>OX465586.1:61459310-62024310 GCA_950022655.1 Alentia gelatinosa | reverse complement strand
TCCTCGGAGTTGACCCTACGCTATATCCTCGCATGGGCTCGGATATCACTATGTGATAACCTCTTGGAGCATACCTGGATGAACTAATACCATTACCCCACTTGTCAGGAAAAGGTTGTTAATCTCGAAGTTGACTATGCGCAATATCCTCGCATGTGCTCGGACATTACTAGGCGTCAACTCCTCGGAGCATATATATGGCCGCTTATATCTGGAACCAGTCAATATTGTGTATGCATTTGATTGCACGGGTATTTGTATGGCGCCAGGCGTAGGCGTCAGCGAATCACAGTTAATTTGGTCGCCATTATACCCCATACAGTCAATGGAACAACAATAGCGGGTGTACCTAAATATAATGCATTGTTGTTAGTTTATAGGTGAGGCGGTCATAACACTGCTTGATACTCCCAGGTACAGCGGACTCCTGTCGCAACTAAAACTGTTTAGAAATGTTCACAGTGTTCACAGAAACACTCAACATCTTGAGGCAGTCACAGGCTTGTGCTTATATATATATATATATATATATATATATATATATATATATATATATATATATATATATATATATATATATATATATATATACCGCCACCATCTGTCATAAGAGAAGCATAATTAACCTGTTAAAGTCTGGCCATTTCTGAAGTTAAATCAATTTGAAAAGGAGAATAGTTCAAGACCTTCTTGACAATAAACTTGGCATTAGTTTGCAAGGAAGAACGACGTTGTATTACGTCGAATGCAATAAAGACATTATAAAAGAAAAAGTTTGCTATACAGCAGCCAGGCCTGGACACTGTGAGGCTCGGGAGAAAATTATGATTTCATCAGCGGTCGTTAAACAAGGCTTTATGATATTAATCGGTTATCAAACTACCCAGTGCAATCATCGATTACAAGAAACTATTATCAAGAATATCCTCCCTTGAGATTATGAGGGTTAGTGAATTAACAAAGCGCAAATGTCAAAGGGAAAGTAAGAATATGTGGAAGAAAATTTATTTTAGCTCGTTCTGATTTGATGATATGTGAACAATAATATCATCTATTGTGGTACGATTTTTGAGGTATAGAAAAAAAAGTAATTTCAAACTTCAAATGAAAGCAAACTGTTTGGGTTGGAAATTCCCCGTAGTTTTGATCAAGGAAAGACCATTGTTAATTAGAAACGTGTGATAAAATTCTGTTAATGGATGTTGCATAATTTGAGGTTGGGTGACTGTAAGATGATATTCTTATTCATACACAATAATAATAGAAGTCAGACTCATATTTGAATTGCCGATAACACTCACTCAATCCAGGCGGTGCACTTTGACCAGGTAGAACCAAAACCCACACACTGTGTAATACAGGACACACCTGACAGACACACCCACAAGCCTATAAGACACCGAAATTTGTTTCTCGATTCATCCCGACCATCGGCTCGGTGAGAGTCGGGAATAAAATTTCGGTGTCTTATACCTATTAAGACATCGACATCTACTATTCCCGATCGCACCTCCTCCTTTTATAACCTCATAAATCTACCCCGATTGAGATCAAAGAGAGCCGCAGGGAGCCGGGCCCTACTGAGCCCCAGGCCGGGTGATAGGTCTATATAGGCAACAATGAAACATTTAATAACTTCTGTTCTCTTTAAGATATAAAAAAAACTGTTTTCATAACTATAATTGCTTATGCCTCCCCTACAAGTCGATATAAAGCACTTGTGAAGGTGTTAAGGATAAATCAAACTACCCAAATAATTTGACAAGTGATATATCTAAATCACAGAATATCACAGAAATAAGACAAAGAAAGTCCCAACAGTACCTGAAGAGCCAGATGATGGCGAAACTGCACCTTTTAAGACAAAGCTTAGGTTGACAATAATATTTACAACCCCCAAGGGAAAATTAAAGATCAGGTGATTCCAGCAATAGAAGTGAGACTATACAGTACTAGATATATCCATCATGTTCTTATTATTACACATATTTTACATTTTATATTATACTCTAAAAATGTCTATACATGCTTTATTTATCTTGTAAAGAGTAGTCAGCCACTCAGCCGGTATGATTTACCCTTAAAGCTTTGACGAAGGTAAAACTCATGAATTGTGTAATGATATACATGTTCTATTTATATGCACATCATTGTATTGTATATGTTGCTTGAGATCATGTATAACCACAAATGAAATTACCAATTGTAAAACTAGTTGCTGGGTACACGTTGAGACCAGCTCCACTGGAGTTGAATGATGCCCAGGTTAAATGAATGTCTTAGAAAGGTCAAGATTATGCACTGAGTTGACTCGCACAACGTGGCTCAAAATACTCATAATAATACTAGAGTATATAGTAAAGATCAACTACTTTTTGTCAATAGACTTGCTATTGAACTATTACAATATATCGATATTTCTATGATGTAAACAATAAGAAAAAAGGGGGCGTAGAGACACCAGTAAACACAAATTCAACTGAAAATAATTATGCAATACTTGTATTAGACAATAATCGATGGCGACAGGCGGAGGTAAACTACGAGAGGTTGACGCTTAGTAAGACGCGAGCGCTAGCGAGCATATTACGATGTCAACTTCGAGTGGTTTACAGAACCGCCCGTCCACAAAACCATCGTTTGTTGCATTTATTATCCATCTTTTCGAATAAATCAAACCCAGTAATTGCCATATTAAAGGGTATAACAATAGGGACTATTTCTTTGCTCTATAACAAAAGGGACTATTTTTCCCGTAAACAATGGTTTTGAGGCCGTATACCACAGATTTGAAACCGTATGCCACAGTTATGGTATCTGACAGGTTTTATATAATGGGTCCCCATACATTTTCAATGGGGGCTTTGTATGCGTTTAATAACATGATATAAAATCAGAAACCACCATGGTATAATATTAATAATACCACACTCAGTCACTTATTACATAAGTCTACTTACATTTAACACTGGAATTGACCTGAGGTGAAGACTGTTCAGCCCCTTCTCTGCTTTGCCTCTGCATTGCATGCTGTAAATTATTGGCACTAAGTCATATTTATGAGTGTTACTAATTTTGGCAATATTCCCAAAGGTAACAGTCCCGAAAACACTTCAACTACTGTAAGTGTCATAGCACTGTATATGAATGGATTGAATTAGGGTCCTATATAAAAGAATTACTATTGATATTATTTTTCAAAGAGCAACAGCTTTATTTCCTTTTTCAGATAACATCATTGATGTATAGTTCCTGGTCTGTTGCAGCTTAACCTAGACAAATCTATATAAACTTAGTTAATTTACATTCACATCATCTTATCCTACAAAACAAAATAAAACTCGTTTGTAAATCTCATCATATCTTTAAACTTAGTCTCATCGATACTATCATGTCTCCAATTAAGGTAACTTTATATATTGCAAAATTGATTGGTGGTTATAAATCGCTAGCATTATTTTAAAGCATGCAATGTATAAGCTGAGTTATATTTTCTCTACTGTTAAATAATCGACTACTTCAATGTATAATCTCACCAAATTGGCCTTAATAGGAAAATGTTGTTTGTTTATTGTATATACTGTATTTATTACTGCATGATTAATATGCTAATAGTTAGTCAGCCTGCTAGGTTAGAGTTGTTATACATCCTATGAGTACGAGTAAATACTACATTTGCTGGATGATGATTGTAAACAGGCAGAATGTTGCCTTATCGATTCCAGGGTAAATAAAAATGATTTAAAAAAAAAAAAAAAAAATCATTCCAAGTGGTCAGTTGTGCGCATTGCTCCATTTCTTCTTTATTTTTTACACATATTTCCCCCTTTCCTCTGATTCTATCACTGATCCTAGTAACCTAGGATTTTCTGTATCTCACTTCTCTTGTAACCACCTTCTAAGTAGATTGCCACCCTAGCATTGTTTTCATTTTAAACACTTATCACGATTCCCATAAGCAGGGTCCTTTCTCACGTCCATTTCTCTATCCTTTCTCTATACTTATACCAGCTACTTAACACTCAGTCCTTAGCCCTCTGAGTATTATTTTGTTTGTTCGCTTTCAATGCTTTGGTACGAGTTTCTCTTGGTGGTAGAGGATTGTTCTTACCTCCTAAAATTTGCATGCAATTGATTATATATACGGACACCGGATTACTGTCTTCGTACGTCAAATATACGTGGTAAAATTATTGATCAAATACATCCCGATGCCGAAGGTAGAGGGATATATTTGATTAATAATTTTACCAAGTATTTTGACGTACGAAGACAGTCAGCCCGTTTTCATATCATTATATAACAAAAAATGGCGAAATTTTAGCTAGTCACCTGATCACATACCCCGTACGTCACACTGTGACGTACGTCTATACATACGTCATGGGTAGCAGCGGGCAGTATGTGTGGGTTATACGGCCATAGGTATATAATAATAATAATATAAAAGTTCATATATCAGGACTAATACATTTCTCGATTTGAATAGAAATAACTTTTGCTCTCTAGTTTTTTAATTCCTTTCACCGCCAATAGTTTATGTTTCCATTCTCTCAAGAACATTGTCCAAGCCATATATTATTTCCAAACAGTCCTTGTCTCTGCGTGAGTGATTTACCATACAGCATTACATAATTCATTATCCTGTTTCTTGGATTGACCTCTTGTGCACCAAATATAATGGTCTTTTTATTCACCTGAAAGATATCCCCATTCCATGTTGCAGCCAGCTATTTCACTATAGGAATCCAAAACTGTCGTACCTCTGTGCTTTCTACACACAAACAAAATGTTTAGAATCATCCCCCTTATAACAGTATTTACATTTAACTGATTTCAATACTCGTCTTTTAAATAAGTAGCTATTACAGATAATTGTCCTATTCACTGCTCTATACTGCAATGCTTGTGTTATTGTTTCCCTTGTGATGCGGTATGGAGACTTACTATTGATTGTCTCATTTGATTTGATGCAAGTGATTGAGTTCAAAAGCTGTTGTTTGAATTGAAGATTTGCACCCTTACATGGTATATGAGTGTTTATCCTACTCTTAATAAAAAACGCCATAGGCTTAACATTGCGTCGCTGTATTCGGGCGAGCGTGCAGGAAAGTGTTATTTATTGCACGAGGGTATTAAAACAATTGACCAATCGGCAGCCAGGGCGTGAGCTATTCATTATTCTAAATTTTAATAAGGTTCATGATAAATACTAAACTTTACTATATACCCATGCCGTATATACTGTAAATACGCACCGTTTCGGCATATGACGTAAAAATACTGTACGGACCACTTGTCATACACATTTATTAAAATTTTGGTTGTTAAGAAAAATTAGATTGATTTTTTTTAAATTTCGGGCATATAGTAAATATATAACGTCCAACCATGCTTGTACAAGTCACAGAACTCGATTATAATTTACGGTTTGTACGGAACTCGGCGTAAAAGCCTCGGTGCGTAGAAACCGTAAATTAGCATCTCGTTCTGTGAATTGTACAGCATGGTCAGGACGTTCTATATAAGTACTCAAGTTAGTAGTGTTAGTGTTTATCACACTCCCGTCAGGTCGGCTTCTCACAACGCTCGGCTAACACCTCGCACGATAACGCGACCTGCCCGTTGTGCAATAAACACTCACACTACTAAGGCCTGGCGTCCACCTACTACGACAGACATTCACACCTACCGATATGGCACCGATACAAAAAGCAAATATCGGAGACATATCGGGAAGGTGCAAAATCATAGACATATGTCTAGACATGCCAATCCACCATGCATCGTAAGGGTTTTTTACAGTGCCTAATCGCAGAAACGTGGTCAACTGCCCCGATATTAGGTGACCTTCCGACGCACTTTTGATTTTGTATTGGAAGGGGCATCGTGAGAAGGAGGGCTCTGTGACAGCATTGTCGGGGCGTATCAGGAAGTGCATGCGCCACCATAATATCCTATCGTAGCCCTCTGCGACACGCTCCCGACACACCATGACACTCCACAACAAGGGTCCAGTCATGGGAAAAATCGAACATGTTCGATTTCGTCGTAACCTTGTCGGAAGGCCCCCGACAAGCTTCCAGTCGCAGCCTGACGTGGCCTTGTCGTAGCCTCTTGTCGGGAACTGTAGTCCACCAACCACGATAAGGCTACGACAAGCCTTCCAATCGTAGGCCTGTCGTGGACCTTGTCGGAAAGCTATTGTCGTAGCCTTGTCGTAGTTGGTGGACGCCCCGCTTATATCGGAGCCATATCGTAGTAGGTGGACGCTCGGCTTCACTCTCGTTGAGTTTCTACAGCAGTGAGACTTGAATTGTTTAATTCATGATCCAAACATAGCAGCCTTGCCTTTCTCCTGGCTCCAACGTGTGGTAGGTGTAACATAGAATACCACCAAGATTATATATTAATAGCAGTCTAACCAAGGCACAGAAACCAATATTGGAGTCAATATAAATGGCCTGATAATGCGGAATTAACAGTTTGAGAGAATAGACATACATGTATATGTCCCTGGGGTCGTTGCTCCTGTTTTTAAGGTATGTTGGCTTTAATCGCATAGCAAATCTATTCTTATGATTACTTTAGCGATCTGACTGGAAAAGTATTGTTGCTGTAATATGATATCATATCATTATATTCACGCGCTATCGCTAATTTTTACAATGTGATAACAATACATCACTTTCAAGGGAAGAGATTCATTAACTCTATTTCAATACAGATGGCACCATAGTTAACACTGGGCTAGCCTCTTGTGGTTATTTGCTGAAGGTATCAGGACAAGCGGCAGAGGGTTGTGATGCCACCACACATTGTTATTGGGAATAGCATTTTATGCGGCGATGAGGTTATGCACTTCCAATGCGAACTGATTAAATTTAGGGGCAATATTTACGCCCTCCGGTTGCTATTCTCTGATCTGCAAAGGCATCGCAAATGTGGCACAATGCCCCCCCCCCCCCCCCCCTACGTGAAGCTTCAGGAAATTGTAGAATTATTGGAACAGAAATAACCCTAACTGTTGAGAAATAGTTAGTGGATACATGGGTCCGGTTCCTAAAATAAGACTCGTGATGTCTTTGAGGATGGTGTCGAGAGAATTGATTCTCCTGCCACATTTTCACGACAAAAGATTTCCTTTCAAAAATGAAATGTCTGGCATCCCATATTGAATTCTTAACATGCCTTCTGGATTCAATAGGATGCTGCTCGAACAGTCTTTGTGGACCCAGACGAATGCATTACCCTTTAATATGTCTCAACACCGAAGCCTCGTTCATAATGTAGCTGGGTACTAGGTAGCTTTAAGCCACCGACCCGACCGCTGTGCCCGATTCTACCTTTGCCCGACGGATCCGTCGGGTCTGTGACAATCTGCGTCAATCGGGTCGATGTACGTTCTTCACCGACCCGATTTTATTACCTTTCCCGATGCTTCGGGCATTACTACCATGTCAGATATGACCGACTCTAACCGACCTTAAGATTCTGGTGTACGCACTTCACCGACTGTTCCCGATTCTGAGCAGGCCGTTTAAATAGCGGTGCAATCCATCCCCCAGTCCGATTTAGAAGTGCCTAATATCAATTTGTAGGTGAGACAGAGGCGATTATAGATCTGAAAATGGTTTTCTGATATCATAAATAGAACAGAAGTTATTAAACTTATCATTATTACTTATACACCTATCACCCGGCCGGGGCCCAGCCGGGCCCGGCTCCCGGTCGCTCTCTTTGATCTCTTTGATCTCATGTGGGGTCTATTTACGAGGTTTTAAAAGGAGGAGGTGTGATCGGGAATAGTGTAGATGTCGCTGTCTTATAGGTATAAGACACCGAAATTTTATTCCCGACTCTTACCGAGCCGATGGCTGGGATGAATCGGGAACATATTTCGGTATCTTATGGGCTTTACAGATTACCATGAAACGAGGGTAAAAATGCTAGAATTACTTGTGACTAATTGGGAGTTTTCTTATTATTATTCGCTTATAAGAGAATACATGCACAATACTGACTGGTTTCCGATTCAAGCGTTTGTATACTCCGAGGAGTTGACCCGTAGTAATATCCGAGCACATGCAAGAATATTAGACAGAGTCAACTCTGAGGAGCATACAACCGCTTTTATTTTAAACCAGACTATATTATATTTATTATACTCAGGAAACGCGGCTGGTAAATCTCAAACACAAACCACCGACACGACCACTTCTAGGATATATTGTATTTATTTTCCACCTGTTCTTGATAATTGGTGTACCTACATTGTATATCATTTCATTTAGGCACCACTATTTTTCAATACGCACTATCATTCCCTATGAACTGTGTCACATATTTCTGAAATAGCGGAGATATTTACCCCCTATTCTAAGCAGGTCATTTGTTTTATGAACTTATATCTTGAACACTATGCCTTATATTTTTGGGATGTGAGATCTCTTGCGAAGAATTAAAGGAGAGACCAACAAGTTTTAGTCAAAGTCTTCGTTCTCCACGATGCAGAATGATTTTAAAGAGTTGACGGAGTGAATACCACGTAGCGTACAAACGAGTTGGAGAATAAAGACTTTGACCAAAACCGGTTGCTTTCTGTATTTATCTCACCCCTGTACACCCTAAAAGACTAGATGATGCACAGGATATAGACCATGGGGAATGGACTGCAATATTCATAGGGGCATGGAGAACGAGTTTCCAACGTTAAGCCTATAGGACAAAGTTAAGCCTATAGGACAAAAAGGGGTGAGATAAATACTTTATATCTCTGTCAATGTTAGGATGTTCAATAAGAATCACATCTGTTAAAAAACTATACGAAATATTCTACATTCCTTTCATAATCTTAGTTGGAAAATATGCATTTAAAAACAATGGAGCTGATATGAATAATCATTTAAGTTTATCCAGAAGGGTCAACGTTATCCTTATGAAGTATGTGTTGTCCATAGACAAAATTTACCTTTTTGGGGTTATTATTATCCATTTTGTTTTCCTGCTAGACTCACATAGCCGCAAATATTTTCTTGATTTCCCACATAACGCCAGCCTTTCGTCCACCTCCTCAGCCACTTTCTCACACCCCATAACGCCTGGAGTCACACTCAAATGGATTCAGATTGAGTGTGGTAAAACGCCTGTACCTCGAGGCAGAACACAAAAAGCCACCAAGCAAAGAAAACACCACTCTATAAGGTGCTAGATTTCTGAAAGTAGAATTAATTGATGGCGTAGCAGATTTGCGTCAATACTCCAGGCCGGACAATGCCGTGGAGGGCGGGTATTCCAGTATGTGAGTCAACACAGCGGCTCCCGGGCGGGCCTCCCCCGGGCTACCCTCCCCCTCCCCCGGGCTACCCTCCCGCCACCCTCGGGCTACCCTCCCGCCACCCTCGGGCTACCCTCCCGCCACCCTCGGGCTACCCTCCCGCCGCCCCCGCACTCTCCCAGCAGAGATCATGGCTCTACTTCCTGCGGTGGCTTATATCTCTGCCCCAACCTGCCTGTTTGGGCTCAAATCTGGCCCCTATGCCGGTTTTTTAAATATCCTAAATTCTGAGGGCTTTTGGGGGTATTTTGTGTTCTACTTGTTAATAGAGATGAACATATTTGTATGGTAAATAAAATACTCTCATTTCTGATATCATTTATTTCAAACCAGACACAGTCTCTGGGTTCACTTTCTACAGTGGAAAGCACGTCATGTGTTGCAGGGTTTTGTTTGTAAACATAACACATGTGCTCACTTGAGGGGGAAGTCTAATCAACTGTGGATTCACATTATAAAATGGTTTACGTCTGAAAAAGAAACAGTTGGATTGTCTGTGAAGCTCCTTTAACAATTCCCATATTTCCATACTCATGATATGTGAGTTGTTTGACTTGTATAACTTTTGACAGTATCCTTGTTTTGAATCTGAAATGTTCGCTGGTCTGCCCTGTCCTTAGTGGATACCAAGGGCATAGTCTTTGGGTTGGGGCAGAGACTAAACCAGCGCTAGCGCCGCGGAACATCTGGGGGGAGAGTGCTTCCTCCAGTGGCGAATACAGGATTAGTGAGATTAAAGACGGCGGAGTAATTCTATGTTTGGTCTGGATTTTTACCCACTTTCTCACGAAACCCTTAGCGCCGACGTGTGAATGGCACCGGAATTTCAATGAGGTGGGCGTACAGGCTTAATCTCGCTAATGGCTGTTAGATTTGTTGCCATTTGCGCCTTGCCATGAATGGTTTCCCTCCTCTCTCCTTGATTCCATTCACAGATCGTTATCCAAATCGAAACGTTCGGTCTTTTATTAAACTACAGTTTACCGGCACCGTTAACTGAAATAAGGAACTAATAAATTTGGTAATTTATGATTTGGTAATTGTACCTTGAGTAATTATCCATACGTGGAATTTTAACTGGAATAAGGAACTAATAAATTTGGTAATTTATGATTTGGTAATTGTACCATGAGTCATTATCCATATTACGTGGAATTTTAATTCGCTGTGCGGGAACTTGGTCGAATTATACTGAATTAAATGCCTTTGGGAGTCGCCACGCAGCATTTTGATCTTAACCTAGCATTCCTCGGTGATTTCATATTGAACGAAATCCCGGTAGATTCTAACCGTGTCGGTAGAGACCTCCGAATGGTGAGGTGGATGGAGGAGGCACCAGAATTACCCTGGGGCCTGTTTAACAATCTAGGATCGTAATTTTAGACCCTTTTCTGTATGCCATAGAGACCCAGGGACGATGGGGGTCAACTTACTATAACACTTATGGACAACCTCATGGACGGCTAAGACTATCTTAGCGAACAGACTTAAATATTATTAGCCCTTTAAAGATGGCCGCCTATGGCAGAACTATACACTCAGTGACGGCTATTAGTGACTATGTAAAGTTCTAGGGGACGGGAGAATCCAAATTCGAAGGTTTATCATTATATAATTTGTAATCCTTAATATTTCTATTTGGATTATTTAGAATTCAAAAATATGATGGTACACCGACATTCCATGCAAATTTCAAGTTTATTGTTGAAATATTTCCTTTTCACAAACTATTTCATAAATATCCAGCAAATGATGCATTAAGGCATCATCCGCCCTTAAAGGGTTAATTAAACGATGACCCTTGTACGAGTTTCAGAGAAGGGTCTTCGTGTACCATCCTACATTATTAAACGGGCCCCTGGATAACTTATACTCCAATTCCACGTCCAACATTAACGACAAATCAAAGGAGGGAGCGGGGGAGACCATCACCTCACCTTTGTGGATGGCGTTAACAGGACGACTATATATATCTAAAAATGTCGATGACTTTCTTGGTCGATGGTCGAGGGACGATGTAAAGATGCACAAAGTGGTCTTAACATCGCTCATTTGTATATGTCTCTGGCAACAAAGATTTAAATTGAAATGTGATTGTTTCAGCCTCATACTCACCCTCACCCTCACACTCACCGATAGTCCCACCTTGGTCAAATAAATTGAACATGAGATTACCCTGAAAACATGAGATTACACGGGAAACATGAGATTACACGGGAAACATGAGATTACACTGACAACATGAGATTACACTGAAAACATGAGATTACACTGACAACATGAGATTACACTGAAAACATGAGATTACACTGACAACATGAGATTACACTGACAACATGAGATTACACTGAAAACATGAGATTACACTTAAATATGAAGCTCCTAGTATGCATTATTGTCTGTGTCATGTTCAGATCAATTTTTTTTTGTTTATAAGCTTTATTCATCCTGTATGAAATACAGTTCTTCCATGAACAAGATGAAAAGTAGCTAAGACTGGGAATCAGAGATTGAGACCATGAATCTTGCTTGGGCTCTGTATTTCTATTTCAGATAATCGAGCAACTCAAATGTCCATCTATATCAGTTGAGCAAGCTAAGTTGAGTGCTAAAAGGTATTTCAGAAGGGGGTCCTTATTGCAATCCTCTACATTTCAGGGGTAAGGCAAAGTAAGAGAAAGACGAGGTGAGGTAACCACCCACTTCAACATAATAGACACAAAACGATGGTTTTTCTGTATAGGAGGGCGCAAACTATGAAAGGTTGAGGCGTCGTAATACACAAGCGCTCAACGGGTTTGGCTAGGCCGCAATCGTCATCGAGGCAAAGCCGAGTGACGATTATGGCACAGCCAAACGAGTGGAGTATTGTCTATTTTACGATTCAAGTGCGGTTCTGGATTTATCTTACCCCTTTCTATGACATTAAATATCATCACAACTTCAGAATAATCAGAATATTCTTAGCAAAATCACTACGTCACGGCCGTGGCGTAGTATTGTCACTTTACCAGGGTGATCGTTGAGTATATTTTTCTAATGTTATTCCTATGGCTAAACTTGTACCAGGGGTGAGATAATTAGTAGAAACCGAACGAGAGTTAGACTTGACAATGTTTATGCCATGACGGGCAGGTCGTGTATTACTACACGAGCCGTAGCCGAGTGCAGCGAGGAACAGACCTGACCAGAGTGGCATAGACACTGACAAGTCTAACTCGAGTTTGGTTTCGTATTTATCCTACCCCGTCTATGCTTTTGTATCACTAAAAGATAAATATTGACTCAACGACCAACAGAACTTTTTTCATAGTAGCTGACATCCTGCTCTCTGATTGGTCAATATTGTTATTACTCTAGTGGCATAAAAAACACTTTATGTCACGGCCTGCCACATAAAATTTGCCTATGTTAAGTCTATGCGGTTTTTTTTATTAGGGGTAGGATAAGATCATTTACCCTCTTCACAGTATACACCTCTGTTATTGGTGTTCACGTCGGAACCACATGGAAAGCCTGTGGGGAGTAGTTGACTGTAAACGTGTATGTTTGTTCTGGGTGTTATACGGTGATCGATCCGTTGACTGTGATAAGGGAGAGCTAACACATACAGCTTGACCAGTGGCTGATAAAAGGTGAATAGCTAATTGAGACAAGTTCTGATCTCGTGGGAGAGGGCACGACTATGACTAGCATGCTTTACGGATCAAAAGATATCGTAGACCAATATTTTGAGTAGAGATAAGTTATGAGAAGTTCGTCTAGTGTTTTGCGAAACTTCAGTTGAAGTTCTCCTGTTTCAGTGGCGGTTCCTCATCAAATATGTTTTCCCCATAAGGTACCATGTTTACGTGTTTAAAGATTAAGATATTGTAATGAAAAGTAACTATTGTAATTATTAGTCAGAGAAAGGCCCGGGGTCCACACCTACTACGATATGGCTCCGAAATGGTCTACGATGCATCTCCCGATAAATAATCAAAATCACGTCGCGGAAGGTCACTTAATATCGGGGCAGTTGACTACGTTTCTGCGATTAGACACCGATTAAAAACCCCATACAATGCGTGGTGGATTGGCATGTCTAGACATATGTCTACGATTTTGCACCTTCCCGATATGTCTCCGATATTTGCTTTTTGTATCGGTGCCATATCGGTAGGTCTTAATTATTATCGTAGCAGGTGGACCCAGGCCTAATATGTACTGGTTCATGTGATTTAGTATATTAGTGCGTCTCTTATGGATGTTAGAAATATAGGAACAGAAATGTCATATCTCCTCCGTGTTACAATAATTATATATGATTTCATAGAGAATGGGACACAAATGAATTACAATAACCTGATGTTTATAGGGCGCATAGCTATTGTGCTATGGAAGCGACCATCCTGCCCCCGACGCCAAACAAAACACCATGGAGCGGGTCCAATTATCAATGGATTTTAGCAAAAATATTTTTTGGCTTGCTATGGAGGAATTTGAGCCTAGTGTTTTTCTAGCATATTTTGATAGTATGCATTGTAGTGCGTCGACACGTTTTAGTTATCGTAGTATGTGGACGCCGGGCTTAAAAACTGACGGAGCTACTGTATCAATTCTTGTTAACTACCAAATTGAGATGCAATTTGATAGTTAATGCGGTCTGATGTATATATCATTTTTGATCTAAATAAAAATCCCGTTTGAAAGAGAAAAGAACCAAAATAGAAAAGGTTTGGGGCGGCTATATTTCCATCTAGCAAAGGATAAACAGATATGAGTTAAGAATTGGTTACATGTAGATGAAGTATATCGATGATGTTTCTCTTTATGTAGTTCACTACCCATCTTCTCATTTAGAACTGTATAGAAGCAGAGGTGTATAAATGTGTTCAATGTTTCCCCTTTTATTCCTCATTCCCCTTTCCCATATCGAGTGATTCAAATGAGTTATGTTGAAATGACTGATTAACTAATCTTAAGAAGTGTCATATTTCTTAAACCATAGAATCGTTTGCATTAGAGAGCAGTATGGGCAAGCTCTTTGATAAATGTGCTAGAATTATAGGCAAGCCCTCTTTGATAAATGTGACAGCCGTATAGGCCAGCCCTCTTTGATAAATGTGACAGCAATATAGGCAAGCTCTCTTTGATAAACGAGCCAGCCGTATAGGCAAGCTCTCATTGATAAACGTGACAGCCATATAGGCAAGCTCTCTTTGCTAAATGTGACAGCCATATAGGCAAGCTCTCTTTGATAAATGTGACAGCCGTATAGGCCAGCCCTCTTTGATAAATGTGACAGCCGTATAGGCAAGCCCTCTTTGATAAATGTGACAGCCGTATAGGCCAGCCCTCTTTGATAAATGTGACAGCCATATAGGCAAGCCCTCTTTGATAAATGTGACAGCCGTATAGGCCAGCCCTCTTTGATAAATGTGACAGCCGTATAGGCAAGCTCTCATTGATAAACGTGACAGCCATATAGGCAAGCTCTCTTTGCTAAATGTGACAGCCATATAGGCAAGCTCTCTTTGATAAATGTGACAGCCGTATAGGCCAGCCCTCTTTGATAAATGTGACAGCCGTATAGGCAAGCCCTCTTTGATAAATGTGACAGCCGTATAGGCCAGCCCTCTTTGATAAATGTGACAGCCATATAGGCAAGCCCTCTTTGATAAATGTGACAGCCGTATAGGCCAGCCCTCTTTGATAAATGTGACAGCCGTATAGGCAAGCCCTCTTTGATAAATGTGACAGCCGTATAGGCAAGCTCTCTTTGCTAAACATGCCAGCCGTATAGGCAAGCTCTCATTGATAAACGTGACAGCCGTATAGGCCAGCCCTCTTTGATAAATGTGACAGCCGTATAGGCCAGCCCTCTTTGATAAATGTGACAGCCGTATAGGCCAGCCCTCTTTGTTAAATGTGACAGCCGTATAGGCCAGCCCTCTTTGATAAATGTGACAGCCGTATAGGCAAGCCCTCTTTGTTAAATGTGACAGCCGTATAGGCCAGCCCTCTTTGATAAATGTGACAGCCGTATAGGCCAGCCCTCTTTGATAAATGTGACAGCCGTATAGGCAAGCCCTCTTTGTTAAATGTGACAGCCGTATAGGCCAGCCCTCTTGGATAAATGTGACAGCCGTATAGGCAAGCTCTCTTGGATAAATGTGACAGCACTATAGGCAAGCTCTTTGATAAACATGCCAGCCGTATAGGCAAGCTCTCATTGATAAACATGCCAGCCGTATAGACAAGCTCTCCTTAATAAACGAGCCATTTAATAAGACATGCTTCTCCTCTGGCCCGCCAGGCGCCGCCAGTGATCCCCCCGTTCCCGACCTTCACCCCGAACCTCCAGCTCCTCTACCTGGCCTCCAAACACCGGATTTCCTCCATGGTCACCAAGCCGCACCGCCGGAAATGCGAGAGCGCACGCGTGACACGCCGCCGCCGGAAGCGCAGCGACAGCACCGGAAGTACGTCGGTGGGGCCTGATGGGAGCGACACGGACCGGTGCAAGACGGCGGAGTCGGACTTCCTGATGGACGGGGCCCTCGACGATATCGACCTGTCTGGTAGGTGGGCGGTGATTGGGTGTGGGTGGTTTGGGTGTGTGTGGTTGTGATTGGGTGTGTGTGGTTGGTAGTAGGGTGTGTGAGGTTGGTGATTGGGTGTGGGTGGTTGGGTGTGTGTGGTAGGTGATTGGGTGTGTGCGGTTAGTGATTGGGTGTGTGTGGTTGGTGATTGGGTGTGTGTGATTTGGTGTGTGTGGTTAGTGATTGGGTGTATCTGGTTGGTGATTGGGTGTATGTGAATGGTGATTGGGTGTTTGTGGTTTGGTGTGTGTGGTTTGTGATTGGGTGTGTGGTTTGTGATTGGGTGTGTGTGGCTGGTGATTGGGTGTGTGTGGTCGGTGGTTGGGTGTGTGTGATTGGGTGTGTGTGCATGGTTATTGTGTGTGTGTGAATGGTGATTGGGTGTTTATGGTTTGGTGTGTGTGGTTGGTGATTGGGCGTGTGTGGTTGGGTGTGTGTGGTTAGTAATTGGGTGTATCTGGTTGGTGATTGGGTGTATGTGAATGGTGATTTGGTGTGTGTGGTTGGGTGTGTGGTTAGTGATTGGGTGTGTGTGGTTGGGTGTGTGTGGTTGGTGATTGGGTGTGTGTGGTTGGGTGTATCTGGTAGGAGGTTGGGTGTGTGTAGTTAGTGATTGTGTGTGTATGGTTGGTGGTTGGCTGTGTGTGGTTGTTGATTGGGTGTTGGGTGTTGGGTGTGTGTGGTTGGGTGTGTGTGATTGGGGGATTGGGTGTGTGTGGTTGGTGATTGGGTGTGTCCACTGGTAGGTTATTGGGTATGTCCTTTCACCATGGTCTATATCCTGTGTGTTGTCCATTGTTTTGGAGTGTACAGGGGTGAGATAAATACAAAAAGCATCTCGTTTTAGTCAGAGTCATTGTTCTCCAACTCCTTTGAATGCTGCCTGCTATGTTTTGACCCTGCTGTCGCCTCGCTCATATCACTCTGCATCCAACTCGTGGAGAATGACGACCTTTCGTTTTGATATGCAAACTAAGACCGTTGTCCTATAGTGGGATGCTGCACTTGGTGATGCACTTACAGTGGTGGCCAGATGACCCCACACATTCACTGATTCAGCAACCAGTCTCTGAGCCACTAGAATAAATGAAAGATTAGTCGCCTTTTTTCTGAATAGAAATGATTTTTATTAGATGAACAGTGTTCAGAGCGAGGTTATCTGTAAGTGATCAATCAACAATTTCATGGTTTAGGAACTGGCCCCAGATGTCGTGCTGATAAAGCATTTGGTGTTGATGTCAAGAAGCAAAACGCTTTGCTCAAAAGACTATTTTTCATTCATTTGTAGTAATATAAGATTAATGGATTGGACAGGTTCTTCGAATATGTTGTTACGAAGCTGCAGTCACGTGATCCATATAGACCAATAGGAGCGTGACCCTCCCCCAAACAACCAATTTCTCATTTGACGAGGTTATCTAGATGTATTTCTCTAGTGATCGTATTGACAAGATATATGATTATGAAAATGAAATAAAAGCTGCTTCGAAACACACTCCCCCCACCCCATCCCCCCACCCCCCCAAAAAGAACGAAAATAGATAAAATTTAAAATTAAAAAAAAAACCCAAAAAACCCACAAAACAATCTCTTCCATGATAAGAATTTTACAAAATGTATATTTTGCAGATTCGATCTTTCATCTTCATAGTTTCGGTTGACAAAAATAGTCATTGAATAATAAGAAGGAAACTAACGAGATGAAAATAACTTGGTCCGTACTCCGCCGAGTTTGACTGCAGAGTAATTCACGAAGCGAAGCTGAGTTGATTACATAGAAGTCAAACGAGGTGGAGTGCGGACCAAGATATTTTCCTCAATTAGGTTTCTGACTTTATCTCAACTTGTATAACATCATCTATCAATAAAATGAATCACCCAATTAGCGACTGAGTATTGAGTATACATGTACTATATTCACGGCCTAATCTTAAGTCTATACAGAAAAATACCGGGGTGAGATAATATATCCTGTCGATATCAGACGTTTTCATTTTATTTTCTTGACAGACGAGGAAACATGGAGTGTCTACTCAGAAGTAAAACCGACTAAGGAGGACAAGTACAGGAGGGTATACCTCCAGATGTGCCGGCGAGTGGGGGTCAATCCCTCCTCGTCCTTCCTCAAGGGCATGGCAGCCTCCCGAATATCGCTCACAAATTACGAGCTCGGGCCCAGGGGCGTCAAACCCTGCTGTGTCGCCTTAGCGGTGAGTATAAAGAAAGAAACTATTGAGTGTGTTGTCTGTTTTCCCGTATGCCATCGAGTATGGAGCGCGCAGGGATATAAACAAGGAAAAAACCTCAAATGGGATGGTGAATGGTTTCTGATTTTATCTTAGCCTGGACAAGTTGATTTGTTTATGGGCTGTTGAGTATGAGTTACCATACTCACGAGCCTGTTGGCTATGAGTTCCAAATGTTCAACCTATTGACGTTTATATCAGGCTAAAATAAATAGTCAAAACTTAATATAATTGCTGTCTTATATTATCCACCTATTATGAAGTACCTACTATGAAGTCCCCAAAGCTAGTGTATAAGGCACCTGTAATCTACTAACAGGAGATTCTAACCACCCAGAGCCGTGCATCGCATTGAGACCGTTCGCTGAGACGGTATTAGCCATCCATAAGGTCGTCCATCAGTGTTGGATAAAAAAGATTCTCCTAAGGCCACTAAAAAAAAACCAACTTGTTTCTCATCACCGCGCGCATCAGGAAAAAACGATTTTAGAAGATTTTTTTTTTTTTTTTTAAATAGATGAACCTTGATAGAAATTATGAAAGATATGTGTATTTAGTATCAAAGCCAGTAAAAATCTGGAAACCCCACGTAAGCTGACACCCGCGTAAGCAGCCACTTTGGCCCGGATCAGAGGGTGTCCGCTTATGAGCGGTTTTACTGTATGTCTGCCATCTTTAATATAGCAAAAAAAAAAAAAAAAAAAAAAAGAAGCGCCCTCGTCATATTTTTCATGGATTGGTGATGAGAAACAATTTTTTTTTTAGTGGCCTAATCACTGTTTTTCGTTTGGTGCTTGTATTTCAGCTTAACCCACCCGTGGAATCGTTAGAGCTCAGAGGCAACAACATAGGTCCCTTAGGAGCATCATATATCGCAGAATTATTACCAGAAAGTCTATATCTCACAGAAATAGTAAGTATGCTTGTGGAATCATTCATGTAGAAGCAACATTTTGGTAATTCATTACCCACGCTATAATTACCGAGAAATTGACTTATTGTCTGAGGAAAAATATCTGAATTGTTTATTGATATTTGCAGTGTTTAGCAGATAACCGAATCGGGAGTGAAGGCGCCCGATTATTGTCAAAGGTTTTACTACGGAATGAGAATATAAAAAAAATAGATCTATCGGGTGAGTACACTATATTCCTATATACATATTACCGAACACTCTATGGTTACACCATGCTATAGGGTTTGGAATAATTTACATCCACTACCCAAGGCCGATGTTTACTACCAAAGGTTAACGTTTAGACCAATCAGATCGTCTCTTACAAAATTCATATGAAAACCACAGTAGGGAGAAAACATAGAGTGTCAAGTTACTCGGTATGGTTGAATCTGGCTTCAGAACCCATGTCATGTTACTGAAAATTGAATATGATGACCTAAAAGTGTTATAGAACACACATCTAACTTAAAAATAGGGGGTTACCGGACTAGTCTTTCATTTAGAGACAGATTTGTCCAAATAACTATATCAGAATATAGAGTAATTCTAAAACAGTCAGTTTTCACTTACTAAAAACCGTGTCATTTTTTTAGAACCTTCAGAGAAGATAGTATATGTGTGGTACTGCACATTTAAGTCTTAAAGACCATAGGTGACTGTCCTTGTTTTTGAGGGAATTGACGAATTCAGTACATTTCCTATATGATTCAACCAAATGTAAATTGATTTGATTTATCTATTATGATTTGATAAACTGGACAAACGTTATATTTACTTATTTGGAAGTAGAATGAATCCCAAGGAATAGGTTTCGATTGATAATTTACAATATTTGAAAATCACCAGGTGGCACCACTGTGTATTGTAGGATATGCCTTCAAATTACATTTGAAGGTATATAGGAATAGGGAAATCAAGTTTCTAGAGAGAGAAAGTCAAAGTTACTCGGTAAGACTGGTAGAAATTCCAAGTAAATGCGAGTTCTTACAAAGACGAATAAGATCATGAGTACCTTGAAACATGATGACAAAGGTAAAAAAGAAATTAGACGATTGCACATGACATGCATTTATCACTTGTATATTTCTGTTTCAGGGAATGGGTTTGAAGAGAAGGATGCTATTTATTTTGCAGATATATTAAGAGTAAGTAGATCTAAATTCACTTTGTACATTTATTATCTATATTACAACGTTTACATCTGTTTTTATGTTTGTCATGATTTTCTCCTTTTATAGATCTACAATTTATTTCCTGGGAGAAATCGATAGAAATTTCTAATGGTTAGTAAAGCAGTATGTATGGAAAACAAAATTATAAAGGAAATGTTGAATATTCTCTTTTCACTGTAACCCAGATAGATGTTTTAGATACTAAGATATTTGACAACATGAATTATTCCCGCTTTTTAAAAAAATATTTTTTTATTTTCCACATTCAGGAAAACCAGACGCTACGTGAATTATACCTCAGTCACAATTGTTTCAGAGAAAAAGGTGGAGAAACTTTAGGCCCCTCACTAGGTAAGTAGAACGTCAATCTATACCACATAAAGTCGTAGAATAAACGTACATAACTATATGCTGAGAGTGGCAAAGCATTGCATAAGAAGTTCTCTACATACCCAAGTACTGCCTCCACACAGAAGTAGTGGATTAGCTTCAACAAACAAGCCGTTTGTTGTGAATAATAGGAGTGTTTTCAGGGAAGTGTATATATAAAAGTGAGTAAAAATATGATAATAGTTCTTAACAAATTCTCCAACAGGATTTGTGAATACTCTCATGCTATGCGTTATCTAATAGTTTGGACACTATATTTTCATATTTGAAAGTAGATTGTAAAGTAAACTGCTTGTATTCTTTTAAACCGATTGTGTCATAAATCATTTTAAAAAAGATTAGTTTTCTACGAGCGTTGGACTTAAAACTTTGGTAAACGTTATAAAATCCAGTCATGTAATATTTTAAGGAAATGATTCTGTATTGACACTGTCTGAAATCTCACCTTATGGTTCATCTTTACTTATCTTTCCCTCCCTTCCTGTCACCCCCCCCCCCCCCCTACACACACACACACTCATTCATCACTTGGCCTTTGACCACTCTCATAGCACATCTTTCCTGGTGCTTGCGCTTACTAATCTCTGCCTCAACCTAGTAACGTCAGAGCCGAATCGGAAGCGGGAATATGATCTGTGTCTGTTTATAAACAGACTGCAGGTTTGAAAGAAGCTGTAACACCTGTAAAGATATCAAAATTTGGCTGCTGTTTATGCTTGAACACATGTCCAGATAGAGCTTATAAATTGTGTGTCCTTCAGTTGTACACCAGGATAGTGAGCATCCAAAGTTGAACCCAATGCATCCTCAAAAGAGGACATGTTGCCTTTGTTAACAAACGATGTCAAAACCTGTCACATATGGTGTCCCCCACCCCAATAAGATATCAAACAGGATTGCAAGACACAAACAAAAGAATTGCTATTAAATCCATGTTTGCACTTTGGCCACAGTAAAATAAAAAACAAAAAATTACTCTAAGAGATCTAATATTAATGATAACTTAAAACTTGCATATGGGGCAGATTTTTCCCAAAAAAGGCAGGTTGGGGCAGAGGTATAAGTGACCGCAGGAAGTAGAGTGTAAGATCTATGCTAGGAGAGTAGCCTTGGACTTCCCTTGCGTAAATATTCATGTGTATCAAATCTACCATTCTCCTTCCCTCTACAGCCGATAACACGAATCTGGAAGTACTCGACTTGAGCTGGAACCACTTACGGAGGAAAGGAGCAGTCGCCATCTGTGATGGCATCAAGGTATCTCCCTTAATGTGTATTCCGTCGCATCTTAACAGATTTATACACGTGTGTGATATATTGAGCCTGTGAGAATAACCACGGGCCTCATAAAGAATCTATTATCAATGTTCACCTACCAAACCACAACTATCCCCGAGACTCCAGTGGAAGAACGGCTTACTTGGTAGGACTTGTGTCAATGAAGAGAATATATATATATACAATAATGACTGGTTTGTATACGAGTGGCCGTAATCTCCGAGTAGTTGACGGATAGTAATATCCGAACGATTAGCGAGGATATTACGTCGTCAACTACGAGGAGATTACGGTCACTCGTATACAAAACCAGTCAGTATTGTATTTATTACCCACCTACAAGATAATAACAAATCTATTGCAATAATATAGTTCGCCATTAACCTGTACTTTTAGCATGCAAAGTGTATTATTACAATGATTTCTTATGATAAATGAGATTATTATGATTGCTTCTAAATAACTAACATTGAATGAACATTCAAGAAACTTATTTCGAAGTACATGATCATTGGACAGGACTATTTTTCCAGAATCTCCTGGTAGTTGTTTCCAAGTGCTCTATACATTTCCTATGGAGACTCCGTAATCGGTGGGTAATATAGAGTTAGAATTTTTGCGTACCTGACGGCGGTTCCTGAACCAGGCAATGTGTGCTAGAGCATGGTCAAGCATCATGGCTGGGTATGTCCCTCCAATAGGCTGTTCTTGTGTATGTTCTAATAACATTATGAAGGAACTGTATCGAGATCCGTATTCACGGAAAACACGCTATGATTTTTTTGCTTCCGTGAAGACAACTTACGCCACAAAAACAAATTGATGAAATTTTGTGACGTTTCTTGATAAGACGGACCGGTGTGATGTAAAATTTGGTCACCCTGGGAAAAATGGTAATTATCGCCCACTAGTATCGTGTGCACATGCGCGAACATGCGCAGTGATGAAGTCAATAATTGGAGAGTGAGAAATTTGCCGAATATCACGACATATCATGACATTTAACTCTCAAGTCTAAATAATATTCTTTTCATTTATTTACATTAAAATCACATCAAAATAGTAGTACGTCCAATAGTCCGTGAAATCTAACAGGAAGAGCGTGTGCAGATGCATTCGCGTATTGGGTGAGCGATAATAACCATTTTTCCCAGGGTAACCAAATCTCACAGCACACCGGCACTTATACGTACTTATATAGAACGTCCTGACCATGCTGTACAATTTACAGAACGAAATGGTAATTTACGGACCGAGGCATTTATGCCGAGTTCCGTACAAACGGTAAATTATCATCGAGTTCTGTGACTTGTACAAGCATGGTTGGACATTATATATTTATTATATACCTGAAATTTAAAAGAAAAATCAATTTCATTTGGTTTAACAACCAATTTGTTAATAAACATGTATGGCAAGGTGGTCCGTATTTTAGTATTCGGACCAGCGGTCTGTACAGTATTTATACGTCATATGCCGAAACGGTGCGTATTTACAGTATATACGACATGGGTATATAGTAATTGATATATGACCCAGAATAACATCGGGCTGAAGAAGGTGAACCTGGCGTGGAACGGCCTGTACCACGAGGGGTGCAGGGCGCTGCACAAGGCGCTGGTGGTGAACAGGACCATGACGGAGCTGGACGTGAGCTGTAACCGCATCGACCGCCGCTGTATGGACGAGCTGCTCAAGGGACTGCTCAAAAACGAGGGACTCATCACCTTCAAGGTGATTATCTTACCCCTAATAAAAAACGCCATAAGTTTAACATTGACTCAATGTATTTGACATAGCGTTGGATAAAGTGTCATTTATGCACTGAGGTGAATAAAAAACAGACCAATCAGGGACAAGATAACGAAAGTAGATCCGGCAGCATTGATAACTACTAACATGGATAATTACAAATATTCTCTGTATATCGGTGAGCTGGGGTAGGATAAATACGAAACCGAACTTGAGTTAGCCTTGTCAATGTCTATGCCACTCTGGTCAGGTCTGCTACTCACTAAACTCGGCTAACGCCTCATGTAGTAATACACAACCTGCCCATCGTGGCATAAACATTGACAAGGCTAACTCTCGTTTGGGTTCTACTAATTATCTTTGTGACTTTTATTTTAGTTGGAGGCTAGAGTAGGCGAGACAATGTATGCCTATTTACATCTAGCTCCAACGGGCCTGTACATTTTCAATACCATAAGAAGTGAACAGTAAGAAACAATAAGAAGTAATAATAAACAATTCAATAATTCAATTTATCCTACCCCTCATATAAATCTCCATAGACTTATAAATTAATATGGTGTAACTGTATGCCATGGTTATGCCATAAAATATTTATATGCCACGGGTGACATATGAAGTTAAAACACGTGATGCGGTAGGATAAAATCTAAATGTCCCTCAATTTCATACCGTATGATTGTTTACGTGGTGCTTGTCTTCTGCTACAGGTATCACTCAGCTCCGCTTTGTGATATTATTCTGTGAAGGCAACTCATGCTATATTAACAATCATATGAAATTTCGTGATGTTTCTTGATATTATCTCACCCCTGTTTTTTTCCCATGGACTTAACATCGGTCATTATCAACACCCATGTAGTATCGTAAAAAATATACTCGATACGTGCTGACCTCACAAACGTTAGCCAATTAATCAGTGATAGGGTTGAGTTAAAATCTGAACCGCACTTGATCTATAGTCACTGGAAATATGCCATTTTTTTTGTCTTGTTCCATGATCTGAACTTGGCTTTGCCTCGTAAGATTACTGCGCAACCAACACTCATGGCATATAATCAGTGTTTCAGGAAACTACATTTTATTCCCGTTCTAAACCATCGATCCATAGCCATTCACTACGGGCTATATATGTTGGGAAAGTCTGAAGAAAATGACATGGGTTTTAATATGTGAAAAACTACTTTTAAGAAATTCTCAATGTTCTATTATCATGTCATCTTTTTTATTCCTAAATCAAAAATTAGCACTGTGACCACCAACTTTCAGGAAACTGACATGGGTTTTCATTTTCAAGCCAAATTGTCCGATATGCCTTTAAAGTGTATCTAGGTGTGAATTAGTAATGACTTGGTCGGCGTTGCAGGATGGACAGAACCCACTGACATAGCTCAATCAGTATACTAACGGTCGAGTTTCCTCAGTAAGTTCCATCCAGGTGTGAATTAGTGATGACTTGGTTGATGTTGCAGGCTGGAGAAAACCTGCTGACATAGATCAGTCGGTATACTAATGGACGAATTTCCTCATTAAGTTCTATCTAGGTGTGAATTAGTTCACTGATTACTTGGTTGATGTTGCAGGCCGGAGAGAACCCGCTGACATAGATCAGTCGGTATAATAATGGACAAGTTTCCTCATTAAGTTCTATCTAGGTGTGAATTAGTTCTCTGATGACTTGGTTGATGTTGCAGGCCGGAGAGAACCCGATGACATAGCTCAGTCGGTATACTAACGGACGAGTTTCCTCAGTAAGTTCTATCTAGGTGTGAATTAGTGATGACTTGGTTGATGTTGCAGGCCGGAGAGAACCCGCTGACATAGATCAGTCGGTATACTAATGGACGAGTTTCCTCAGTAAGTTCTATCTAGGTGTGAATTAGTGATGACTTGGTTGATGTTGCAGGCCGGAACAAACCCGCTGACATAGATCAGTCGGTATACTAATGGACAAGTTTCCTCAGTCAGTTCTATCTAGGTGTGAATTAGTAATGACTTGGTTGACGTTGCAGGCTGGAGAAAACCCACTAACATAGATCAGTCGGTATACTAACGGACGAGTTTCCTCAGTAAGTTCTATCTAGGTGTGAATTAGTTCACTGATCACTTGGTTGACGTTGCAGGCCGGAGAGAACCCGCTGACGACTGACGGAGCTGTGGCCATCTTACGTATGCTGGAGAAGAAGCCAGCGGCCACTCTCAAAGTACTCGACCTGGCCGTGAGTATTTCTATAGAACGACCTGACCATGCTGTACATGCTACAAAACGAGATGGGGAATTGTTGTTATTTATGGAACGAGGGCCTAGACCGAGTTCCATAAATAATATCAATTCCCATCGAGCACATCATGTACAAGCATGGTAGGTCGTTCTATATTTATTATATACCCAAATTAATCAAATCTTACCGTATATTGGCATAGAAGACATGTTTGCGTGAAGGCCCACACACTGCTGATCTTTCAACGTGACAGTATGAGAGTGTACTGCACAGGGTTCAGTATACAATTTATACTGCACAGGGAGCAGCAGCACGTAATTATCAAATTTATTGCAAAGACCCTATTGAGGTATCCCAGAATTCATTCTGTTTACAGGTCCCAGTGTGCACTGGTTACCGACGTTGTATGGTGATAGACCCTTGACCTGTAACCCACAATCATTGCTTTTTAACGGTTTTTATAAATCTTCAAATGGAAAATCCGATGTCAGAAATGGAAATTTCAGCTATTTCTACATGTAAACCTGAAATTATATTCTGGTTACTCAAATATAAATGGGAAAACTGTGGTTCATGTGATCGGTGTGTGCCCAGCCACTCGCGAGCGGAACTTGTGTTTACCCTGGGCGATAATCGGGAGACGAGTTACCTCTGGAGGGCGTATGGGTATATGATAATAAAAAAGAAACTGATGAGTCTTTGGTCTGTGTTCCTATATGCCAGCGAGTGTGGAGCGCTCAGGGATATGAACGAGGCGATAGCTGAGTGAATATTATGATGCGCTTCAAATGAGGACTTGGAGGACTGTTTTTGAGAACAGAGTAGTCGTGGTTCTGCTATCTAAATTTCTTTCGATGAAACATTTTGATAAATTATCCATTATTCTTTGAAACTTGAAAGGTTGACATTAGTTTATTTTGTATTGTCATTCATTCTATATTAATGTAAGTAGGCTATTGGGGGATCACATGAAGGGTATAAGCGTCGTTTGCAAAGTTCAAGGTCGCTCAGTATACCCCTATACCTGTCCTAATATATATTTGGACAGAGAAACAGGGGCCCGTTGAATAATCTAGGATCGTACATGAAGACCACGTTCTGTACTTCATACAAGGTCTACCATTTTAAGTTCATTCGCTAAGTCAGTCTTAGCCGTCCATAAGGTCTTACATAAGTGTTGAATAAAGTTGACCCACATCACTCTCTATGGCATAAAGAAAAGGGTCTGCATGCACGATGTATCAAGCAGGCCCCAGTCTGCCACTAATAATCAGAAGCCGGCCTAAAGTGAGATTCACAGATGGGATCCATGTACCTCACAGGGTCTTAAGGCCCGTTTCCATTGGCCGACGAAGATTGCTTAGACTTTTTGAGTTGCACAGAAAGTCTGTCAGTGGTGCCACTGACTGTGCGTCGGTATGGAAAAATCGCTGAGGGTAGTAGATTTCCCTCACTGACCTAACCTTCACTCAGTGGTGGCTGGTGCCACATTGCATAATCTAAACAGAAAATGTCATGGATCATTTCACGACCAGAGTTGTTTCCATTGACCAATATTGGGTCAGCGTTGCCAAAAGTACGTCGGTGGTTCCTGACTGTAGATCGATGACAGGAAATCGGCCAATGGAAATAGGCCTTTAGTCTGAGACGAATCCTGCTGAGATTCTGTACTTTAACACAATCTCTTCGTCTAAATTGTAGGGTTCCATTTCCGTGAGACATATTTTTCCCTTGCTCTTGTTGGCGCTATTTACCCCTAAAAAGAACAGAAACTCATCAGATTTTTTAACCCTGTGAGGTACATGAATCCCACCGTGTGAATTCCAATTAAGGTTTGAAGTTGGGTCCTAGATGTTATTTTTCTGGCGACATTTTGACAAAACCCACATGACCTCATTCCACCCGTAGGGTCAGTGTGTCGACACCACGTTCGTCCGGCTACTAGCGAAGATCCGCGAGAGTCGCCACCTGGAGGTATGTCACGGGAACTTGCTGCGGAAGGATGACGGCGGCGGGAACCAGGCGAACGCCGCCTTCATCGAGGGCGACCCCATGATGGTGCTGATGGAGTTCATGAGGCTGCAGAACCTCCGCCTCGTCGACCTGTTCGCCGTGCTCGACACGGACGGCAGCAAGACCCTCACCCGCAAAGAGTTCAGGGAGGGGCTCATGGTAAATCACCTATCTCACCCCTGGTATTTTTCTCTATAGACTTAACATTCGGAACTCGTATCTAACGCACATTAGATATTTAGGGAAAATATCCAATGGGGGTTCATGTCACAAATGTTAGCCAATTAGTCAATGTTAAGGGTGAGATAAATTCAGAAACCTATTCAAGTTTAGCGTCAGAGCTAGATCCCATCTCATTTGAATCACTGCGTAATTCACGCGGCTTCACCTTGTGAATTACTATGCGATACAAACTCGATGGGTTCCGAGCTCAGACCCTAAACTCTCATAGGTTTCCTCTATAATATTCATGTCTAACACTAATCGAGCTCTGACACTAAGCTTGAATGGGTTTCTGAATTTATCTCACCCTTAAAGGCATATCGGACAATTTGGTTTGAAAATTAAAAGCTATGTCATTTTCCTGGAATTTTAATATTATGATCTACGAGTGTTCTAGTATACATGTCTAACTTGAAAATTGGGGGTTACCGTGCTAGTCTTAGATTAGACAATTTTATATAAGAATGTACAGAAATTCTAAAAAGTTATTATTCACATGTATAGTTAAACCCATTTCAGTTTCCTCAAATGTTCACAGGATATAGTAGATGTATAGTTCTACACATTTGAGTTTTAAAAACTATAGGTCACCGGCCTTGTTTTTGAAAGAATTGAAGAAAACTATATTTTTCAGTACATTCCCTATGTCAATCAAGCAGATCTAAATTAGCATATTATACCTATTAAAATTGGATGAACTGGACAAGACATTAAATTTACTTGTAAAAAAATAAGAATAGATACCAACTAATAATTGACAATATTGAAAAATCACCAGGTGGCGCCTCCGTGAATTGTCCGATATGCCTTGGGTTTCTGAATTTATCTCACCCTTCACATTAACTAATGGGCTAACATTTGTGACATAATCCCTGGATGTTGGATATGAGTTCCCAATGTTAAGTCTATGGGGAAAATATACCAGGGGTGAGATAAACACCATTTTCTACTGGCCGACTATTCGCCACCGAACTGCAGTCGGGAACCACCCACACCATATCGGTGAATGCAAACAGAAATCCAGACAAGTGTTCACTGATTAATTGTCATAGATTATCCAACTGATTTGAATGAAAGGGGTTTGAAATCCTTGGTGATGGTCATTGTGTTTGGAGGACAGTTCTGTCGGTATGTACCTGTCAAATGCAGCAGAAACATACACTGCACCCTAACCGATTTTCTACACCGACATGCAGTCATTGGCCATTACCGACCGATTTTCTGGAGAACGCAATTAATTGGTGCCGTTTGCCAAATTTTTCAGTGGATTTGGGTAGCCAAGGACAACTATTTTTTTGCAAACACTCTCATGGTATAATTCTATACGTTTTACATGCAAGCTTTAGATCACAATCTCATGAGGGTTAAGGAATTGACTTTAATGTGGTTGATATTGCTTGCAGAAGGTGAACATTCCCGTGAGTCCTGTAGGTCTGGACAGACTCATCAACAAGCTGGACGCAGACGGCGACGGCGAGGTCGACTACGCGTGAGTAGTTTTGTTGTTTTGTTTTTCTCGTTCATTTATCTTTTATTGGATTCTTGGTTATTGCATGTACATATTATCTCCAATGATACGATTATCACCAATAAAAGAAAACCTGATGAGCTAAGTAAAAACTAAGCTCGTGGTTATTTCTTGAAGGTATCTCGGTTAGAAACCAATAGGTTCATTTTCACAGCGATGTTACAGCTCCTCACTCCTTCCTTGGATTCTTCGCCTAATTCTTTAAGGCTGGTACATCTAAGTTCCTGAGATTTCTACCAGTACAGAAAGTTATATCCATTTTTTCTTGTTGAATTTGCTTAATGCATACCGGCACATGTCTGTGACTCTTTTTTAGATGCCTTCTCAGCGTCATTTTAAAACAGGTGGTACGGAGTGCACGAACTATTGGTTCGTGCACAGTGTGCAGAATGAAACCTGTGTGCCTACAATTGACGTATAAATATGAGACATTCTCGCACAGGTAGATAATGACACAGAACAATTCATACGTGTAAGAATATCACATGCAACTATGACTATTGTGTAAATGTATAACGAAGCTCATGGTAATTTCATAAAGATACCTCAGTAGAAAAAAAATACTGATAAAAACTTACCCTTCTCTGTACTCTCTCAGGGAACTCATTCAGGGTCAGAAGGACCACAAACGGAAACTGGCGAAAATGATGAAGAAGTCTAAAGAGGAGGACATCAACTTTGAGGAGACGGAGATTGGCATGATCAATCTCCAGCTGAAGACGCTGATCGCCTTCCGTAACGCCGCCAAGCGCGAGGCTCTGTCCCGGAAGAAGCGGACGGGCATGGCCGCCATCGTCAGCGCGGTGAGCTTCCCGGCGGTTCTACAGTCTTAATGTTATGTAATATTACTAGGAAACGTCCTAACTGTGGACGAAACGGTTCCTGTTCGAGGTCAGTCGTCGATTTCATACCGCCTGATGCCATAGGCGGAAGGCCGTATGAAATCGATGACTGACCGAGAATGAAAACCATTTCGTTTACAGTAAGGACGTTTGCTTATTATTATATACCTTTGATAGAAGACATAGTTAGCGTACCTGAATGGAATCGGTTCCTCAATATTTTCGTCGGAAAGGATTCACCAAGTTTGAAGAAAGAGGTGAATATTTCCGACAAAAATATCTCCGAACAGATTCCATTCAGGCACACTAACCATGTCACCATATATTACTATACACCTCCTATATTGCTTATTATTATATACCTTTGATTGCTGAAAAAACGCCATTTTAATGACATACAAAGTCACAGTCACAGCGAGCACAAACATTATTATTACTGCACCCCTAGCAGCGGTCTTTTGACTGAAAGATAAAGCTCGACGCCACAGGCAGGAGGGTCGTATTTTTTAGTCAAAAGACCAAGAACAGCCATTGCTATGGACCCAGTAACTATTTTTCTTATTACTATACACCTCCTAATAGTTTAAAATGCCGGTTTATTCAAATTTCTGCTCCGCGAAAAACACTGTCCCGCCATAGGTGTATGATAATAGGAAATGTCCTTACTGTGGACGTAAGGGATATCGTTTAAGGTCAGTCATCGATTTCATAGGGCCGGACGCCAGCCCACCCCCACAGTGGGCATGAACATCATTATTACTGCCCCCTGACAGCGGGCAGTATTTGTAGACATTTGCTATATTTACATAGTATGATAGTATTGTAACTTGCTTTATTTTATATCAATTGTATCATAACTATATGCGTTCTGGTTATGGTCCGTTTCCATTTACCTTTTTGCTTGGTTTTCTATTACAATTAAGCAAATGGTTTCACAATCATGTTGGTCAGACTTTGTCATATTCGATATATGAAAAATATAGTTTACTTTTATCTAGATTACTTTTAGTATTATGCATAATACATAGCACATATCACAGACATAATTTACGCCACAACCTCTAGCCCCAAATAGTATTATCCGTTTTACAATATAACCAGATTGTCACAGATCTCCATACTGAACAATTCTGTTGTACGTTATTTGTCAAATATATCTAAGCCATACAATATTCTTTAGGGTGTTTTGAATTTATATGCAAGAATGAGATACATACACAATATTGACTGGTTTCAGATACAAGTGGCTGTATGCTCCGAGGAGCTGACCCGTAGTCATATCCGAGCGTATGCGAGGATATCCCATAGGGGCATCCCCGAGGAGCATACAGCCACTTGTATCTGAAACCAGTCTATATTGTATTTATCATCCACATTCTCTCAGTGGGGTATTGATATTGATTCATTCAGGTATGCACTATTTTTCATACGCACTATTTTTCCGTATGCACTGGCTTTTGTAACCCAGATCTGTATGCTTCGGGTATACAGATTTATCCTACCCCTAATATAAAATCCCATAGGCTTAACATTGAGTTTCCGTATGCCACGCTGACTGGCATACAAACTTTTATATGCCACTGGTGGCATACAGAATTGCTATCACATAATATTTCAAAATCGAGGAGACGGGGTAGGATAAAATCAAAACCTGATTCGTTTTAATCGTGGCGACCGCATTCCACTCCTGGAATTTTGGCTCCGGACTTCACTCGGCCTCGCCTCGTGAAACCTCTATGCCAAACTCCAGTCGTGGCATACGGTGGCCGAGACTAAAACTCATCCTTTTTTACCATAAAAGGCTGCCCATGTGTTTCCTGGTAGATATCGCAGTGCCTTGTGGGTCTACACTCAGAACTAAATTTGACACCGGTGCTGCCATCTGGTTTCATGAAAATATTGCAGTTTCCTGTAGACACCAATACTTAAGCACTTACCTTCTCCAGATGGCCTTCCCATAGAAGTTAGCATGATGACATAGTATGTTTTTGGAATTTTACATTTGTATATGTTCCCAACTATCATAATCCAGAATTATTTGAAGATAGCAATAAAACATTAATGTCACCTAGCCAAAATATTGCAGCTTCCTATAGACACCAATAGTTAAGCACTTACTTTTGCAGAGGGCCTTCCCATAGAAGTTAACACCGTGACATGCTTTTTTCAGCATTTTCTAATTTCTGATATATGAGGCTCATATTATCCAGAATTATTTGGAAAAATCAATAGAACTTAGACATCACGCAACTTCCAGCATTTGTCTTTAACTGTTTGTCATCAATTTACTTATTCAGCTGTTGGCATTCTTCCGAAGCTATCCTACCTTTTGGAATAATGGATTTATACTTTGCCTTTTTGGATACATGTTCTTCTTTGTAGGATGGGTCAGAAGTGACAGATTTAACTCCACATTCTTCACAAGAACAGTTTGATACTCTAAGCAGTCCAAGCATGACACTGCTGTCTGATATGGATGAGTGCACAGTGGGTTTTTTAAACATGGGTCTTGAGAAAACACTCCTTACAGAGTCCACTTGGCATACAATTTAGTTTTACTGACAACACAATGACAACTTGCTTGTGACACTAACATTACATTTTCACTTTTAGTTAATCATTTTTGCAACAGATTTTGGATGGTTTTTTGTGCTTTTTTTGCTTATGTTTGGAATGTGATACATGAAGGAACTTACTGTACACCTACAATAAAACAACAGCAGAACAGATAACAACACAACCACCACATATTACATTTATCTGATTGAAATTCATAGATTTGGCCTAAAATCATTTATGATTGTCAGAGGTTAATAAAGATTAGCTAGAATTAAAGGTAATTTTTGATGATTGACAAGGAACAAAGAGCAGGGCAAGGGAATATTGTTCCAAATGAGCTGTATGTGAAACATACAGGCTCTATCCCTTGGCCTAACTGATCATGCTGGTTCCATGTAATAGGCCGCTGGAGGCGACCCTTGGTTACGATCAACACGGTCGCCCCCATGCGGTAAACACAGAGCCAAGTATATAACCTTGATGTCCTATAGTCAGAATATGCTGAAGTCAACTTTTGCAGCTGAAAACTGCCCTCGTGCAGTTTTCCTACAATAACGCAGCAGAGGTTCATTGACCCTAGAAATGTGGGAAAAGCATTGCTCCAGTAATATCGGATCGTGTTCCCGCCAAGTCGTATCGTTATTTTCACGTTGTATCGCTACTTTTCTCAACACCATATTTTCAGTGACATAGGTGAAAGATTCATTAGATTTTAAATTGAATATAGATAGCAACATAGTTATGATACAATCCGCAAAGAATCTGGAGCAACGGTTTCGACCTCGGGTCGCTATTCTGTGATCCGTAAAACGTACAACAATGCCCCCTATGAGCAACGCCCCACCTTGTCATTTCCTATAAAGCTATTTTCCATTGGACGATCATTTGGCACCGATTTTAATTGAGGAACCTAGATCCTACATCGATGTTAGATCGGTGAATGGATACGAGACCTGCAGAGAATGCTCCCAGATTAATTTAGTATTTTATAACTTACGTAAGAAAGCCACCACCAGAAAATATGTGCATAGGCCCGTTTCCACTGGCCGACGAAAACGGTGTAGATTTTTTGTCTTCTCCTATAAGCCCATTTCCATTGGCCGTCAACGATCTACAGTCAGGAACCAACGCCAGACCTTTAGCACTGCTGATGCACAATGGAAAGGGGCTTTTAGGAGAACTATAAAACTCTACACCATTTCCTTGGCCAATGGATACGGGCCTTATACCTGGAAAGTACTTATATAGAATGTCCTGACCATGCTGTACAAGTCACAGAACGAGATGCTAATTTACCGTTTGTACGGACCGAGGCGTTTACGCCGAGTTCCGGACACACTGTAAATTACCATCGAGTTCTGTGAATTGTACAGCATGGTTGGACGTTATATATTTACTATATACCCGAAATTTAAAAAAAAATCAATTTGATTTTTCTTAACAACCAAAATTTTAATAAATGTGTATCGCTAGGTGGTCCGTATTTTAGTATTTGGACCAGTGGTCCATACAGTATTTTTACGTCATATGCCAAAACAGTGCGTATTTACAGTATATATACGGCATGGGTATATAGTAAAGTGCATGTAACTTCACCCTTACCGATTATTTGACACTGACTACTGTCGGTGGTAAAATGGTATATAATAAGGCTGATTGTTTGGCACTGTTCTGCAGTCAGGAACCACCGATCGACTTTTTGTTTACCGAACCCAGAACGGTGAGTGAAAACAGCTTGGCATTTGAAATGGTCAACCACTATTTTGGTGAAGACAACAAGACCACCACCAGCCGACATAAGGCCCGTTTCCATTGGGCGACGAAAAGGGTGTAGATTTCTTTAGTTCTCCTTATAGCCCATGTCCATTGGCCATCACCGATATACAGTCAGGAACCACCGATGGACCTTAAGCACTGCTGACGCAAAATGTAAAAAGGCTATTAGGAGAACACAGAAAATCTACACCGTTTTCGTCGGCCGATGGAAACGGGTCTTTAGTGAATGACTGACAAAATCATGCTTTGATTTTATTGTTGAGACTGAAGGTTTCAACCTGAGACTGTTTTACCCTAAACGTCTGTCGGGGGTGCCACCAATTGTTTGTCCGTATCAATGTATCATTGAGGGTGCATCACATGCATTCTTTCTCCTGTATTGGCATTATTGTTACATAATCTATGCCAAATTATACTGTGAGAATTCTCTGCTCTATCGTTTCCATTAACCGATGTCACGACGGTTTACCTAAAAAAATCTATCGGTAGTTCTCGACTTCAGATCGGTGCCAAAGAGTCGGCCGATGGAATCGGGCAATGTGCACTGAAGACATAAAATGGGGATCCAAAGCCCCTAAATAGTTTTTTTCTTGTGTCTGTCACTTGAATCCTCTACATGTGTGTCACATTACCTCATTTGTTTTGTACTCTATGTTCCGATGTTTTGTCTTGTTTCGATACGTTTTTGTATCTTGTAAATACTTTGTTTTGCATGTGACTGTGTTGAACTTTTATTTTAAGAAATAACATTTGTACTTTTTTGTGTTTTGCCATGCGTAAGTTCAGTGACTTTTAAATCATCATTTTCAGCCATTAACATCAGTATTTGAAATATAAATATTATATATCACCAAAGTCATATGCTGTGTGGCTTTGTATTTACCTAATGTACCTTGAATACCTGAGATGTAATAACTATATTCAGTTTGTGTTACTTCGACCGGTACAGAAAAAAACCCAGCCGAAGCAGTGAGTTAATTAAAACAATGTACAGAATTACAAGGTTGAGGCAAACGGATCTACATGCTTAGTTTGTAAAGTTTATAGAGAGGGCTGTCTAGTGTGTATTCATCGGAACCAATCAGATCTTGTCAAACAGATGCTATGAATAGAACAACAAACCATGCTATTCCTTTCACCCAGCAACGCTGACCAATATCAGCCGTGCTCTCTTTGACCTTCACGGACGTAGCTCTTTACTCTGTGCTGTACCTCTGAAGGCGGACGGTTCGTAAACGGACTAGTGTAAGCTGTACTGTGATGGGTTCCGACGAATATGCACTAGACAGTGGTGGGATAGTAGCAATACCCCTCCAACCAAGGTCACCGTGGATATGACATAGATGCCCTGTTCACACACAGGAGTTTGAGTCGAATCGGGTCACATTTGGTCATGGTAGTGGTTAACAGCATAATAGATATAACAATATCATAGATAGGAGCAATATATTTCTTCTTTACATTTTTATAAAATTATGCATGTGCTATAATAACGATATGATTTGTAATACACTTAGAACTGTGGTGTATGTCGATTATATGGATCTTACCTTTTCTGTTGTATTATTGTAATTACTAGCCTTTCCTGCATAGTACCTAAAGGTTGATAGGAAATGAAGAATGTAATATGTTGACCTTTTTCATGGTTATTCTAAGAAAATAATCTCTTTGGAGTACATCTATTTTCGTACACAAAAATTAAAATTATTCTAATCCTAATTCATACCATACACACACAGAGGATTTGATAACCGGTATGTAACCCCATTGTTCTGGTGATTAGCCAATAATCATTTTATTGTGTACATGCATATGCTTGGCAAATATTCCAACTGTTATATACCAGTATAGCAAAGTATGAATACTGATACATTATGGTAATATCGCAATTGATACTCTCAGTGAAATTAGTCCATAGTATAGTTGCCTTGTACATTACCATCCCCCTTATCTGGTAGACATTGAATAGCTGACATATAGGATAATAGCTGTTAGAAAAATAACCATCAAATATCATACAAGATTAATATAATTATTGAGTATCCAGGAATCATTTCATAACTTTTTCCGCCTTTACAGTTTTCAATATCAATAGGAATGAATTCAATAAGATGTAAACAAAGTATGAAAACAATATGGTAGAAAGGTGAATTGAATTGATTTATCTTTTCAAAGCGGAGGTAGATTCCCATTAGTATCATAAGATGTTCATCACATTTGTACCATGTAAGCTTTGATTGATTGGTAAATTTCGATATGAACCTGGAATTGACCTTGACCAATTTAAATAACCTTGACCTTTTCACCTCCCAGGCCTTGGACACAAACCGGAAGTTGAACACTAGCAGGCCCTCTAGCGGCATCGCGGACGTTCCGGCAACCAGCAGACCAGGCAGTCCTCCCGCCTTCACTTCCGGTTCTGCTTCTACTTCCGGGAGCGCGCTGCGTCCCTTACCGGATATCCGGCCCGCGTCGACGCCGCTCTCCAAGCTGTCGGCGGGTGACCGGTTCCGCCGGGCGATGACGCCCAACCCTGGAGGGCAGCCAGCGTGCGCCACCCCGGGCGCCACCCCGGGCGCCAACCCGGGCGCCAACCCGGGCGCCACACTGGGGGCTGACCTGGGCTGGACACCGCTGTCGGGTCTCTCCAGTGCTGCCACCTCAGAGACCGGCACGCCACCTGGGAGACGGAGCCCCAACTACTGAGTCGCCGCCTCGCCATCCAGAGCACCTGGGGCCTGTTTAATAACCCATGCCTTATTGTGGAGAATTGAAAATTCTAAGTAATTCTATAGAGCCTCCAGAGGTTACTAAACTCCCGAATATCGCCCGGGTAAAGCAAAGTTCCCCTCCCGATAGACTTGGCACACTACGACAACATGAACCACAGTTTTCTGGTTTATAACTGGAGAAACTGAATTTAATTTCGGATTTCTATGTAGAAATAGCTGAAATTTCCATTTCTGGCATCAGAATTTCAATTTGAGGATTTCTGAAAGCCATTAAACTGCATTAATTCTGGGTTACGGGTCACGGGTCTATCACCATATAACGTCGGTAATCAGCGAAAACCGGAACTTGCAAAACAGACTGGATTACGGGATACCTCAATAGGGTCTATAGAGGGAGAATTCATTCACCTACGCCCTCTAGTGTCTACGCATCAAGTCGTCTACGCCAAGCGGCCGTTATATGAACTATCTCGCGCACGATAGTTTTTATGCGAGGGAACAATGTTCATTGAGACCTCGTAGGAGGGATATCTTTTGGTTATATTCAAACTCGTTCAGCTGAGACTGATTTACCTGGCCAAAGTCAGTATAGAAGTGTTGAATAAAGTTGACCGAAGTCATCCCTGGGTCTCTTTGGCGTACAGAAAAGGGTCTTCATGTATGAGCCTAGATTATTAAACAGGCCCCTGGTTTATGGCCACTGCCTGTGAATGGAATTGGACTTTTAGAGGATGTATATATAGAGACGTCATGAAGCTGAGAGTAGGGGTATCGTTATAGTAATGGAGGATGTTAGGACGATATAAAAAAAAAATGCAGTATAAAAATGAAAAAAGATGAAATAATCTCATCAATTATTACACATCGTTCTGCAAAATGTAAATAAATAAATAGATTTGTTTTTCACTATAGACTCGGCAGCGTTACTGTGTTGATGCATTTATCACTAGAAATACACTACATGGTACTTGTACCATTCGCGTACACTGTTCACTACTAGTCTATGTTACTAGGGTTCAAATCCCCCTTCGCTTCCTTGTCCTCTTTCCACCAACCCCTTCGCCATGGCAATGTTTGAGGACTGAAAAGAGGACGAAGGTCCCGACCCTCTGAACCCTTCCACCTTTCATCCCACCCCTTCTGTTGATGAAAATGCCCTTTACATATATTTTAAATTTTATTATGAGTTATTTGAACAAAATGCTTTACTAAAAATCAAAATGTCCCTAAATATGTACTTCTCACTGATTTCTTTTGGAGCCTGGTTTGTTTTCCGTTAATACATCAAGCATCAGCTTATTCCAATGATTATTGGATCAGAACTATAAGAAGACGGATATTTTCAGATGTTTAGCAATTAAATATCTCTTCGTAATAAACACTATGAGTGAATTGATGAATTACGATGAATTACGTAGGATACATCCAATGCCCATTCATGGTGGGGTTTTCAAAGCAGTTTCCGTGTAGATTATAAACGTATCCTGTGGACTCTGTGTATCCTCTCCACTGGGAGTACAAACACACGGTTAAGCTGAGACAACAGCACCTCGCCACTACACCCTCCCCTTTACTTCAGAACTGACCCCAAAAAAACAGTTCTCCACCGCGCCACCCTCCCCCGCCAGAGGGGGCGATCATATACCGACCTCACTGGGGCGCGTTTAACAAATAAAGCAGCGCGGATCAAACTTGCTCTTCCTCCACCTCCTTCCTGTCTCACTTTAAGCAGCTAGTGTCTGTGACATCTAGGACCTTGTCATCTACTCACCTGTCCATTTATCTGTCTCTATAGGGCACAGAGTGATTGTTTTTTCCACCATCTTCCGCCAGGAGATTGTAATATAGCGCCACTGTAGTCGGGGGATAACCATTATTTTCTACTCTCATAATCTACAGATAATCGTGAGACGAGGCTAAAACCCTTAATGTCAAACCAAGATACAAATTCTTAATAAAATCCCTTTATATTGCACCTTCCTTTATCTCAACCGTGGTATATTTGTCCCGTATATTTGATATGGGAACTCGTTCTCCATGCCTCTATGAGTATTGCAGTACATTCTCCATGGTCTATATCCTGTATGTTGTCCATTCTTTTATTGTGTACAGGGGTGAGAATAATACAGATTGCAACTCGTTTTGGTCAAATCTGTTGTTCTCCAACTCATTTGAATGCTACTTCATATTTACTCTACTATCGCCTCGTATATATCACACCACATCAAACTCGTGGAGAATGATGACTTTCACCAAAACTTGTTGGTTTCTTCTTTAGTTCTTAATATCAACATACATGCATTCGTTTGTATTTTTTTTTCTCTCGTGTAGACACATGGATATTACTAAAAAAATAAAGCTACACCGTATTAATAACTCAGAATGGTTGATTCAGAATGGGTTTTTTTATAGTATTTTATTTATCCTGGGGGATACATCGATACTAGACCGTTTTGAGCGTATCCCTCAGCCAACAATGGTGCAGGAATTTTACCCTCATAGTTACAACAAAATAAGTTGTCACTCGCATAATTTTGTTGCTGAGGGTCCTACGTACGGTTGCTCTTTGCTCTCTAATATAACTCTGGTTAAAGTGGAAAACATGTTTTTCCAATTTTTCTGAGGTAGAGATCTTCTTGTTTATTCTTTTGTCTCTTCCCTAAAATTCTTTTTTAAAGTGGAACACACGCTGTACGATTCGTTTCCACCAATTGATACCCTTTATTGTGAGCTAGTCTTAACGTATCTCAGGCGAATTTGTGACTTGTGCAGGGCGTCGACCATCACGGCGTGACAACAGAAAGGTGGTATATAAGTTAATCCCAAGGAACTCTGTCCACACTGTGTGATAGAATTACGATTATCTACCCCAACAACTGCATCGTTGGTTAACTTGGGTGCACTAAACGGGAAAGGACAGCATCTGACCACTTATCTGTGTGTCTGGCACTCCCAATAACTCCTCTCACAGCGATTACAGGCTGATAGCAGTACGCACCTTGGAGGGTATTTCGCCGACAACAGGAAGAAGCAGGTCCCTTAATTTATCGGTTCCAATTTCGGAACATCTGATCACAATTCATCAGCGGCAAAGGTACATCTCTCATCTCATAGTCAAATTCCTGAGGGGGATTCCACACAGACCAACAACGCTTTGAGGCCTTGCCCGAGCTTGTAATTGTTGTTTAATTGCCAATAAGGGAACATTCATGTTACAAAATCGTACAGTGTGTTATGGCCTTAATGATATGGCTTAGAAATGCCACGATCCATCGAAATACGGGTTTGTATGTACCCTTCCCTGTTTCATACGTGCCGTAACTCCCGTGTTTTCTGTAATAACCATCGGTATTTCGTGTGGGATGTGACATCAGGCATGCTCCAACTGACCTTTTTTACAATCACTTCTCGACACAAAAAAAAGGATATAAACATAATATTTAGACATCCACTGGAAACATCATAAAATGCTAAGACTTCGTAACCATACAGACTAGGTCCATAATCCACCTATCTATAGATTTGTTGTTTTTCTGGTCCGTCTTTGGGCACAGACCTACTCGCATGACCAACTTTTATTGTATTTGTATCATGATAAGGGAAACGGCAAGGTAAAAATACATATGAAAAATCATTCCAGACATTGATATTAGATTAAAATGTCTTACAATATTGATTATAGCACGAGATGGCATATTCTTCCGCATCGGGATATAACGACCCATTAGGGATGCATCAAATAACCAGTCTATTAAAGTCAATGAATAACTGGAGCTTAGTCTCAATGAAGGTTCCACCTCCATCTATACGGTTTTACAAGAACTTCCCAAAAGATGCTCGTCATTTGGAACCAACCCATGAATGATGTTGCTACAAGAGGCCATGGTCAGTTTTACTATAATATATATTGTCAATGTCTTACTCTTACTGACCAGTAGGACAAATTACTTTCGTCTCAGAGTGACGAAATAATATTCATACGTCCCTTCACACCACGTGACCACTATCATTCTGTCATTCTGCTATTTAGTGAGCTGTAAAAGGGTAGGTTTTTTTTATATTTAAGAGCAGTGTTTATTTCCTCCATTTTCATTTGAACAGGAATCTAAAATGGTGTTTTTAATTATTTTCAGGTCTTTAATGATACAGAGATAATGAGTGTGACTGAATTAAATCTTTTATTTTCATTTCTTTTTTTTGTCGAATAATTATCCACCTCTGCGAACTCGGTGAATATTTCTGACCAAAAACAACTCAGAACAGATTAAATCCAGTCATACTAACCACGTCTCCATATATTATTATATATCTGTGTGCGAATGTCTATAAAATACTGCCCGCTGCTAGGGGTGCAGTAATAAAAATGTTCGTGCCTGCTGTGAGTGTGACTTAATGAGTCATTAGATTGTCGATTTTTTATTGATTTAAGCATGATAATAAGCAAACGTCCTGACTGTGGACGAAAGAGTTCTTGTTCTCGGTCAGTCGTCGATTTCATACTGCCTTCCGCCTGAGGCGTCAGGCAGTATGAAATCGACGACTGACCTCGAACAGGAACCGTTTCGTCCACAGTAAGGACGTTTCCTAATATTATTATATACCTATGTCCGAATGTCTATTAAATACTGCCCGCTGCTAGGGGTGCAGTAATAATAATGTTCGTGCCCGCTGTGAGATTGATTTAATAAGTCATCAAAATGTCGTTTTTTCATCAATTCAAGGTATATAATAATAAGCAAACTTCCTCACTGTGGACGAAACGCTTCTCGTTCTCGGTCAGTCGTCGATTTCATACGGCCTTCCACCTATGGCGTCTGGCAGTATGAAATCGATGACTGACCTCGAACAGGAACCGTTTCGTCCACACTAAGGACGTTTCCTACTATTCCCGTGGTACAGAAACCCTCGTCTGGATTCGAACCCCACAGCCTCCCCTCACCCGCCCGGCACCCAGCTCCTTGGCCCAGATCAAACCGTGCGACCTCTCCCCGCACTCGTCTCGGATTGAATTAGCCCGTCTTGGTCACGGCCAGGGGCTGTGTAGGAGGGTAAATACGGCGATAATACCAGTCAATATTTACCCGGTATATATGTGTGTCCCCTTTTCTACCCGTCCGTCCGTCTGTCCATCCGTCCCGCCGCTCTTCCTCGTCCTATAGCGGTGAAGGCGGGTCTCCCGTCTACCTGCCGGACTGCAGCCCACACGGGGAAATCCGGGAGAGAATCCTAAATCCCAAATCCACCTCCATCCCCCCTTCTCACCCTCAGCCTACCTGGGTCTACTTACACAACCCACCCACCTACCAAGGAGCCAACACCTAGAATCAATCCCCAGGATTCTTCGTATTCAGTCTTGAATTAATCGCTTGGGTGTTAAAATGGCGGGTTGAATAATGATAATAATAATAATAATAATAATAATAATAATAATAATAATAATAATAATAATAATAATAATAATAATAACGATAATAATAATAATATAATAATAATAATAATAACAATAATAATAATGATAATATCATGAGCAGCAGAAAAATATCATAAAATTCAATAAATGCACTTTCTTTAAAAGTTGTTTTTTTTATTGAGCAAGCTCTTTCTTTATGTCACTAATAGTACATAACCTGATCATAGCATCATCCTTAATTTATGGATAAATAAATGCACTTTGATATCATGTCATGGTATTGTACATATCAATTTTGGGATAATTTAAATTTCCTCAGAAATTCCTCCAGACTGATATTAGGAACCTGTCCTTCTCCATGAGGAATGTACCTGGTACAATCCACACAGGCTCCTGTCTAAACCTGGTGGAGCTCGCCAGAACTAATCCTGGCTTGAGTAACCTAAATGCATGTGTCTGCGGTTTGTAAAACGATGTGAATTTATTCAGGAGATCGAGACTTCTTTATATGCTTTGTACATGGGTCGGGCACAATGACAGAGCTGGTACACACACGCTTTTCACAATGCTTCAGCATAAACCGCAATGCCAGAAAGCCTTGGGTTGTTGTATATCTGCTGACTGCATCTTCAATGGATCTGGCGCCATATACACCAGCTGCTGTGTAAGCGCGGTTGATTTGCGTGGAAGTAGCAATACATGGCAATGTTGACTTACCTCGGATGACTTTTATCACAAGGTTTTTCAAAGGCGCGATTTTTTTGTGTTCAAAATTACGCGATTTTTTTCAAATGAAAAAAAAACCACGATTTTTTTTTCTAAAATCAAACGGACAAAAAAATGAATCACGATTTTGATAACAATATCTCTGAATATTGTGCTTTATGGCGCTCACATAATGCGGGTTCGTGACTTCCGGTTTGTTGGAAACCATGAACGTCACCACACCCACCTTACAAAAAACTGCACCTTCTGGTCAGCGACCTCAGACTCCTGGGTCTGCCCCTGTAATGATAACTCCAGGATGAGATTGGCTCTTCTTATAGAAATTCCTGACTATTAATTACAATATTCCTTAGACATTTTCAGCAGTGTTCCAGGCGTTACAATTAATTCAGTGCTATTTATAGGACAATAGCACAGTTGAGACGCAGAATAGACATTTGCGATGAAATATTAAGAAATTGATGAGTGTTTGGTCTGTGTACACATTCGCCATCGAGTTTGGAGTGCACAGTGATATGAACGAGGTTACAGCAGAGTGAATATTTCAAAAGCTCCAAATGAGATGGGACTTGGGACTCAGACTAACTTTACATATGTTTCTGATTTTTTCTTAGCTTGGACAAGTTTATCTGTTTATCGCCCATTGAATATGAGTTACCGTATTCTTAAGCCTGTTGAGTACGAGTCCCTAATGTTAAGGCTATGGAAGCTTATATCAAACTAGGATGATATGAAGAGACACTAACCCTAAATCTATTCAAGGTATGGAAACACAATTTCAAACCTGTTCCTATCTTCTTTTAGTTCTTCATCGCCATATGGCGATTATGACCACTGATTATGGGATTTAGCACCGCCGACCGATTATGTGAAATTTTTGGTGTAATACTCGTCCGATGGAAACAAAAAGATTCTTTTCTCCAACACTGAGCAAATGTCTCTGAATTAAATTTATCCGTGGCTGAATGAGCTTGTGTGTGAAGAATCGGTTGTCGACTACCTCGATTTTCATCAGACATAACAGCAGCATTTTAGCTGACCATCACCGATTATGCGCTATGATAGATTCTCAAATAGAACCAGTGACCGGCCATTACCCTATCCCCGGATGAAAGTAGAAAAACAGTAGCTGGGAGTTTAAAATTTTATTGAATTTTATGATAATAGAAGGAGTCACCTTTTATACATGTTGCATATGTTACGTATGATCTGAAGAAGGCATTCGATGCCATCCCACATGCCCTACTACTAGCTAAAATCAAAAGCATGATCTCATTACCTTTAAATCTCCACAGTTGGCTGTAGAGTTATCTGATGCATCGCAAACAAAAGGTCATTACTAATGACATAACATCATGTGAGAGTGAAGTTAAATATGGGGTGCCCCAGGGATCTGTTCTGGGGCCATTGTTATTCACTATTTTTGTTAACGATATGTGCCTAAATGTACAAAACGCAACGATTCAATATGCAGATGACCTTGTCATCTATGCGGGGAATTTTAATGGTGACATAGCCCGCAATCACGTGCAGACAGTCCTCACACAGATAGAATCCTGGTGTAATAATAATGGGATGACTATGAGCGCATCTAAAACAAAAACAAGTTGGAATGCGTCAGCCAATCGCTTAAAGTATCTGCCTAAATTAGACCTAAATTGTTGTGGTGAATGCTTACAAGAGGTGAATTCCTACAAATATCTAGGGGTCACAATTGACCAAGACCTAAAGTTCAAAAAGCATATACATGAGATCTCAAAAAACGCTAATTCTAGAATATTCAAGCTTAAAAAGATTAGAAACTACATCACCCTAAATGTAGCCAAGAAGATATACACTGTAATCATTAGGCCGACTTTAGAATACTGCGGCTACTTACTAGGAGGTGCAAACAAGGGAGACCTTGATAATCTGCAGAGGATACAAAATAGAGCCCTGAAAGTAGTGCAAAATCAAAAAAGATATATGCAGAGTACAAAAAACTTACACGATAAGCTTCACATTGACTACCTGGAAGAACGACGAAACGTTCAACTGCTAAAACAAATGTATAAATTGTCTAAAATACCTGAATTACTTGAAACGCCGGTACGATACACTCGAAGTCATGGTAAAATTAAATTCAAACAACCAAGAATTAACTCAAGTTTATATCAACGTGTGCCAATGGAAAGTGGCATAAAAATCTGGAACACCCTAACGGCTGATGAGCAGAGTATTGAAACTACCAAAGACTTTAAGAAAACAATCAAAAAGAAATACTCACTGTTTGATTGGCGTCCCACCCCGTATTGAAAGTACAATATGCAATCTGTGTGACGCAGCTCATCATCAACATCATCATCACCCCTTATCTAATATTATGTATAATGTTTTATGTGTGTATTTCTTTAATTCTTTATGTTAATTGTAAATACACTAAAATCACGAGCGCAAAGGAATCTAGATGTATCACTTATAGTAGTGGAAGATCTGCCATGGAGCAGAACTGCTATCCTTTTCGTAAATTAAAAAAATATATATATAAGGCGTGTTTCTATTGGCCGACGAAAACGGCACAGATTTGTTGAGTTACTCAGTGGGGCCACCACCTGCATATCGGTATCGAAAATCGATGAGGGTGGTAGATTTCACTCAGTGACCAAGCTTTCACTCAGTGGTGGGTGGTGCCACATTGCATAATCTAAGCAGAAAAAATTGTGGGTGATTTCGCGAGCTGGGTCGTTTCCATTGACCGATTTTGGGTCAGCAGTGCTAAAAGTCTGTCGGTGGTTCCTAATTTTAAATCGGTGACCGGAAATCAGCCAATGGAAACGGGCTTTAAATCGAACGGTGGGTTTTTCGTCGGCAGGTGAAAACACAACATTCCTCTTTGGTAGTCTTTGCATTACGCAGTCTACCCTAGACTGCTAAAGGCCCATTTCCATTGGAAGACAAAAACAGTGTAGATTCTTTGAGTTCTCCTAATAGGCCATTTACATTTTGCGTCAGTAGTGCTAAAGGTCTGTCGGTGGTTCCTGACTGTATATCGGGGATGGGCAATGGAAGTGGGCTTTTAAGCCCAATGCCCATCTACCGATTTCGGAACATTCATGTACCTTTGTCGGCGACAAACGGACGGTAATTTGTCTCACCCAAGACATCTTAACGGAGTCGGCCGTAGTCGGTAGATGTAGGACAGGTAGGCAAGGGTGAGCCACCGATTAGTAGACTGATCTGCTTAGGACTAATATCCAGCACCCCATCTTCTCAATGTCCGCAGATCGAGCGAAGAGTTACATAATTTGCCTACGACAAGTTGACCGACTCCTTTACGATTTGCAAACTAATCGCTCAACCCTGAATCGGTAGATGGGCATCAGGCTTTACGAGCACTAAAAAATGTACACCGTATTTTTCAGCCAATGGAAGCCGACCTTATGTGGTATGATGCCACAGACAGTGGTGCGATGACATACACCATTATTTACCGATTAAGAAGCGGCTGGGGGACCCGTCCACCGGGACGTACCTGCAGACGCCTGTCTCCCGGTCCCCCGTGTTTGCGCAACGTGCACGGGGACCAGTCGGATCCCCTGCCGGTCCCCTCCGGGTCCCCCGCCGTGCGTCTACCACAAGAGGTAATGATAGGTCAACATGCGATTGTTTGACGTGAGAGGGCGCTCACGGGGCGCCACCGGAACCAGCGCCGCACTGCGGGAGAAGTAGGAACCGGTTACAATGGAGGGCGAGTGTTCTCCATGACCTCTACCATAGTAATGGAGATTTTGTTTTATCTTTTTTTACGTATTACCTCGTTTTCTCCTGTTTTTCTGATCTTCCGGCAATATGGTTTACTTTCCGATTTGATTTGCGAATATACATCTTTGAAAAGTTCAATTACTAAGCGCTAGTCAAAGATTTTTGGGTAAGTATTACCATCATGGATTGATAGATGCTTAATGGAGTAATTATATCGCCTCAATAAATCGCTATATGCTTGCTGGTTTACTTTCCGATTTGATATGCGAATATACATCATTGGAAATTTCAATTACTATGCGTTATTCAAAGTAAAATTCTTAATTTGTTATGTGCTCTCTATGATGGCACTATACCAAAGGGGAGGATTATGTATAAGTAGAGAAATATCTACCATTAGCGATTAAGTGATGCATCATGGCGAAAGATCCTCCACAATATATGAACACCCTTCGGTCGTAATACTCGATATTTCAGAGTAAACACCTTCGTATCTAATTTTTGTATAATCTCTAAGATATCTCGCCTAGCTTGCTATTCATATGAATCAACACATATATCCTCCTGGACTATATCGTCATAAATACAATTATAAAACTACATGAAGGGACTACTCAAACACTACCCCGGATGCGTCCACGCCACAAAACCCCAGTTCTACTTTGTGCCTCTCCCCGCCCTGTATGTCCCTACTGCGCCCCAACCCGGCACGTCCTGGGTGCCCCTTAAGGCCCGTTTCCACTGGCCAACGAAAACGGTGTAAATTTTCTGAGTTCTCCTAAAACCCCATTCCAATTGGCCATCGCCGATATACAGTCAGGAAAATACCGACGGGGACTTAACTGGACTGGAAATGGGCTATTAGGAGAACTTTAAAAAAATCTGCAATGATTTTTTCGGCCAATGGAAACGGGCCTTAAGCACCCCCTGCTCTCCCCCGGTCTACCTGGTCCGGGTGAGTACTAGCGGAGACAGTGGTCTGAATCGGGGACGGGCACGGGGCCCTGTCCGTCTGAGGACATGTAATCCTTGTCTTGTTTGCCCGCAGCAAACGAGGCCATCATAGATAGACCCTCCCCCCCCCCCCCCCCCCCACCACACACACAGCCTTCTCATTCCCCACTATAGACATGCCAAGGTCTCACGTCACTGCAAGAAAACAACCATTTTACATATGAATGCGCCCGGCGTATATAAGTATGACTTTTGCGTATACAAGGTCGTCCTATTCCCCGTGTGTATACGCCTCATCTGTAGGCGGATATAAGCGTCCAGTGAAGACGGCTTCACTGAGAGCGGACGGCGGGAGGTGGCGGGGGGGGGGGGGTGGGGGGGGGGGAGGGGTGGGGGGGGCCTATAATGAGGAATGAGGACACCTTTACTTCTACCAACACAAACGAGGCAGCGGGGGGAAAGGATATTTCCTCTCATATACCCTGGGTGTGAAATACAGCCAAGACGCGTCCGTATATAAACCTTGGGTGTATATATATGAAAACAAGTCAATATTCAGCCAATACTATGGAGAAACCAGACAAGAGTTAGTCGTATTGTTGTTTATCACACAATGGCAAGATCGCATATTACTTCACGAGGCAAAGCCGAGAGCAGTAATACCCGATCTTGCCGAGGTGCGAGAAAAACAATAACACGACTAACTCGAGTTTGGTTTAGAACTCATCCTACCCTGCCTGTCTAAATTACTTCTACATTAACAAATGACATCGACACTAGAGCGATATTTTTCATTTTTATGAACTCTAGACCGAATACAGTGACCCCAATGTAAAGGCGATGGATTTTTTATTAGGGGTAGGATAAATGCACTTCCGCGATGGCATATATATGAATAAAGTGGTGGTTTTCGTGCAGTGCGTGTAACTCTCTTCATTATCAATAGGAATGAAACCAGCATCTTACAATGCATCCGGCTGGTTTTTGTTGCTATTATATCACCCCTGGAATTCTTTCCCATAGGTTTAACTTTGGGAACTCGTTCTCCATGCCCCTACGAGTATTGCAGTCCATTCTCCATGGGCTATATCCTGTGGGTCGTCCAAATGTATAAAGGGATGATATAAATACAGAAAGCGACTCGAATTGGTCAAAGAAGTCATTCTCCAACTCGTTTGAATACTATGTGATATTCACTAGGCTGTCGCCTCGTTCATATCACTCCACATTAAACTCGTCGAGAGCGACGACTTTGACCAAAACCTGTTGATTTCTTTATTATTATTATTATCGTTTGGATTTAGTTCATTAGGAGTCCAACCAAAAACAAGGTTTACCATCACAGCCAATAACATATCGTTGATTTTTGTAGCCACTGATTTTTATTGCGGGTTTATTTTATTTTGTATGATATTCACTGGGGGTGTCTGTTACCGAAGTACTTCACAGAGATTAAAGAACAACAATTCAATAAAGTCGGAAGGACAGAAGAAAAGAACAGTAGGCAAGAAGTGTCGTGGTATTGAAATATAATGGAAGAAACATTCATATCTCTTGCATAGCATTGCTGGTTGATAATCCTAAAGGTATTGCAGTTGGTTAACATAAATTTCCGAAGTCATGCCACCAGGATCCAGTTCCTGAACATAATCTGGCTGTTCCAAAACTAGATCAAAAGGGAAAAGATCCCACATTTTCCAACTGCCTATGGAAAAAGTATGAAGCCTCTGTTAAATCACGTCACTAACGATCAGAGTTCAATATACTGACAAGCATTAAGCACTCGCTGCAGGTTAATCTGCAAACTGAGAGTTGAAAACTATTCTACTTTTACAATTGGGCCTAGATGCCCTTTCGCTATAGGCCCGTTTCCATTGGCACACGAAAAAGGTGTAGACTTTTTTAGTTGTCCTGTAAGCCCATTTTCATTGGCTGTCAGTAGTGCTAATGGTCCGTCAGTAGTTCCTCGCTGTAGTTCGGTGACAGCCAATAGAAATAGACTATTAGGAGAACTCAAAAGATCTACACTGTTTTCTCTACCCCTCTCATAAGATCTCACACTCTCTAAGTGGTATTCTGTACTCTCACTACGCTCTATAGGAGAAGAATTCTTAACGAACTAGGCTTAGAGCCTCGAGAATCCATTGGCCTGCCCCCCGTGCTAATAACGTACATTAATGCAACCCAAAGATTCCTATAATCTCAATGATGCCACCTAGCGGGAAGACTGTGTGCCAGTGGATTCTCAAGACTCTAAGCCTAGTCTGTTAAGAGTTCTTCTCCCAGAGAGCATAGTGAGAACCTTGTACAGATTACCACTTGGAGAGTGTGAGATCTTATGAGAGGGGTGCTTGCGTCGGCCATTGGAAACAGGCTTATACTGGAAGTAACCACTTCGATTAATTAGGCAGATTTCCAGTTGGCTGCCAGAGCAGTACAAGGCTGCTTCATGTGGCTTCCTGCAGGAAGAACCTGGGACCCGTTTAATAATCCAGGATCGTACATGTAGACCCTTTTCTGTACGCCATAGAGACCCAAGGACGATGTGGGTCAACTTTATTCAACACTTATGGACGACCTTATGGACAGCTAATATTATCTTAGCGAACAGACTTAAATATTATTAAACGATAACCCTTGTACGAGGTACAGAAAAGGGTCTTCATGTACGATCCTAGATTATCAAACTTGTCCTCAGATCATCTTAGGCTCATTGTATAAAATTTGTCTCCTAGAGCTAGGATGGTTCAAGGATACGATCTACTCTAGGCTTCAGATTATCATTGTATAGATTTATCGTTCAATTATCCCTTTCCTCCAAATTGTCTAAGTCGTCTAAAACTATCCCAAGTCAAGTAGATCGTATATGTAGGCCTGTTTCTGTATACCATAGAGACCAAAGGATGATATGGGTAACTTTATTCAACACTTATGGATGACCTTATGGACAGCTAATACTATCTTAGTATCTTAGAACAGACTTGAACATTATTAAACGATAACCCTTGTACGAGTTAAAGAAAAGAGTCCATGTACGACCCTAGATTCTCAAGCAGCACCCAGGCTTTCCATGAGGCCAGTCCACACTTCTCCTCCAACAACCAATGCGCTACTGCCACCGCGGGATAATCGACTTGCAGGCCACCACTGGCGCCACCTAGGAGGGCCCAGCTCTCCCTGCTCCTCCCCGTGTCACTCGAGGCACCCCCAGCACCCGCTGTACCACCCTCCGGTAGACGTCCGGCGCCAAGGTCCCCCTCCTCCTCCTCCACCTCCACCACGACCACCACCAGGTCTCCCGCCCGTGAGGTGCCCCACACCGCCCAGCACGCCCCGCCCGCCGCCTGCCGCCCGCCGCCCGCCGCCTGCCGCCTGCAGGACACCTCCGTCGGCCACTGAAGGCCCCCAGCATCTCAGGGACGTGGAGCACTGGAGGAGGATGAGCCACGCCTGGAGGGAATCCTGTCCACATTGAGGAGGAGCTCTCATGCACCGTGGAGGTGGAGTCGTCGTCTTGGTAGGTAGCCAGAGGTGTGTGTGTGCTGCAAGGAAGGTGGCCGTACCACGCCCGTCTTGGGACGACCTCAGACTGGAATAACCACCTTATCACGGGTACCCTGTGGGACTGGGGTCCACTGCCTCACTTTGTTCTCATAGACTGGCTGCTGTAGGGACCCTCTGGAGAGACCAGGATTGTGATATTCTTTTTACGGCGGGTTTTGTGCTCGGTGCAACTCCAGTCCTGCGGAGGATTTTTTTAGGTTTCATCGGTGGAAATACAGTCATCATTACTCCTACGATCGGCAGCGCATATTGGCCAAGGTAAGAACGTATAGGTGCACTACTAGAATGGAGTTTCTTATTAACTTATTCAGATTCCTGTTCTGCTTCTAATAGGAAGAGATTTTTTTTGGTACACTGCAGGAGAATTCAGACCTTGGTAAGTCGGCCAGTTTCTTGTCCATGGTGGATATAGGACTGCGGGGGGACATGGGGGTGGAATCCGTGGGTGAGGGGCATGGACCCTGTGTTCGGTTCCTCATATTTCAACCCTGAGCAAATACAAGGCCGAGGACAGTGCATTCCCCCGGTATCACGCCCGTACGTCGTCCTACCACCTCCACTACTACACAGGTGGTATTGTTATTTACCCAAATCCGCCCTCTCTCAGACATTGTCATTATAGGCTTTTTTTCCTGGAGGGAAGAAACTTATAAAACATGGGTTACAGGACATTTTATTGTTATTCATTTGGTATTTTCTAAATCTACAAGGATTTAGGTCCATCAAAGTGACAGAGCTTAAGTACACATGTATACATGTATGGGGATATCCATAAAGTATGTACGCAGAAATTCCGAACTTTTTTACCCAACCGCAACCCCTACTTGCGATCTTGTATGCAATAGAATAGAGAAGGAAAATGCCTAAATTTTCCGAAGATTTTTACCCCGCACCCACCCCCTTCCTGTACTTTATGGATGACCCCCATATGTAGGTGATTCAAGAAGAAACCAACAAGTTTTGGTTAAAGTCGCCGTTCTCCACGAGTTTGATGCGGAGTGATATGAACGAGGCAACAGCCGAGTGAATATCACGTAGCATTCAAATGAGTTGGAGAACAATGATTTTGACCAAAATGAGTTGCTCTCTGTATTTATCTCACCCCTGTTAACACTTAAAGAATGGACGACACACAGGATATAGACCATGGAGAACGGACTGCAATATCTATAGGGGCATGAAGAATTAGCTCCTAATTAAACCCAAGGGTAAAAAATATCAGGACTGAGATAAAGGAGTGGATGATGTATATTAGTATGACGGACATACATGCATGATGTCAACTCTGTATGCCCGAAGCCTGCCATGCGTGCTTTATTCTCGGTACATTTCTGGTACAGTTTCCATGTTTGCACAGAGGGAAGATGACCTTGAGGAATAAGGTAACGTCCCCCATTGATGTCGACCTGACGCCAGGTTGTGCTCGGGATCTCGACAAACACTGTGTACAATAGGGACATTGGCACATGCGGCAGCGCGGCAAAAACCGGCCCCACGAATCAGTCACAGGGACCGGGTTGACTGAGAACGCTCTGTGAGATTACCGACTGGTACCTCCTCCGCCTCCTTGACTAGATCATGGTGCTGGTGACTATAAGGGCGGTATGGACTCCGCGCACGACGCTATAAGGGCGTGGTCCCGTAATCTTAAGCCTATAAGACAGCGACAGACAGATTCTTCACGATCACACCTTTGCCAGACGGATCCGTCAGGTCGGTCAGAATCGGTGAATTTTATGTCGCTGTACGCACTTCATAGACCTGATTAAAATCGGGTCAGGCATTACTAGCATGGGGGTAATGGCCGACTCTGTCCGATCTTTAGATTGTTGCTGTATGCACTTCACCGACTGTTCCCGATTCTGTGTCGGCCGTTGAAATAGCAATCATAGGGATCCCCTTGTTTGATATACAAGTATCATATACCGATTTGTAGGGGAAACATTGGCAGTTATAAGTCTGAAAACAGTTTTGTGATATATCAAATAGAACAGAAGTTATCAAACTTTGCATCATTGTCTATCAAGGCCTATCACCTTGCCTTTGAACCAGCCGGGACTAGCTCCTGGTCGGTCTCTTTGATCTCAATCAGTTCGTTTTACAAGGTTATAAAGAGAGGAGGTGTGATCGGGAAGAATTTATGAGGGTATAAGACAGCGACATTATCGTTCCCGATTATTACCATCAATCGGATCGGTGAGAATCGGTAATAGATGTCCTTGTCCCATCATGGTTGTAGGAGATTTAGAGGTTGTCCATGACGCTTATTAACCGCATTCAAGGTCAGATGCTCTGAATGTGGTTTGAATTTCCCTCATTCCTCTTGACGTGCGATGCTTAGTGTGAGAGGGAAGGAGGTGTCAGTGAGAAGTAACCTGACAATGATACGTGCCTATAACGTCCCACTACGACACGGACTACTACTTTAATATCCGCCGCCAAGACCGCTTCTCCAGACGTAAGAAGATGTGGAGATGAGAAAGAGGATAACTCCTCTCTTTATTTCCTGTTTACACTAGGCCAGCTTTTTAAGCCACTGAAGACGTTTGAGTACAGCACTAGTTTGACCAGAAAATCATTCTACTGTAATGTACCCCTCCATAGAATGCATCAGGTTTCCTTTATATCTGCCCGTCCATTTTTATCACCTATTATAAAGTGTCCATTTATAACACATAGGGAGTATGTATCACCATACCCGGAGTATAGAGATATATCCACCTAAAACAAAGTGTCCATAGAAAACACACAGGGAGTGTTTATCACCATACCCAGAGCATACAGATATATCCATCTAATACAAAATGTCCATAGAAAACACATAGGGAGTGTGTATCACCATACCCGGAGCATACAGATATATCCCCCTAATACAAAATGTCCATAGAAAACACATAGGGAGTGTGTATCACCATACCCGGAGCATACATATATATCCACCTCATACAAAGTGTCCATAGAAAACACATAGGGAGTGTGTATCACCATACCTGGAGTATACAGATATATCCACCTGATACAAAGTGTTCATAGAAGACACATAGGGAGTGTGTATCACCATACCCAGAGCATACAGATATATCCGCCTAATACAAAGTGTCCATAGAAAACACATAGGGAGTGTGTATCACCATACCCGGAGCATATAGATATATCCACCTAATACAAAGTGTCCATAGATAACACATAGGGAGTGTGTATCACCATACCCGGAGCATACAGATATATCCACTTAATACAAAGTGTCCATAGTAAACACATAGGGAGTTTGTATGGACATACCTGGAGTATAAAGATATGTTGTATGCTCCGGGCTGAAAAAAACTGTCGCATACGAAAGAATAATGCGGATGAAAAAAGTGCATAACTAAAGTGAACTAAATTCGGAATGCCGTTTCAAAAAATTCTTAGATGCTGTCAACGGATTTATCCAGATTCAGGCTATCTAAAAGAAAAAAAGATTCGGAATGCCACCAGTTTTATAAAGATGTATAATAAATACAATATAGACAGGTTGTATGCTCCTCGGAGTTGGTCAGACGCAATATCCTTCCATGCACTCGGATATTACTGCGTCTCAACTCGTAAATTCGCTGGGCCCTATCATGCCGGTGACCAGCGTAGGAAGCAGCGTAAAAGAAATATTTGTAATTTGATGGGGAACTAGCTCAGTTCTACTTACCACAATGCACCAGAAAAATGGTGGTAGTTCCTGGCCTAATATGTGAGGACAAGATTGGAGAATGACACATATAATCTCGAACCTATATAGTTAAAATACTGAGCGCCTATATCCGGAAATGGTGTTTTGTAAACAGATATCTGCGATTTCAGCGGGTTCACTTTGGCTCTCTTTAGGCCAGGCTTCGAGGCTATGGTGAATTGGTTTACTTGTAAATAGAAATACACATATTTATATGGTAAATAATATGTACTCATTTCTGTTATTTGTTATGTCAAATCAGACATAGTTATAGGTATCATTTTTTTCAGTGGAAAGCACCTCATGTTTTGCAAGGTTTTCTTTGTCAACATGTCACATGTGCTCATTTAAAGGGGCAGTCTGATCAAATATGGATTCACATTATAAAGTGGTTTAAAGCTGAAAAAGAAACAGCTGGATTGTCTGTGAAGGTCCTTTAACAATACCTATATTTCCCAACTCATAATATATTAGTTCTTTGGGTTTTGATAACTTTCGAGAGTTGCCTTGTTTTGAATCGAAATGTTGGCTGGTTCCCCCTTTCGTTAACAGGGACCCAGGGAACCAGCGTATGACGTCATTGGGTTGAGGCAGAGATTAGCGCTAACGCCGCGAAAGATCTGCTGGGAGAGTGTGTTTCCATATAGCGATCCCCGAATACAGGTGTTGCCGTTCAGCGCCGCCTCACGGTCAACTGTCTAGTTACGCTGCCGCTCGGACAAACACCGTGGGTCCAGCGGTATTCATATAGTGATTGCAGGAGTGTTGTTTTTTGACAGAATAAATTGCTAGAACAAACAAGAGTATTGTATCAATGAGTCTGAGCTGTCTAAACTTTATAGTTGATAATTATCTTGGTTTAACTTGGAGAAAGATAAGCATATTATAGCTAGGCCTGACAATGCATTATTGTGTATACAAGTTGGGTATACCTGTGTTATCTAAGCTATATCTAAAGTGTTATTGAGTTGATATACATGTATGACATACCAATTTGGAGCTGGAATGCCATAGAATACAGTGCAATTACTTTTATCTCTATCGGAATGATGTACATGGGTATTATAAATGTATTACTTTCATACATTCAGTGATCCAATGCTAAAGTATACGTTGCCAGGGGTATGTTTGGCTGCAAGCATTCCGTAACCACGTAGATAACGTGCGACACCGACCTATGGAAAAGGGCCTATTACTACCCTCATATTATAATACGTGCACTCGTAGTGGTGAACTGGGCGTCGTGCACGCCCCCTGTTGACATATGCGTTCTGCGGCTTCATGCAGTACCTCAGCCAGGTTTGTCTTGTGGTTTCTGCCGGGTGTGGAGGACAGGGCAGGATTCTAGGTGAATGGAGACGATCCCTTCTCGGCACCAAGTCAACAACACCTTGAGCGATGTATATGTTAACAGAGATGCCAGTCAGGAAGTGTTGAATGTTAATTACAGCAACGCATGTAGTCAGATCCACCAGGTTAAGCACCAGGGACCTGGGACCTGTTTCAGTAGTTTCGTGACATGTCTAGATGGCGTCTGTGACACCATACGGACAGATCACAAGACGGCAATCGATGACACACAGAATTTCACTAACTTTCCGTAGGAATTGAGCAATGACACTTTAACACCAGTAGGGGATACATATAACCTATAATCGTTTCAGATATGAAGAAGATTGGCCGTTCCGACCCTCTGACACTTGCTACACTTTTTCCGCTGTTGCTTGCACTGTTGGTGCCACTGTTGATGTCTGTCTAGGCCTAATGTCACGAAACTAGTGAAACAGGTCCCTGTTTCACTAGTTTCGTGACATGTCTGCGACACCATACAGACATTGGGGTTGTCTAGTTTTGTGACAACACAATTGGCTGCCCTTAGGAAAAGACAGACCCCAAACATATGAGTTAGACAAATCTACACATCATGGACTTGTTTCACTAGTTACATGACAAAAGTGTTAAGACAGACATGAAAAACGGCACCAACAGTGCAAGCAAGAACGTACAAAATGAAGTCTAATGTCTAGTTCTTATGAAACCGGACACACCATCTAGACGCCATCTAGACATGTCACTAAGCTAGTGAAACAGGTACTTGGTTAAGAGTACAAGCTGTGGATCAACATATTAGGAGCAAACGGTATGTTCATCATTAATGAATGGGCTTGCAATTATACATGAATATCAACTAAAAGGTTTGGGTTATATTCAGTCTATGGATCGTTTCTGTAACCCACTTGCATCCGGTTAACTTTTCTGCAACAGTCTGAGTTTAGGATCAAAACATATCAAGCAGCAGTGGGTCTTGAGATATTTTGTTCTTGAGTGGTCATGGTCAGTTGAGCATGCCTCTGAGACACTGAGACACTGGCTCCCTGCTCCTTTCCCGATATCACAGTGAATATCATGCAGATAGTAAAGGGATACCTTTCTACGGCATGCTGGAAGTCTGTATGTGACCCCTCTAACCATTAGGCAATGTATATAGAGCGTGCGAGCATGCTCTAAAAAGAAGTGCAGCTGAGCTAGGTTTTAAAAATTCACGTCGCTTATCATCTGAGGATAATGCACTGAAGAAATGAGGTTTGCTACAAATGTTTGTTCAAGTAACACGTGATTTTACAAAATTTCGGTGATGAGCAGGGCCATCCACCAATCAGTAGCAACAGCGGTGTCTATCACCTGGTTACCCATTATGGAAATAATCCTGCATGTTCTAAGCGTAGTTTTAAGCGGGATTCACACGAAGGGACTAATGTACCTGAGACAGGTATACTTCGCACCTTTCCTTCAATTCTCTCCTGGTACAACAATCTCATGGCAAGGTGCTTTGACCAGTCTTAAGAAACAATGGCGAATTGGATTCACACGGAGGGACACACTTGGTACACAGTCTCAGACATAGTTTCAGTGAGCACTCACCCTGGGACACAAGAACCCTTGAGGTGAGGGGTGTTACAAACATTTCATCATGCTTGCTAGCCTCCTTTTGGCTAGGGTAGGTACATAGTCGCAGCAAGTCTATTTGTCTCACCAAAATGCCACTGTATATTCCAAACGTGTTTAGAATCGAAATTTCATGTGATTCTGTGCCTGGTTAGGGATAATTGTTGCTGACAATTGCAGGAAAAATAGCCTGTATCAGGGAAATGGAACCCTACAATTCAGACGAGGAGATAGTGTTCCATTATAGAATCTCAGCAGGATTTGTCTCAGACAAACACCCTGTGAGGTACATGAATCCCACCGTGTGAATCCCACTAAAATTAGATATGATTTACATGCACCGAGCTGCCTTTAAAATATGGCTGACTCTTAGATATATTAGCAATTATGAACAACAGACTGAATCAACCAGGACATTATTTTAGAAATCATTTCCGAGAGTGATTTTATGCACCATGCTGCACGCGTGTAATAGAATGATGATTATTCTTCATTAATATTATCTACATTGTCCCAAGATGGGTACAATAAAGACTGTTGATTGGATTGATTATTAGCCATCAATGGAGAAGACTGAATCCACGAATGTTCAAAGAAAAATGAGGTGGAAACTAGATACGTAAATAGTCAGGGAGAATGATAAAGGACTTTGTAATATTAATACTTTTCTTGTTTATATAACACAGATAATTAAAACATAAAAAATGTAATGTAAGAAAAGAAACAGACCACAAGGTAATGCAATCCTTTTATTGGTGATTAACAGAATTATTCATAAGAAAACTTGTAAAATGTGAAACGTCGGATGGAAACTGAAATAAAGGCTTGCTACCAAAAAAAGAATAGCAACATTGTATCATTCTTGCAAATATTAGTTCCAACGAGGTTCGTGTTATCGAATATTTATCGGAGCAAGCTGTTTGCAGTGAGTAATTATAATGATGTAGTTCAGCTTCCCCAATCCTAGAAATGATATTCACTGAATGATTTTATTTGTATTGAGCTAGCTTGGATATCAATACATGGGAATAGATTTTTATTTTTCTATTTTTTGAGTCCCCATCCTTCTGCCTGCAGATTATGTATTAGTACAAACGAAATTGATCAATTTTAAAATCCATGTACTAACTGCAATGACTAGAAAGATCTCGTTGCCTTGATATATTTGTATATTTAATGTAAGTATTTGTAAATCGGGTTTTCAGATTACATATATGATTTGGACCTCTTTCTATGGTTATGAATAAGCAATTTAAGCACGAAAGTCAACATAAATGAAGTCATCAATATGAAATAGAGGTAATATTGCCACTCAGTCTCCTTTCAGAGAGCCATTCGACAATAAAACCTTGTTAGGTACCGGCCACCGTTCCTTCTATTATTCGGGATATCTTCTGACTATATCATTTATTCCCTATATTGCAGAGCTTGTCTATACACAACCTCAACTACAGCTTCATTTATTTTAGAAACTTCATCTCAAAATAACAATGTTTATACACCAATCTTACATTCCACTTAACATATTTCGATGCGCTCAAAATTGAATGACATTAATATTTCTCACTTATGATGATATGACAGCTACAAATGCAATACAAATCTCAAGGATTTAATACTGAGAATATCCACTAAAATTGATCATAATGTCATTGACCTAAACCTAGTAATATAACCTTTCTACTTTTACAATGTAAGGATAGCCTTACCTTGATGGAAAATTAGATTGCTAATGAGTCATTGTTTAACATAACCCACGGCATTTATCTATAATCAATCCCAATCCGTGCACATCAAATATCGACTGAATCTTTGTCAACTCTTTGAACAGGTGTCATTGATTGATCCCCCACGTTCCTCTCTCCCCGTGTCTGCCACCATCCGCCCCCGCCTCCTCGACCCCACAGCGGCCATGGAGAGTTTCTAGTGGCACCCCCTGGCCATAGAACTCTCCTAGCAGAGATCCTGCGCTCTACTTCCTGCGGCCGCTTGTATCTCTGCCTCAACCTGCCTGCTTGTGACAAAATCTGTCCCATACGCCAGTTTTTCAAATATACTAAATTCTTAGCATTTTATGGAGTATTTTGTGATCTACTTGTATATAGAGATACACATATTCATATGGTGAATGAAATCCACTCATTTGTGTTATTTGTTATATCAAATCGTCCTCGGAATTACTATCTTCTGTGGAAAGCACCTCATGTGTTGTAGGGTTTTGGTTGTCGACATAACACATGTGCTCACTCAAAGGGGAAGTCTAATCAAATGTGGATTCATATCATAAAGTGGTTTAAAGTTTTAAAAAAGGTGGATTCTTTGTGAAGATCATCTAACCATTCCTATATTTCACAACTGTAGTCCTAGGTGTTTACTCCAGGTTAAATTTATAAAAAAAATAATTTTAAACTCACAATATAAGAGTTGTTTGAGTTTCATAACTTTTGACATTTACCTTGTTTTAAATCTGAAATGTAGGCTGATTCCCCCTATCCTTAGTGTATACCAGGGGAACCAACATTGGGTTGAGGCAGAGATTAGTAAGCGCTAGCACCACTAAATACCTGCTGGGAGTGTGATATACTGTCAGGAGGAAACTCCCCACGCATCGCACATATGGTAACATGGGCCTAATCTGTGCTGGGCAGGCGGCGAGACTACCCCAGTTCTTACTGAGCACATATTCGTCGTCCCAGTTTCCCTTTCACGCGGTGTGTGCCTACCTGGCCAATTGAAACCCTGTATGTGTTGACGGTGGGGTCGGCCAGGTACGCAGGCTCCGTGCTGTTTGCTCACGAGTTCTCCCTCCCGCAACATCAAAGTCTCTGTCTGATGGTGCTTCCTTCACAGATAACCCCCAATAAGGGCATCCAAACCCATGGACATAATAGGGTTTCCCTGAGAAATATGTGGACATTTTTTGTACTCATATTTCTGGGTTACTTTTTTCCTCTTAGAGAACTAATTGAATGGTTATGAGGATGGTTAAATATACAATGTTTCATTTGATCATATATTGTTGTAGCTAATTCAGAATGTATAACGCTCGTTTGATGTTATTTGGTATTGATAATTCATCAAATTACAATTTCTGTTCTCAAATCACAAATAAATACTTTTTTTGGTATTGATCATTCATCAAATTACAATTTCTGTTCTTAAATCACAAATTAATACTTATATGTTTATTTAGTATTGATCATTCATCAAATTACAATTTCTGTTCTCAAATCACAAATAAATACTTACATGTTTATTTGGTATTGAACATTCATCAAATTACAATTTCTGTTCTCAAATCACAAATAAATACTTATATGTTTATTTGGTATTGATCATTCATCAAATTACAATTTCTGTTCTCAAATCACAAATAAATACTTATATGTATTCTCCTATTTATATTATTTACAGTGATATGAATCAAACATTTGTAGAATCAAGGGACATCTGTGAGGCTTAATGGAAAAGGAATGCCTATTTACATGGGAAGTAGGGATCCTAGCTGCCAAGGACATATCTGATCCTAAGACAAATTCAATCTGTTACAGAATTTCGGGCATATATTTCATGGCTTTGAAGACAACGCTGTTTCTGTAAAACAATTATCACAAAGAAGTGTTAAGGATACTGGTATTGGTAAAATCATTTTCACTCATGTATCTATGAGAAATCAAGAGAGACCAACACTTGTTATACTTTATGTTCAGGCCTTAACCAAGGTAACCAAGCTTTACCGAATATTTAAGATTGAATCATATCATTTTATGGGTGATATATTAAGGATGAAACCAACAAGTTTTGGTCAGAGTCGTCATTCTCCACGAGTTTGATGCGGAGTGATATGAACGAGGCGACAGCCGAGTGAATATCACATAGCATTCAAACGAGTTTGAGAAGGACTTCTTTGACCAAAACGAGTTGCTTTCTGTATTTATCTCACCCCTGTACACACTAAAAGAATGGACAACACACAGGATATAGACCATGGAGAACAGACTGAAATAATCGTAGGGCCATGGAGAATGAGTTCCCAATGTTAAGCCTATGGACATTTATTCCAGGGGTGAGATAATAGCACATATCACCCATGCACCAACTCAGTATCCGCTGCTGGGGGGTGATCTTGATATCTCCTGTATTAAGGTGTTATATTACCATAAATACCGACAGGGCGATGGGTATACCTCAGTGTAGACACCTGGGGTCGATAATCGTCACATTAGCGTGAGATCGATGGACTTGAAGTCAGAAACCACAGCAAGATGACTTTAGCAATGCAGCCCGCCACAACTTCATGACTTCAGAGACGTTTTATAAAGTCTTGTATGGAGTAACAGTGCCTAATTTTGAGGTATCTAACATGTTATGTTCATGTACTACAGTTCAAATATATATCAAAAATGCAAAATCAATTGATGAGAACAAGTTCATTTGACGAAATCTGCAAAATGTATTGTAGTTCAACCTGTCTTACTTGGTGGTGCCACCATCTGTCAAAGACCACACTACACCGCTCCGGTTTATTGCTCCACAAGGTAGGTTGAGCAATGCAGGGTGGTCACACACAGACTGTCAGTCTGTGGAACTTGATAATGTGGGAGCGCGAGTCAACTTGTTATCGAACAATTTATCTTACCCCTAATAAAAAACTCCATAGGCTCAACATTGGGTCACTGTATTCGGTCTGGAGTTCAGAAAAATGAAAAATATCGCTCTAGTGGGATACACTCGACAAATGTCATTTGTTAATGTAGAGGTAATTTAGACGGGCGGGGTAGGATAAATTCTAAACCAAACTCCGGCATGATCGCATATTACTGCTCTCGGCTTCGCCTCGCGCATTAATATGCGATCTTGCCGTCGTGCAATAAACAACAACACGACTAACTCTTGTTTGGTTTCTCCATAGTATCTAAGCTATCTACACTGTATCAGGTGAATGACCAAGGTTAGATCCCTCGATATGTGATCATTACACATGTCTAGGCATTACGGGGAGTTTGTAACACATCTCCGAACACTTGAACGGTTGGAGACTACACCAGAAGCCCAAAGTGCAGGATGTGCGCAGAAATATGTTAATTAACTTCACTCTCCAAATCGTAGTCTCTATGAGTTGCAGGAAGCTTGAGCGAGCCTAACCTCAGCTAGGCGAGTGTATTTGACCTCTGATTTACCTTGTGTTGTACTTACAGTGCCAGGTGAGAGTGGGAATGCCAATGGAGTCAGGTTACAGTCAGTTGTGGCGATTTATAAACAATCTAAGGTACATAATAATTAAAGAAAACCATAGTAATGATGCCGATAGACACATATTTATTTCGGTCTAGCCACAGTGGTTCATCGGGCATCTACAAAAAACAAAATTATTTCTTAACATGGTGATGTACCCAAAACAAGTTTCCAAGACTACTTATTTATTTGTTCTCATGTTGATATGGCGTTAGTAATCAGTTGTGATGGGGAATGTATTCTAATTCCGTATAAGTTAAATCAAAGATGGGTAATTTTGGCATATTGATGTTTTCCTTAATCGCAGCCAGACTTTCTTCATGAAGGAATGCAGTACTGAAATTAGCAAATACACCTTTTAGAATTACAACAGAACAGTCATATGAAAAAAGACAATCGCAGGGACACCATTTTAGACACGCCAAGTGTTAGCTACATATCGTCTAAATAGGAGCAATGGTTTTTTCATTATTGAGAAATGAGCGCGGAATTATAGAAAGAAATAACAGGTTTGGGTTGCATTCAGTCTATGGGTCATTTTCCGTAATCCACCTGCACCCAGCCACTTGTCAATTCTACAGCTGCTTTTTCAAGATCAAAATATACCAAGCACTACTGAGTCAATGCGGTATTTCGGTCTGTACTGATTTGTCATGGTCAGTGAAGCGCCAGGTCCACTAAGGCGATTTTCCATGCGAATTTGGGTTCGCAGACGTTCGCAGACGTTTGCAGACGTTCGCATGGACATGCAAATGCCTTGCGACAATATTCAATATATTGAATATCATTACATGGGATTCGCACAGTCGCATGGATCGCAGACACATTTGCGTGGTCGCTTTAGGCATGCCTCTATAGGCCCGTTTCCATTGGCTGACGAAGATTGCTTAGACTTTTTGAGTTACACAGAAAGTCTGTCGGTGGTGCCACTGACTGTGCGTCGGCTGTGGGTAGTAGATTTCACTCCATGACCTAGCTTTCACTCAGTGGTGGGTGGTGCCACATTGCATAATCTAAGCAAAAAAAGTTTCGCGATCTTGGTTGTTTCCATTGACTGATATTGGGTCCACAGTGCCAAAAGCCCATCGGTGGTTCCTGACTGTAGATCGGTGACGGGAAATCGGCCAATGGAAACGGGCCTTAAGACACGGAGACACCACACTGATCCTCTACCGCGTGCCTCTACTCCTTTCCCAATGTCACAGTGTTAGCACATAGATGGTGAAGGGTTAGCTTTCTGCAGCTAACTCAAAGTCTATGTGACCACTCTCAGAGGGTGCGTCCACCAACCACGACAAGGCTGCGACACGCGCCGACAAGAAAGTTCTTATCGGCTCCTTGTCGCAGCCTTGTCGTGAGGAGGGGAGCTGTCGTGAGCCCTTGTCGCAGCCTGTCGGGAAGTGCATGCTCCACCTAAATATTTTATCATAGACCACTGTGACACGCCACGACACGCCATGACACGGCTCCAAAATCGAACATGTTCGATTTTGTCCTAACCTTGTCGGAAGGCCCCCGACAGGCCCCGGACAAGGTTTATGTCGCAGCCTGTCGTGGCCTTGTCGTAGCCTCTTGTCGGGAACTGTGGTCCACCAACCACGACAAGGCTACGACAAGGCTTCCTATCGTAGAGCTGTCGTGGACCTTGTCGGAAAGCCGTTGTCGCAGCCTTGTCGTGGTTGGTGGACGCACCCTCTAACCATTAGGCAGATTATGATAGAGAGTGGCCCACGCTCAATGAACTCGGTACGTTAAAGTATATAACAAAGGGTCCGGAGCATGGCGTACCTTGCTGCAAGAGAGATCCAGGCACTGTGAGTAAAAAAAAGAAAAAATAGAGAATCCTAAATCTCCGTGATCACCAGATCCTGTTCAGATCTCGTGACGTCTCCAGACGCGCGTGGCTGTACGAGAAGGAGCCCTGCCACCTCACGTTTTTATTTGTCAAGTCTGGGTAGCAGGAATGTCGGCTCCTAGCCGCAACCTACACTTTTTAGACTGAATGCACTTTTTGCATCCCAAAAACACTGTATGCTTCCAAATAGAAAAGTAGCATGAACCCCATTTCCGGAACTTAGCCTCAGGGAACGGGAACTAGAAAACATTTATCCGTTACAACACCATTGATCTTGATTGTTCATCAAGATTCGCTTAAAAGATCCAGGAAAACAATAGCATTAGGATTTCCAAAACATTTGATTCTATTATTTACATATTTTGGCATAATATATGACAAAAACCTGCACAATATTCGCTTATTAACCATTTTAAAGCCACTAAAACTTTACAGACAATAATAACGATAGATGGGATCATGTTGCAGAAGGAGAGAAACCATCAGAGAAATGCCAATAGAAACAGGTGTCTCTGCCTTGAGGCCTCAGGCACAATTATCATCTAAAAACAAACGCACTGTCTGTAAAACATATGTTCAAACCTGCAGCCTTTAGACATTTATCACACAGTGTGTACATACTTCCCCCATCTCACCCCCCCTCCCTGTCTCGGGCCACCAACAGGACCATCCTGTCCTATATACCCCCGTCGCCAGCCCCCTGGCATATAGAGGTGGGGTACGGGATGGTGGAAGGGGTGGCGGGGGAGGGGGTTACTCATATTTGCTGTCTCCAAGCTTACTTGTCTGCCGTTCTCCCTTCTCCGACACCGGTTTAGTTCCTGACCAGAAAACCAACTTTTTGTAAGAGGAACAAACTCCAAAGTAGGTGGCCTTATTTTGATTTGTATTTTAGGAGGGTTTATGTATGTGTTATTTCTGAATACGATTGCAGGTTTGTAGCATGTTCATTAGAATAGGATATCTGTATTTCTGGCTAACAATTCAAGGTAGGAGAATATATATCTATAGGACTAGAGAAGGGTACGCCCTGACTAGGTTCAGCTGGGCAGAGAATTCTAAGGTTTGGTTTGTATGCAGTGTTTAAAGGTTGAACCAGATGCAAGTGTCTGCATGTAATATCTAATGCGGTGTTTCCATCTGCCGAGACTGGCCACCGATTCTGGCCTCCGATTCTGGCCTCCGATTTTGGCTTTTGGCACCACCCGCCGACTATTTGACACTTTAAATGTGTATAATTATCTGGTGGAAATGGGAAAAAAAACCCGATTTCTTTATCCCCACATTATGCAATTCGGCCCCACCTGATGACTATTCACGTTACCGATAAATTCAAATCGGGTACATATAATCGGTGGTGGGCCGACGATTCCTACTCAGACAAAATAGGCCATCTTATGATGTATGACGAGGCTTAGCTTGGAGAGTCCTTATCCCACCGCGTTGCAGTAGGCCTTCTCATTTTCACTACAAAACAGGATTTGACTCTCACTGACAACGAATTTTGCATTAACCCTACCTGCACACATCTGAACCCTGCCGGTATATCTATTGGAAATGGATACTCGGCTGCAGTGTAGGGAGGGTTAACTTTCAGGCTAGGATCCATCTAGCAGCATAAAGGCATCTACCATTGGTCGATGAAAACGGCACCAATTATTTGAGTTCCCTAAAGGTCTATTATTAGTGCCACAAACTGCACGTCGGTATAAAATAGTCGGTGAGGGTGCAATGTGTAAGCCCGTTTCCATTGGCCGATTTCCCGTCACCGAACTACGGTCAGGAAACACCGACAGATATTTGGCTATTCCGATGCAAAGTAGGTCAACGGAAACTACCCAGCCACTGAAATGACCCACGACTTTTTCTCTTTAGATTATGCTATGTGGCATGGTCTGACGGATTTATTCCCCGATTTTGTCAGGGATTCTAGAAGGAAAAATCCATCGGTAAGCGAGGTGAGTGAAAAGTACTACCCTCTCCGATTATTTGATATTGATGCACAGTCGATGGCACTGACAGACCTTCAGCAGAAGTAAAAAAGTCTCTACCGTTTTCGTTAGTCAATGGACACGTTGTTCTCCTGCATTTTACAGGTTCGTACTGATTACAGTGCCCCGATAAAACCTTGTGAATGACCGATGAAATCAAGGGGTTCTGATTCTGTCGGTCATTGACTAAATCGGTTGGTGGTGGCATGATTGGGCAATCCTCACTGAGGATGACTCTGTGAGCATTCAAATACCAGGCTCCATTCATTTATCTGGCATCGGTATACCCAAAAAAATCGATCGGTGGTTCCCAACTGTATCTCGGTACCATATAATCAGCCAAGGGAAAATAGCTTAAACCTTGTTTCAATTGGCAGACGAAAACGGGGGGGATTTTTGAAGTTTTCCTAAAAGTCTGTTGGTGGTGCCACCGACTGTATATCAGTATCAATTTATTGGTGGCGGTGCATTTTATCCTACCCCTAATAAAAAACGCCATAGGTTTAACATTGACTCAATGTATTTGACATAGCGTTGGATAAAGTGTTATTTATGCACCGAGGTGAATAAAAAAACGGACCAATCAGGGACGAGATAACGAAAGTAGATCCGGCAGCATTGATAACTACTAACATGGATAATAACAAATATTCTCTGTATATCGGTGAGATGGGGTAGGATATATACGAAACCGAATTCGAGTTAGCCTTGTCAATGTTTATGCCACGATGGGCAGGTTGTGTATTACTACACGAGGCGTTAGCCGAGTTTAGTGAGTAGCAGACCTGACCAGAGGCTAAATCTTGTTTGGTTTCTACTAAATATGCACTCTACATACATATATATATATGTTATTTCTGAATACGTTTGGTTTCTACTAAGTATGCACTCTACATACTGTATTTTCCAGGGACACTGATTTTCCGTGAAAAAATCCGTCAGTGGTGACCTTGTTACATAATCTATACCAAATTAATCTGCGAGGATTTCACATCTACAGTTCTCGTTTCCATTCACCAATCTAACGTCGGTATAAACAAAGGATTGATTGGTGGTGCCTGACTGTAGATCGGTGTCATATAATCGGCCGATGGAAAATGATTCACAGGTATTTATTTTCTTACTTCCCTGCGATGTAAAAGTAGGAAATCAGGCTTGAGCTGCAGGTGGAAAGGGAATGTGTGTTTGATGGGCGCCGGTTATTAGGCAAAGATGGATCACCACCCGCCGACTTTTGTAAAGTGCCCAAATAATTGGTGCCCAATTCGTCGGCAGGTGGAAACCTCTAGCCATTGCTGACTGTTGATATCTTAACCCCTTAACAGGAGTTGTATTATTAGCGTTGTAGATTGGATGGAGAATAATTCTATGTCCTATATGTTGGGAGATGGGCAGTTGTTCATTTTCCCTTTCTAATATCCTCACATCATGTTCTACCATTCCTATACAGATACCCACACGATCGTACCATACTACTTACTTTGCTACGTGTAATTTGCTACGTGTAATACCAAACCAGCCGTTTAAAACTGCATTCGCTGGTAAAAACGGTCATATGCTCCTCAAAGTTGACTCTACACAATACCCTCGCATGCGCTCGAATATTACTACGCATCAACTTCTTGGAGAATACGGCCGCCTGTATCTGAAACCAGTCTATATTGTATTTATTATCAACCCGTGGAGGGAACCATGCAATCGGATACTACAGTACTCTGTCCAGGAGATAAACTCTTGCAAGGGGCTACATGTACATATATGTATATATTTACTGGTTTCAGATACAAGCGGTAGTATGCTCCGAGGAGTTGACGCGTAGTAATATCCGATCGCATGCGAGGATATTATGCAATCAACCCTGAGGAGCATACAACCTCTTTTATCTGAAACCAGTCTATATTGTATATATTCACCACCTTTTCTCGACAAGTGGCATACCAATATTAGTCCATTTAAGTATGCACTGTCTTTTTCATATACAAAATGTTTCCGTATGCACCGGTTTTTGCAGACCGGAGGATACAACATATATGTATGCCCTGGTTATGGCGATAGCAACTCCTATGTGTTTTCTATGGGCACTATGTATTAGGTGGATATACACAATATTGACTGGTTTCAGATACAAGCGGCCGTATGCTCCGAGGAGTTGACGTGTAATAATATCCGAGCGTATGCGAGGATATTGCGTAAAGTCAACTCCGAGGAGCATACAAACGTCTTTATCTGAAACCAGTCTATATTGTTTTTATTATCCACCTTTTCTGTACAAGTGGCATGTCGATATCAGTTCATTTTAGTTATGCACTATTTTTCCATACGCATTATTTTTCCCTATGCGCCACCCGGAGCATACAACATATCTGTATGCGCCTGGTATGTCCATACTTGCTATCTATGTGTTTTCTATGGACACTTTGTATTAGGTGGATAATAAATATATGTATGCTCTAGGTGTGGTGATACACACTCCCTATGTGTTTTCTAAGGACACTTTGTATTAGTTGGATATATTTGAATGTTCTGGGTATGGTGATACACACTCCCTATGTGTTTTCTAAGGACACTTTCTACTAGGTGGATATATCTCTATGCTCCGGGTATGGTGATACACACTCCCTATGTGTTTTCTAAGGACACTTTGTATTAGGGGGATATATGTGTTTTCTATGGACACTTTGTATGAGGTGGATATATCTCTATGCTCCGGGTATGGCGATACACACTCCCTATGTGTTTTCTATGGATATTTTGTATTAGGTGGATATATCTGTATTCTCCGGGTATGGTGATACATACTCCCTGTGTGTTTTCTATGGACATTTTGTACTAAGTGCATGATAAATGACAAATGGCCTATCATTGATAACTAAGTGAGCATGCACTCTGGGGTTGGGGATTCAGTCAAAGAAAACTATACCACGCGCACGATCGGAATACAAAATCTCTGTGCATACAGTAAACTATAGTGCCATCAGCACTTTGTTTAGCAGAGTAAGGCTTTTTTGGCAATGTTAGCATATGGTAAGCATATTTATTCAAGGACATATAGTAAATGAATACAGAACTATGGAATTTTAGAGGTTGTATTAACTAATGTACCATTCATTTCATCTCAATAATCTTAAAAAATTGAGAAAAAGGAAAGAAAAGAAGAGGATAGCAATGTTAGGATATTGTAAGCATATATATCTATCCTACCCCTAAGATAAAATCCCCATAGGCTTAACATTGAGTTTCCGTATGCTACGCTGACTTGCATAGGGAGTTTTATATGCCACTAGTGGCATACAGAATTGTTATCACGTAATATTCCAAAATTCAGGAGTTGGGGTAGGATCAAATCAAAACCTGATTCGTTTTAATCAGGGCCACCGCATTTCACTCCTGGAGTTTTGGCTCCGGACTTCACTCGGTTTCGCCTCATGAAGTCACTATGCCAAACTCCAGTCGTAGCATACGGTGGCCAAGATTAAAACTCATCCAGTTTTACGATAATCTATTTGTAGAAATTATACGATTTATTATCTTATACTGTAGAGATTGTCCCTTGGTGTCTCTGTCCCATCTATAGTATGGAGAAACCAAACAAGAGTTAGTTGTGTTGTTGTTTATCGCACGACGGCAAGATCGCATATTACTGCGCAAGGCGAAGCAGTAATACACGATCTTGCCAGAGTGCGATGAACAATAACACGACTAACTTGAGTTTGGTTTAGAATTTATCCTACCCCACCCGTCTAAATTACTTCTAGATTAACAAATGACGTCATTTGTCAAGTGTATCCCACTAGAGCGATATTTTTCATTTTTCTGAAATCCAGACCTAATACAGTGACCCAACGTTAAGCCTATGGAGTTTTTTTTATTAGGGGTAGGATAAATATTTCTGTAAGTATTAGACCATATCATCTAATCTCATGTATTGGTTTTATCTTTTTGACAGAGATGTCATGACGCGAGTGACGATGGCTGACGACGACGACTCACGCGCCACCTGTCGGATTTATAAACCGTGTCTCGTCGGTGGCGCCCCCTATCGTCTGCTTCTTACAGGTAGGTCAAGGTCAATGGAAGGTCATACTCATTTGTTATCTACCGAATACAAAGATCTTTGCTGAGGTCTCATCAAAAGATATGCTGATGAAATACAAATCAAATCCGGAGGTGGCTTCGAGGAAATAGACCGCTGTTTGGTGCAGACTGTCAAACATTCATATTACCCGCTGAGTGTGTATGATGCTGGTTTATCTCACCCCTGATACAGATTTAGCCATAGGAATAACGTTAGAAAAAATACTCAACGATCACCCCGGTAAAGTGACAATACTACGCGTTGGTCGTGGCGTTGTGAATACGAGATGACGTCATAGACGGGTTTTTTTTATTGTTTATTTACCCTGCAGGGATTTCGATAACAATTGTCACTAAAGCTCTTAAAATTATGCTACAAAGTATTATATATGTACAGTAAATATCAAATATCAAAAAGATAGAAAATGTAAAAATAGTAAACGGCGATAGAAAGTGACCAATCAGTGGGAAGGATTTCAGAAAGAAGACAATAAATTTAAGTATCCCTAACTGTCCAGTGGAAGGAGTGAGAACCGCACTCGAATCGTAAAATACACAATACTCCACTCAATTGGATGCACCATGATCGTCATTAGGCTTCGGTTTCGCCTCAATGACTATTGCGACCCATCCAAACTCGTGTAGTATTGAGTATTTATACGATTCTCGAGTCAGTTCTATATAAGTACAGTGAAACCCCGCTTCAATGGGTCACCCTGCGTTCCGAGCAAACTGTCCCCTTAAGTAAGGTGTCTTCTTAAGCGGAGTTAAAATAAACTCCGAGCAAACTGTCCCCTTAAGCGGGGTGTCCCCTTAATGGAGGTGTCCCAGAAGCGGGGTTTTACTGTTTTACTGTATGGCAGTAGAGGGAGTGGAGTGAGGGTTCATTGTCATGCCGGCTTTGTCCACCAGTCTCATGTCCTGGGCTTCCTTTCTAAACAAACCGGGGGACAACTATGAGCACGTTCAAACAACCCCCGATAAATCCCCCTACAAAGGCCCTCGCCCCTACTTACCGATGCCATCGTAGGCACAGAGCGACCGGTTTTCTCCTCCTGCGGGTACGGGATCGTAGTCGGGCGATGGATCGTATATAGACAATACGGATCAAGGAGAGTCAGTATACGCACATTGCTGGTTAAGGCCTGTTTCCATTGGCCGACAAAAACGGTTTAGATTTTTTTGTGTTCTCATAATAGCCTATTTACATTTTGCGTCAGCATTGCTAAAGGTCCGTCGGTGGTTCCTGACTCTATATTGATGATGGCCAATAGAAGCAGGCTTTTAGGAGAACACAAAAAGTCTACACCTTTTTTGTCGGCCAATGGAAACGGGCCTTAAGAGTGATCCAACTGAAGCTCCATATGTTTAAGGGATTTTGGATTTCCACTAGTGCAGAAGTTATTATACGAAATCTTACACTTACATATCTTTAGTCTATGGCTTCCCCAATGGGGGTTTACTGGATATTCCCCCTTTTCCTACCTTGTAAGACCCTTAGTTTAGTCCTTCTGTTAGCCATTGTAATCGGCCTCAAAGCCGTATTCTGTATACAGAAGGGTTTCCGCGAATTCACTGTAAATCCGTGCCTGGTGACACTGTTAGAAAAATAATACACAAAGAACGCCCACCTCTTGACTGCAGTCACGACTGGATTAGAAATCCTTAATCCATAATCACTACAATAGATCGAGAGCCATGACCATCAAAAATAAATATAGAACTCCCAAATCTGCAATTTATGTCTTCATATAATTCCCAAATAAAAAACCACTGTTATATGTGGAACTGTCTGATTAACTTGTAACTGAATTTTAGTTGCTATCATTACCCTGGCTGATGGGTAATATCAAGAAACAAAGTTAGGGTGGGCGAATGAAATTGTTACGAGGTATTTTGGCTTCTTTGTACGTCCGTACGACGTAGTCGGGGACACATTAACTGGTCCACCCTCACCCTGTTTCCTTATTGTCATTTACCTAGAATATTTCAAAATATGTCATATCAATTAGTTATGGAACCAAGTGATGTTCAATGTAAGGATGTATTTCACGTAGCTTGTAATTTTCTCTGCTCTTTGGGTAGTAACCCTTGGGAAATCGTGCTAGATATGGTCATCTCGGTATGCACTGGACACTATCATTCTCCTGCAAAAAGGTGCATTGCTAAAACATCATTCTCTAGTTTAATGCCTCCCCTGCCTGTAAAAGGGTGTACCCCTACGCTCACGTGACTCTAATTTATGCAGTTACCTTGAGTTCACTGGAGGTGGGAGGGTGCAATGGCCAGAGCAGACGTTTGCTATGACGAAGTTCAAACGCCGATATCTTCGAAACGGTGTGGCCCATCTTCTTCATATTTGGTACGATTATAAGTTATATGTCCCTTACTCGTGTTAAAATTTCATTCCTAGATTCGTATGGGAAGCACGGGAAATCCTCTATATACACACAGTGAGCTTTGATAGAGCCTGAGACAGTTCTAGACTTGAGACACTTTTAGCGGCGATCGAGCGTGCCGCACTGAGACCGTGTCTATAGCACACCCGCCATTTTGTGTCTTGCAAATTGTCTTCCAATTGTGGAGACATCTTAGGGTATCGTTGGGCGATTATGTCTTGACTGAAAAACAGGGCCCTGGGACCTGCAGTACTGGAGCCTGTTTAATAATCTCATACATGAAGACCCTTTTCTGTACGCCAACGACCCTATGGGGCTTGTTGAATAATTTAGGGTTGTACTTGAAGACCATTTTCTGTATGCCAAGGAGACCCATGGACGTTGTGGGTCAACTTTATTCAAAAGTTATGGACGGTCTTTGGTCATGAAGAACAGCATTTACTGAACGAGCTTAAATATTCTTAAACAATAGCCCTTCAGTGCACCCCTCTCATAAGTCATAATCTGTACAAGGTTCTAACTGCGCTCTATTGGAGAAGAATTCTTTAACGAACTAGACTTAGAGCTTTGATAATCCGCTGTCACACCGTATTCCCACTAGGTGGCATCATTGAGATTATAGGAATCTTTGGTTGCATTGATGTATGTCTTTAGCACGGGAGGCAGGCCCGTGGATTCTCAAGGCGCTAAGCCTAGTTCGTTAAGAATTCTTCTCCATAGAGCGTAGTCAGAGTACAGAATACGACTTAGAGATTGTGAGATCTTATGAGAGGGGCTTTTACGAGGTATCCTTGTGCCCTGTCCTTTCGTGGGCAAAAGTTATTGAACGACCCCAGGAACAACACTTATGGACGATCTTCCATCAGCTAAGACTGTCTTAGCGAACGAGCCTAAATATCATTTAACGATAACCCTCGTACAAGGTGTCCTTATACCTAGTTCTGTCACAGGCATAAGTTCCTCAACTTGGTCCTTGGTGGATGCCAAGACTGGGGCTCGTTTAATAATCTAGGATCGTACATGTAGACCCTTTTCCGTATGCCATAGAGACCAAGGGACGATGTGGATCAACTTTATCCAACACTTATGGACGACCTTATGGATGACTCATATTGTCTTAAGGAACAGATTCAAATACTATTAAACGATAACCTTTGTCCGAGTTACAGAAAAGGGTCTTCATGTAAGATCTTACATTATTAAACTGGTCCCTATTGCTGGGTTAGACTTGCTTACTACTTGTTGCTTACATTCTTACATTCTTATGATGTGCCTTCCAGTCTACCTACATATTTAGCAACCCACTATTAATGACTACAAATACGTGTCTATCCACCAGGCTATTGCTTTCCTATCTATGATCTACCCAACCAACAAATTTATCTACTCACCATTACATATCTAAGCACCTATACCTACCTACCTACCTACTCATCTGTTCACTTCATCCTTGTCAACCTACCTACTAGCTGCTTGCATACCATTCAGAGATACAACTGGGGATACAACACATTTAGGGAACATTGCTCCACCTCAAGGCTTTCTCAAGAAACCTTCAGTCATGGAGGTAATTGCCCTGGAGGAGTATTCGTCTTCACACCAGGACCTCACACCAGGGGAGCATGCAAACAGGGAATGCTCATACAGGCAATGCAAGAGCCATACATTTGAAGAAAATGTATATTTGGAGGTTAGAGGCATATGTTACAATACACAGAGCTGCCACTTGGTGATTTTCCGATACTGACAATTATCAATTATCAGTTCCTGTGACTTATTCTAATAACCAATAAGTAATTTACAACATAGTTTCGAGCTTGACTTAACGCAATAGGTAAATTAGGCTAATTTACATTTGACTGATTTATATGGTTAATCTACTGAAAAAATATAGTTTTCTTCAATTCATTCAAAAACAAGATGATGACCTATGCCTTTTAAAAGACCTAAATATAGAGTACTTTACATGTACTCTATTCTCGGAGAAAACAATATGGGTTTTATTAGGTAAAAGAACAACTAAGAGTTTTTATATATTTTTGGTAATATTGATCTGTAGACCAAAATCTAGCATGGTGACCTCTGATTTTTAAGTTAGATATACATGTGTTTCACAACACTTGGAGATTATTATATATATTCAGTTTCCATGAAACTGACATGGATTTTGCTTTACAAGGTAAACTGTCAGATATGCCTTTAACCCTTTCCCTGCAGTACCCAGTTTCCCTGTTAAGCATTACAAGGCAGGCATTGCCTGCATAAACAGCCCTGCTACGGCAGGCACCCTTTTGGGGAAATATGTTTACACATGATGTGTCGTGTGATTTGAGTAAGGTCAATACGGCTCTTATATTTATCGAAATTTCTTTTGATTCAAACAATTATTTTTTTGTTTATTAAATTGTCTATATAAGTATCAATGATGCCTCTAAGATACCCGGAGGCATCTTCCTGCCGTAGCCAGGGGAATGCCTGGAGGCATCATGCTGCAGTTAAAGGTTTACGGAGCAAACCGCCCACTCGTGTAGACCTTTACCTTATCTGTCCCTTCTCGTACCCAGCCCCTCCTATTGTTACACCCCCTCCTCCATCCCCCGCTCACACCCTTCGCCACCATGTGATCCCTCCAGTCAATGTTGGTTCTTGTCAGTGTTGCACAAGTCCATGTCGCTACACACCTACACACACACACCTACACACGCACCTACACACACACATACACACACTTACACATACACACCTACACACACACATACACACACATACACCTACACACCTACACACACACCCACACACACCTACACACCCACACACACTTACACATAGACTGGCTCCAGTCCCTGCATCCTAGCTCCACCATCCTTGCTGGGATTCATGGTCCAGTCAGAGAAGGATACATACTATAATGAACTTTATTCTGATTTTGATTAATCATTTAACGAATATTCATAATCAAAGACTTGAGCAAGTCTAACACACACACACCAATCCCAGGGATCTCCGCGCGCCAAGCCTGCCCTACTAGCCACCAGATGGCACTGAGATCAGTCAAGAGTTGAGGTTTATTATTTCTTTTTTAACCCTTGGAAATTCAAAATTGGGAACCCGTACTCAATACCCAAGGAGTATTTAGAAAAGAAATGTGAGGGTTGAGATAAATTGAGAAACCTTTTCTAGTTTGAATCGCCTTGTAATTCACGCGGCTTCGCCTTGTGAATTACTACGCTATTTAAACTCGATGGGATGCAAACTCTGACCATAAACGTTCATAGGTTTCCTCTAAAGTATCCACCTCATACAAAGTATCCATAGAAAACACATGGGGAGTGTGTATGGACATATCCGGCGCATACGGATATGTTGTATGCGCCGAGGCGCACATACGAAAAACATTGCGTATGGAAAAATAGTGCATAACTAAAATAAACTGATATCGACATGTCACTTGTCCAGAAAAGGTGGATAATAAATACAATATAGACTGGTCTCAGATAAAAGCGATTGTATGCTCCTCGGAGTAAAGAAGAAACCAACAAGTTTTGGTCAAATTCGTCGTTCTCTTCGAGTTTGATGCGGTGTGGTATGAACGAGGCGACAGCCGAGTAAATATCACATAGCATTCAAACGAGCTGGACTTATTTGACCAAAACGAGTTGCTTTCTGTATTTATCTCACACCTGTACATATTAAAAGAATGGACAACACACAGGCTATAGACCATGGAGAACGGACTGCAATACTTGTAGGGGCATGGAGAACGAGTTCCCAATGTTAAGCCTATGGACATTTATTCCAGGGGTGAGAAAATTGACAATACGCAATATCCTCGCATATACACTCATACCCTTTCCTTGGGGTTTCCTCAGAACCCCAGGGGTTCTTCAACTCGGTCCGAGGCGTGGAGGGTAAAGTAGAGATCAGGACAGATCTGGGTTTGATCTTGGTCATGGCAAACACGGGGTCCAAATACAGAGATTCAGGTGGATCCACATACCAGAGATTGTTCAACCCTCTCTCACCCTCCTCCCCTCACTCTCCCGCCGCCGCCACCTTATGCCACCTGCACACTATCCTCAGCTGATACCGTAAGACTGGTGGTACAGTCGACACTTCGAGTGTGGAATTCACACGGTGGAATTCATGTACCTCACAGGGTACAAAATCTCATGAGATTCTGTTTTTTGTTAAGTGGAATTCACATGGTGGGATTCATGTACCTCACAGGGTTCGAAATCTCATGAGATTCTGTTCTTTGTTAAGTGGAATTCACACGGTGGGATTCATGTACCTCACAGGGTTCAAGATCTCATGAGTTTCTGTTCTTTGTTAAGTGGAATTCACACGGTGGGATTCATGTACCTCACAGGGTTCAAAATCTCATGAGTTTCTGTTCTTTGTTAAGTGGAATTCACACGGTGGGATTCATGTACCTCACAGGGTTCAAAATCTCATGAGATTCTGTTCTTTGTTAAGTGGAATTCACATGATGGGATTCATGTACCTCACAGGGTTCAAAATCCCATGGGATTCTGTTCTTTGTTAAGTGGAATTCACACATAGAGACTTACCTACCTGAGGCTGGTGTACTTCACACCTTTCCCCTAGTCTCAGACAATTCTCCGCCAGTACAAAATTCTCATGGCAAAATGCTTTTATCAGTTTCAAAGAAAAATGGCAAATTTGATTCACATGGGAGGACACACCTGGTAGATAATCTCAGATATAGTCACACTGAACAATCTCCCTGGGTTTCCAGTGCCCTTGATGTGAGGGTTGTGACAAACATGCATCATGCTTGCTGACCTCCTATTGGTATAGTTGCAGCAGGTCCATTTGTCTCACCAAAATGCTTCCGTAAATTTTAAACATGTTTGAAATCAAAATCTCATGAGATTCTGTACATGCTTAGGGCTAATTATCACAGGGAAAATAACCTGTCTCAGGGAAATGGAACCCTACAATTCAGACGAGGAGATTGTGTTCCAGTACAAAACCTCAGCAGGATTTGTTTCAGACAAACACCTCGTTAGGTACATGAATCCCATCGTGTGAATCCCACTTCTGGGGTAAATGTCACCAACAATTGTAGGAGAAAAAAAAATGCCTCACGGAAATGGAACCCTACAATTTAGATGAAGAGATTGTGTTGGAGTACAGAATCTCAGCAGGATTTGTCTGAGACAAACACCCTGTGAGGTACATGAATCCCACCGTGTGAATCCCACTTTATACAAGTAACCAGTCACACACACTCCCTACTTGGAGAGATACAGAGAAAGGGTCTATTTACTCACCCCGGTGAGGACATCGAGTGACCCCGACCCTCAACTGACACCCCCCCCCCCCTCCCCACCTCCCCGTGGGCATATTCTGAGATCGGTATCCGAAATCAGCCCTGGGAGAATTTTTGATGATTGGTGATCGCAGCTGTTCCTAAAACTGAGCACCCACCAAGGCCGATACACACCGATAGACCTCCGATGCACAACGATATACCCGGAGCATACAGATATATCCACCTAATACAAAGTGTCCATAGAAAACACATAGTGAGTGTGTATGGACATACCCAGCGCATACGGATATGTTGTATGCTCCGGTGGCGCATACGGAAAAATAGTCCATAAGGGAAAATAGTGCTTAACTAAAACAAACTGATATCGACATACCACTTATCCAGAAAAGGTGGATAATAGATACAATATAGGCTGGTTTCAGATACAAGCGGTTGTATGCTCCTCGGAGTTGACTCTCCGCAATATCCTCGCATACGCTCGGATGTTACTACGCGTCAACTCCTCGGAGCATACGGCCGCTTGTATCTGAAACCAGTCAGTATTGTGTATGTATCGGTGTGTATTGGTGGACAACCCCTCCCCCCCCCCTTAATTCCTATTTCCATTGCCCAGAGCGGAGGGTAAATTTCTGTTTAATTGATTCATAGTATTCCACAGCAACTCTTCCGTACAAATCGCCCTAAGAGACAACACAGCGATGGTAATTCCAATGCGCATCGTTCACATCAAGAAAGGATAATTCTCGCATTATCAATATTATTCACTTGAAGTGAACACATATGTTAGATTGACAAGTGTTGTTAGTGTGTACAGGGGTGAGATAAATACAGAAAGAAACTCGTTTTGGTCAAAGAAGTCGCTCTCCAACTCATTTGAATGCTACGTGATATTCACTCGCCTATCGCCTCATTCATATCACTCCGCATCAAACTTGTGGAGAATGACGACTTTGACCAAAACTTGTTGGTTTTTTCTTTAGTATGGATATTGTCTGCCATTTTTATTGTCAATATCTTCATCACCTGAAGGAGCTGGTTAAACATCAAGCAAAACATCATGAACTTTTTTTTTATACTCTATATGTACGAAACACTGTACACCTTGCTTCTAATAACAGCATCTAAAAAAACTGGCTGTGTATGTTTTTTTATGATCTACAACTCTGAACTATATTTTCACAAAAGATTGTTGACTTCCACTGTCTCCCGTCCTTGACAGGTGTTTTACTGGTGACCTTGATCGGTCTGACGAGCGCCCAGTCCGACCCCAACACGGCCCCGCCATGGCTCTGTCAGCCCGGAGTCAACTCCAGGTCCCCGCAACCCACCGCCCACTTCCTGCGGCTCCTCCACAACGCCACCGCCTTCGTCCGCGAGTACCGCTACGGGAGCCCCATACAAGGTCAGTACATACAACGCTTATCTCTCCCCAGTGTTTTTCTTCATAGGCTTAACATTGGGAACTCTTTACTGAACGGTCGTAAAAGTAGTGCATCTACAGAGTTCAATATGTATTTATATTATAATGTACAAGCTAAAGGTTAGAAAAAACTATGTTTTGGTGTGTTGTGGCCATAAAAATTGATGTGAAATTTTGTTAAATTATTATTACTCTCAAATTATTACTATTGTTGTTATTATTATTATTATTATTATTATTATTATTATTATTATCATCATAATTGTCATTATTTTTATTGTTATTATTGTTGTTAAAACCTAGGATGTTTGTATTCTGACATTGGACTATAGATACTATTAATAAATATAGATACTGTTATTAAAAAAAGCGTACCCAATACTCAATGGCTAATTGGGTGGGGGTATTTCATTGATTGATAATGTTCCTGATCACAATGCTCATTTATATTCCAGTGGAGTTAACCAGCACTTCAGGGCTGGACTTCCAACAGTTCTACATCCAGGCCCGGGCAGTGAACGCTCCCGGGAGGTCGCTAGGTACCTTCACTAACCTCCAGGGGGCAGGCTATGCCTCCTGTAATGGCGGTCCCTCCAACGCCATCGTCAGCCATCTAAGTAACGCGCCAATCAGGAAGGAGGTTCGTGTCACGTGGTCTCCACCTAATAGGAACGTCGGACCAATCAAGTTCATGTGAGTTTCCAAAAGGGTTTTTCTGTGTCATACTTGCAGCAAAGCCCCGCTTTTAGGATGCCTACCTAAAGCATGTGATCCACCAAGAGTGAGTTAGGGCCGGATGATGGCCATGTGGAGGAATTGTGGACGTTGGCCGCCCAAATCGCTCATCGGCTCAGATCGGCTGGGACAATCTGCCTGGTGGATCAGCAAATCGGCCGGAGCAGCCCACTGAAAACCCTGTCGCCCACAACCGTGCGGTCGTCACCTCTGCTCGGCCGGCCGCGTAAACACCAGCCAGCCAGCCGCCTCTGGCCGTCTCTGAGCATCGATTTGGTGGATTACATACTTTAAGAGGTCACACTAGTTAAGGGGACAATTTGCTCGGAATGAAAATTTTTATTTAGTTCCTTTTAACCCCGCTTAGGGACACCTTGTTTCAGACACACTCTGCTTGGAAGGGATGGTGTGCCCTAAAGCGGGGTTTTACTGTATTTGGTTTTGTTTTAAAAAAATCTCTTATTTCATGACTCATTGCAGATATATCATTATGTTTATTTTTATCATCCTCCATTGAAATATATATGAATTCAATTCTATCTCGGACATGACAGCTGAAATGAATTACAGATAATAAGAATATAAGTAGTACAATTTGACTAAAGAATTTGTGTAATCACGAGGCTTAGCTGTAGCGCTTCTGACACCAAACGCGTTGCGACCACGAAACCAATTTGACTAAAGAATGTTCATAAATGGCAACGTAATGACGGCGCGCAGAGGAAGCTCACTAATTAAAGATAAATAGATACCGGGGATTAATTTTAAAATCCACACAATCTAAAACTGGTGCAACAAGCTGGACAAAATACAAAAAATGAAACAAAATTCAATGAGATTAATCATATTATATATACAGCAGCAAACTCACATTAAATATTTAATCTCCAACATCATATACTTAATCTCCTCTGAGACTTTATGCTGATCTAACCTTCACTCTTCTTCACCCGCTGAATCTTCGCCAACCATTCTTCAGTCTGTCGGTCTACGACAGAAACCGAAGACAATGGTCTCAGAAGGACTCTTACTACCTCCAGCCCGCGAACGGTAGGTGTACTATGTTGATATCTAAACCACTTTGATTAATTAGAACCATGACAACATAGTAGTACATTATACTCGGTTTCCAGTTTACCCAATCATGCTATTTTAACTGTTTCCGGTAAATGATGTTCATTTTGTGCCACGGTCAGTTGGAGATATATACACAATATTACCATGATTTCGATCTGAGTGGCCGTATTCTCCGCATAGTTGATGCGTAGTAATACTCCGAGTGATAGCAAGGAGTATTGCCTAGGGTCAGCTACAAGGAGAATACGGCCACACAGATCGAAATCATGGTAATGTTGTATTTATTACTCACCTTTCGAGTAATTATCAGGAAAAAAATCTAGTATATTACTAGGAATTTGACTCTAGCACCGTGCTATGTTTATATGAATTAGTTCCTATAACGCCCGTCAGGTGGCCGAAAAAGCCGTATTCTCCTAGGAGATTCCGGAGGTCCGTATTCTACTCTGTAGCGATCTGTACGCTCCATAAGCTTAGCATGGAGACTCCGTACGCGGTGGGTAATAAATGACCTGAAGTATACATAGTTTATTATCACTATTAGCAGCATCTTTCACATTTCCAGTGTTAAACCATGTTAAACTACTGTGCACATCATTGGTGATGTTTTCATTGCCATTGACATCAGGGCATTGGCATTGGTGGAAACTCCATTACATGATTAAAGAATAGTTTTCTACTTACCGGTTCTGAATATATTTTAGATAATATTTATATAGAACGTCCTGACCATGCTGTACAATTCACAGAACGAGATGGTAATTTACGGTTTGTACGGACCAAGGCATTTATGCTGAGTTCCGTACAAGCGGTAAATTATCATCGAGGTCTGTGACTTGTACAAGCATGGTTGGACGTTATATATTTACTATATGTATATACCCGAAATTTAAAAAAAAAACAATTTCATTTGGCTTAACAACCAATTTCTTAATAAACGTATATGGGTAGGTGGTCCGTATTTTAGTGTACGGACCAGTGGTCCGTACAGTATTTTTACGTCATATGCCGAAACGGTGCGTATTTACAGTATGTACGGCATCGGTATATAGAGTAAAATTTTAGAAAATATAGCTGTATATGGACCTATACGGAATACAATGTTTTAGTCAAAGAATAACTTCTATGTATGTGGCTGTTTGGAACTGTCTCGCAATATCTTACGCCTAGCCCGAGCTTTGTACATTTTTGTATTATACTTATCTGATGAAAAGTTACAAATTGAATTTAAAAGAAAAATGTGAGAGCTATTAGTAGACTGTTATTACAGAGGATAAGGATAAACTGAATGTATAGAAGAGCAAACAGATGATTGATTACCTCATATTCAAATGTACCTTAGAATAGATATTGATTTGTTATTATGATTCTTTCTCCATTGTAGGTGGTCGACCACCCAATCCTTTCCCACCTGCTCCAAATCCTTTCCCACCTGCTCCAAATCCTTTCCCACCACCACCTTCTCAAGGTGGATCTCGTCCGAACCCCACTCCACGACCACCCAATCCCTTCCCACCCGCTCCAAACCCCTTCCCCTTCCCACCCTCCCAAGGCGGATCTGGTCCAAGGCCTGTGCCACAACCTCCAAATCCATTCCCACCCGCGCCAAATCCTTTCCCACAACCACCTTTCCAAGGTCTGAACCCCACTCCACGACCACCCAATCCCTTCCCACCCGCTCCGAACCCCTTCCCCTTCCCGCCCTCCCAAGGTGGACTCTTCCCGACTCCCGTACCACAACCACCGAACCGATTCCCATCTCCCTCGAATCCCTTCCCGCCGACTCCCGTCCCTCAACCCCCGAACCGCTTCCCCCGCCCCCCGCCGGCTGTGCCCCCGCCCGCCACCCGGGTCCCGCCGCCCGTCTTCCCAGGATCTCCCGGCGGAAGTGGAGTGCCCGCCCCGCGTGCGGTACTTCCGGTTGAGCCGATCATCGGGCCCGTCCTACCGCGGCCCTGCAGATCGGACACGTTCGGGCGGGACTTCGTGCTCGTGTTCCCAGAGGGCAGCACCGGTTCGGGCTCGACGCTGACGCTGTACGCGACGACGCGCTCCGCTCAGCCAGTCCGCGTCACCGCGACGGCGGCGGGACTTCCGGTGGGGACCTACACACTGAACCGGAACGGCGTCATCACCATCGCCGTCCCCGCCATCGCGCGCTTGAGCGGCACGCAGCGCGACCGGAAGTCGGTGCGCGTGACGGCGACGGCCGACATCGCGCTGCTGTCGTACCAGACGGACCGGACGTCGTGCGGCGCGGGCATCGTGTTTCCGGTCAGCGCGCTGGGCACGGAGTACCTAACCATCTCCTGGTGGCCGTCGCGCATCACGCCCTACAACAACTCCTTCGTCGCCGTCGCCGCAACGCGCGACAACACCCAGGTGACCTTCACCTTCCCGCAGTCCAAGGGCATCAGGGTGCTCTATAACGGCGTCACGTACGGCGACCTTAACCTTGGCCCGTTTACTGTGACCTTGAACCGGGATGACGTGTTCCAGATCCTGGACACGCGTCTGGCTGACCTGACGTCGACGCGGGTGACGTCATCCTTCCCGGTGGCCGTATTCTCCGGAAACCGGAATGTGGCGCTGGGTCGTAGCTTGGAGACGGACTTCGTGTTCACGCAGGTTCCCCCGACGTCGACGTACGGCACCAACTTCGTGCTTCCGGTTCTGCCCAACGTCGTCGGCACCAGCGTGAAGATCGTCTCCCGCGAGAACCAGAACCGCATCAGCATCAGCGGCATCGTCGACCGCTTCTACCTGAACCGCGGCAGCTACCAGCAGTGGTCCCTCCCCACGGGGCAGTACGTGAGCGTCACCTCCAGCTCGCCCATCCTGGTGACCTTCTGGGTGGAGGGCCAGGTCAACACCAACAACAACAACAACAACAACGGTCACCCGGCCGTCATGCTTGTACCGCCCTTGTCGCAGTACCTCAACTCGGTGTACTTCGTGACGCCCCTAGCGGCGAGCACGCAGTACGTGATGGCCGTCACCGAGCGGCGCTACAGTAGCGGGCTGCAGTTAGATGCCCGCCCGCTAGGGGGCGTCAGCTGGGTGGCCATCCCGGGGTCGGAGCTGGTCGGGACGAGCATGTCCGTCAACAGCGGCGCGCACACGCTGAGGAGCGCCGACCCCAACGCCCGCTTCGCCGCCTTCGTGTACGGCTACACGGCCAGTGTGGCCTCCTGCGGGTTCGCCTACAGCGCCGCCATGTGCCTCAACGCCATCGACGGGGTGAGTCGGGGTGGACCATTAAAACCCATGGGATTTTCCGGAAATTTGAATGTGATGATCCCTGAGTGTTGTTGATCTCATACCTAACTTAGAAATCGGGGGTCACCATGCTAGTTTTTGATTTAGAGATCAATGTTATGATAAGTTACAGAATATACTTGGAGTATGGTTCTTACACATTTAAGTTTTTTTAAACAATAGTTACCTTCCTTGTTTTTGAGAGAATTGAAGAAAACTATGTTTTTCAGTACATTTCTTATATAAATCGAGAAAATGTAAATTAGTTTATTCTACCTATTAGAATTGGATTAACTACACAAAATGATTTATTCATTTATTTGAAATTAGAATGAATCAGAAAGAACCAGTTTGGGCTGAAAATTGCCATTATTTCAATACCACTAGGTGGCGCCTGCGTGAATTGTAGGATATGCCTTTAAAGTGGAATTCACACGATGAGATTCATATCCCTCACAGAGTTCAACATCTCATGAGATTCTGGACTTCATTAAGTGGAATTCACACGGTGGGATTCATGTACCTTACAGGGTTTAAAATCTCATGAAATTCTGTACTTCATTAAGTGGAATTCACACGGTGGGATTCATGTACCTCACAGGGTTCAAAATCTCATGAGATTCTGTACTTCATTAAGTGGAATTCATACGGTGGGATTCATGTACCATACAGGGTTTAAAATCTCATGAAATTCTGTACTTCAATAGGTGGAATTCACACGGTGGGATTCATGTATCTCACAGGGTTCAAAATCTCATGAGATTCTGTTCTTCATTAAGTTGAATTCACACAGTGGAATTCATGTACCTCACAGGGTTCAAAATATCATGAGATTCTGAGATTCTAGATGTATAGCACCTACACATTTAAGTTTTAAAAAAGACATTAGGTACTGTCCTTATATTTCTTGAATCTAGAAAATGTAAAATTGGTTTATTTCAAAATTGGATTAACTACACAAAATAATTAATTTCCTCATGAATTTAGAATTAGAATGAATCAGAAAGAACCAGTTTTAACTGACAATTGCCATTATTTCAAATACACCAGGTGGCACCTGCATGTATTGTAGAATATGCCTTTAAAGTGGAATTTACATGGTGGGATTCGTGTACTTCACAGGGTTAAAAATCTCATGAGATTCTGTACTTCATTAAGGAAAATTCACATGAGATTCTGTACAGTAAAACCCCTTAAGGGGACACTTTGCTCGGAATGGAGGGTACCCCTTAAGCGGGGTTTTACTGTAGTTCATTAAGTGGAATTTACACGGTGGGATTCATGTCCCTTTCAGAGTTCAAAATCTCATGAGATTCTGTACTTCATTAAGTGGAATTCACACGTAGGATTATTGTACCTCACAGGATTCAAAATCTTGTGAGATTCTGTACTTCATTAAGTGGAATTCACACGGTGGGATTCATATACATGTACCTCACGCGGTTGAAAATCTCATTCAATTCTGTAATTCATTAAGGGGAATTCACATGGTGGGATTCATGTTCCTCACAGGGTTGAAAATCTCATCAGATTCTATACTTCATTAAGTGAAATTCACATGGTGGGATTCATGTATGACAACACCAAAATAGACGGACGGAATACAAGCTGGTAGCTGCACTACGGTCGAAAACAAAAAATACAGAAAAAAATATAGAGTATATTGGTTTCAAAACAGTAGGTAATATCCTGATATTCTCCAATTGGTTACCGTAACAACAAATGGAGGCTACCCTTCAAGGTACATCTCTACTAAGATGTAGAAGATCAATGGCTGTAAGATTGCGGAAGATTGTATTCGTATTATCATGTACCTAAAATTGCCAAAAATTTAGCCAGTCATGAGATTACACACCCTGTACGTCTTAGTGTGACGTACGATCATACATACTTCATGGATATCAGAGGGTAGTATGTGTAGGTGATACGCCCATAGGTATATGATAATATTAGGAAACGTCCTTACTGTGGACGAAACGGTTCCTGTTCGAGGTCAGTCTTTGGTTTCATGCTGCCTGACGCCATAGGCGGAAGGCAGTATGAAATCGAAGACTGACCGAGAATGAAAAGCGTTTCGTCCACAGAAAGGACGTTTGCTTTCTCTATTATTATATACCTCAAAATATCCAATTTTTAACCTTGCTTCTGGGTGAGTTATTGGATTTCGCCGCCGTACATGCCCCGTACGCCATATACATACCCCGTACGTCACCTAGGTGTCGTACGGATATGAATACGACATGGGTAGGAGCGGGCCGTGTGTGTAGGATATACTACCACAGGTACATAATATTATTATATATCTTAAATCGATGAAAAAACGTTATTTTTATGGCTTATTAATTCACACTCACAGCGGGCACGAACATTATTATTACTGCACCCCTAGCAGCAGGCAGTATTTCATAGACATTCGCACACAAGTATATAATAATATCTATTATTATATACCTGTGTCTGAATCTCTATCATTGAAGTAGCGTTTTTTCACTGATTTGCAGTATATAATGGTTAGCAAATGTCCTTATTAAAGACGAAATAATTCTCGTTCTCGGTCAGTCGTCAATTTCATACTGCCTTCTGCCTCTGGCGCCAGGCAGTATAAAATAGACGACTGACCTCGAAAAGGAACCGTTTCGTCCACAGTAAGGACGTTTCCTAATATTGTGTTATCACATCAAGATGATTATAATTGCTATATAATGTATTATTTTTCGTTTCAGACATATCCACCGACTCCAAGACCAACGTTTTTTCCACCTTTTCCAACTCCATCGACACCATATCCAACGCCATACCCAACGCCATACCCAACGCCATATCCAACGCCTGTTCCACGTAAGTATAATCATCATTTCATCAAATGTATGTCTATGTTTATGTATGATGTACGTATATGACAAATGAATCAACTACAAGTGTTTCACCGCAGTGTAATGCTTTCAGGCATTTCCGGGTTTCTGCAGCATGATTCCTCCGGGTATTCCAAGGTTACTGCAACATGATAGCTCCAAGCATCATTGATGATAATATACACATTTGAATAATCATTGTGAACTTTGCCATATCTGGTATTATATAATATACTACCTGTTTTAAAACTTCGGGATTTTCATCCGAAACTAGATATCATTTCAAATGAGAACCCCAATCCTCGAACAACATTCATTCTATAGGAGGGTGGTTGTGGCCCCTAAGATTCGAGGTCAACTCTCGACTGCAGAGCCGTCCCAAGGCGCGAGAAAATATCATGTAAGGAGGTCAGGGTGTAGGTCGGGGTTTGCTGCCAATGCAGTCATTGGCTACTTGGCCTACTCTTTTCCTTATATGGAATTAAGGTAATGGGACAACTCCATGGTGATAGTTACAAATGTACACTGTGTTTGCTGACATCCGTATTCCAGGTATCCTCTCAGCCCGGAATTTTCCCCTATAGACTTAACATTGGTAACTCGTACTCAATGCCCATGGAGTATTTAGAAACAATACCCATTGGGGTATTTATTATGTCGCAAACATTAGCCCAATTTTTTAGTCAATATGCCGGATAAGATGAATTCAGAAACCTATTCAAGTTTATGGTCAGCGCTTGATCCAATCGAGTTTGAATCTTGTAGCATTTCACGCTGCTTCGCCTTGTGAATTACCGCGCTATTCAAACTCGATGGGGATACAGCTCTGCCCCTAAACTATCATATGTTTCTCTATAACTAGACTTGATCAAGTCTTTGATTATGAACATTCATTAAATGATTAAAGAAAACCGGAATACAATTCATTATAACATGTGTCCTTCTCTGACTGGCCCATGAATCAAAGACTTGTCCACTCTGACCAGAATCTCCTGTTTATGACCCCAAGCCACTCCCTGTAACCCTATAACTCCCTCTACCTCTCCCCCCTCCCCTCCTCCATTTCCCTGGCCGCCTGTGTTGTCATAACAATATATTTCGCCTACTCCTGACTATGTCTCGATTGAGATCAAAGTGAGAGGGTATCAATCTCCCAGCAGATATCCTGACCAGTAGCCAGACCTCTGTTTGGGGAGTGTGGCGCAAAATCGCGTCAGTCTACACGGCCGATTACAGATGAGACCAGTCCCTGTGTCACTGAGAAGGGGTGGAGGGGTAGGACACAGGGACTGAGGCCAGTCTACTCTATAATCATAATATCAAGAGACGCCACGAGTTTGAGCCTGAGTTTATTTATGCCACACATTTTGTTGGCTCCATAATTTCATGAGTCGAAGACGAGTGACGTTACAGAGCAAACAAAATGAGTGGCATAAATAAACTCAGATTCAAACGAGTGGCGTCTTGATTTTATCCTACCCCGTTTCCATATTTTTTCAGTATCAGAAAGTAGTGGCATAAACAACACTTTATGTCACATGTGATATAAACAAATCCCATGTTAAGCCTATGGCGTTTTTTATTAGGGGTAGGATAATATACTTTACGTTTAACAATGTTTCCACAGGCTCGTGTGTTGTGAGCACGTCGGGGCAGTTGTTCACCTACGCGGCCATGGCGAGCTCTGGTATCCAGCGTCTACAGGACCTATACTTCACCTCCAGCGAGCAGCGCCCGGTCTACGTCAACGTCGTCGCTCCGGGCGCCACGGGGCTCCTGGGCAGCCGGCAGGTGTCGCGGGGGTCCCGGCAGACCGTGCCCATCCCCGCCTCCCTCGTCCTCTCCGGTAACGCCCGCGGGCCCAACGCCATCCAGGTCCAGGCCGCCCGGCCCGTCAACACCTTCGCCGGGGTGCGGTCTCAGGGCTGCGGCTTCGCGGTCGTCCACCCGGTGGAATCCCTGGGACGGGAGTACTACGCCATGACGTGGGACCCGGCCCCTAGCGGGCGCCTGGAGAACTCGCTGGTTGTGGTGGTGGCCACTGAGGGCGCCACTACAGTGCGGGTGGTGTTTTCGTCGGCGGCGGTCCGCGTGACTGTGAGCGGGGTGGAGTACAGCGCACAGCGGGTTCTCAGCGTGACCTTGGCCCAGCACGATGTGCTCCAGTTGCGGGACACGAACAGCGCCGATCTGAGCCGCACCAAGGTGACGGCCGACCGGCGCGTGGCCGTCTTCTCCGGGAACTCGTACACGACCATCGGCAACGCGCCCAACGTGGACGTGCTCGTGGAGCAGATGCCGCACGTGGGAACGCTCGGCACGCGCCACGTGCTTCCGGCCATCCCAGCAGCCACCATGAAGGTCAAGGTCGTGGCCGTGACCTTCCCGACCTTGGTGACCGTGTCGGGTCACGCTCCGTTCACGCTGGACGCCATCACGCCGTCGCGAGCGTGGGACGTCGCCGCTAACCGTCACGCTACGGTGAACACGGACAGACCCGCCCTCGTCGCCTACTTCGTCGCCAGTTCCGTCCAGGGCTACCCGTCCATGTCCGTGGTGCCCCCTGTCGACCAGTTCCTCAGTAGTTACGACTTCGTGACGCCAGATGTCACTGGAAGCGCCGCGTACTTACTGCTGGTCATCGGCGAGCGGGGTATTAGTGGTCTTTATTTGGATAGTCAAGTGGTGCCAACCAGCGGCTGGACCAATGTTCCAGGTAAGATTTTTTTATTTTAATTTCAGCAATAATGATACAGTACAGTTCTACACAAGGGTAGATCTTCCACTGAAGCTGTTTCGTATACATCAAGAGATTACAGCTATAGCACAGTGGAATCAACAAGAAATATATTACATATCCAACTTTAAAATCAGGGGTCACCTGCTAGTTTTGATTTAGAGATCAGTATTATGATGACGTCATTTTCTTCACACTTTCAGAGTATGTATATAGTGGATGCATTGCACTACACATTTAAGTTTTAAAATTCAAAGGTTATCGTCCTTGTTATTGAAAGAATTACAGAAAACCTTATTCTGCAGTACATTTCCTATGTAAATTAAGCCAACGCAAATTGGCCTTATTTACAATATTTGGTTCGGATAGATTGGACAAAACGTTTGATTTTAGAATAAAAGAAAACAAAGATTCTGGGGCCAATTTCATAGCCCAGGATCGTACATGTAGACCCTTTTCTGTACGCCATAGAGACCCAGGGACAATGCGGGTCAATTTCATTCAACATTTATGGACGACCTTATGGACGGCCAATATTGTCTTAGCCAACAGACTTAAATATAATTAGACGATAACCCTTGTACGAGGTACAGAAAAGGTTCTTCATGTACGATCCTAGATTATGAAACAACCCCCTGCAGATTGACAATATATAAAAACCACAATGTAGCACCACTGTGAATTGCCTTGTACCGTTTGACCTGCCTCTCGCCTGCTGAGATGCCTACTTTCCCGTATGAGTATAGGGAGCAGGCCAGGTACAGGTCAAACGGTATATCGGACAATTCACGGGGAAGAATATCCGGTTTGACCGGTTTGAATATATACGGTTTGCACCTCGCCTGCTGAGGTGCCTTGTACCGCTTGTCCTGCACCTCGCCTGCTGAGATGCCTTGTACCGTTTGTCCCGCCTCTCGCCTGCTGAGATGCCTTGTACCGCTGGTCCCGCCTCTCGCCTGCTGAGATGCCTTGTACCGTGTGTCCTGCCTCTCGCCTGCTGAGATGCCCACTTTCCCGTATGAGTATAGGGAGCAGGCCAGGTACAGGTCAAACGGTATATCGGACAATTCACGGGGAAGAATATACGGTTTGACCGGTTTGAATATATACGGTTTGCACCTCGCCTGCTGAGATGCCCACTTTCCCTACACTACTTCACCGAGTTCCCGCTCCTCCCTCCAGGCTCGCCGTCCTACGTGGCCAAGTACGTGACCGTCCAGTCGGGCGCGCACCGCGTGTGGCACTCCTCCGGCGCCCGCTTTGGGGCCTCCGTGTACGGCTACAGCCCGGCGAGCAGGTGCGCCTACGCCACGCCGGCCGGCCAGTGCCTCGACCCCATCAGCCAGGTAAGGCCCACCAGTTCCACCTCCCTCTTTTTTTTTTTTTTTTGGGGGGGTAAGGTTTTATTAGGGTCTTCAAATTAATTTATCCAGGCTCGGCCAACGCCGTTCTGCCGCCTGGTCCCTCTTACATGTCAGGATATACTGTTTTTCCATTGTCAACGATACAGGCTAGATATGCTAAATAAGTCCAGTAAGAAACAACTGATATACACGACCTCTTGCTGTAGAGTAATGGGATGAGATGGAATGAGGTGATTAAATAATAAGTTGTAGAGACTAATAACAGTTTCTACTTGTAACTTATTAGTTTCAACTACCAGGAGCACAGCGGGACAATGATTTTACAACTACTACATAGTAAGGCGAATATATAGTGGGTAACAAGTTACATCACATGAGTCCGTCCGCTGCATCGTAAGATATTAAGTCGAGATCTGTTATATAATCATTATCCCCTTTAAAAGGGGTGTATTACCATAATTAAAAAGATTTATCTTTAGTCTGATCACGGGGGCATAGGTATTACAATTAATTCAAATGACTTCCAGTTTGTATAACTTTATAATCAAAGAAAGTAAGGAATACTTGTAACAAGTAGGCCAAGGTAGACAAACATAGGTCAAGGATAGTAGTAATACAGATTATCGAACATTTATCCAATGCTTGGTATAACACACGGCGACAACTACATGAGCTTGCCCATGTTCATCATACTCGTACGTAGCCTGGTTTCGTTGCAACACAATCAAAACCAATATATATTAAGGTCAAGTATCAATATAACATAAGGGATAAAATTTCTTGATCAATATCTTAAATTTGTCACTGTCCTCTATAGGCAGTTGTATCATTAAGGGGGGCGTCCACCGACCACGATAAGGCTACGACAATGGGTTCCCGACAAGGTCCACGATTGGCCTACGATTGGAGGCCTTGTCGTGGTTGGTGGACCCCAGTTCCCGACAATAGTCTACGCCAAGGCCACGACAAGGCCACGATTGGAAGCTTGTCGGGAGACTTCCGACAAGGCTACGACAATATCGAGCATGTTCGATTTTTCCAGCGACAGGACCCTTGTCGTGGAGTGTCATCGCATGTCGGGAGTGTGTCGCAGAGGCCTACGATAGGAAATGTTTGTGGAGCGTGCACTTCCTGACATGCTCGACAATGCTGTCGTAAAGCCCCCCTTCTTACGACGAGGCTGCGACAAGCACCGATTGGAACATTCTTGTCAGCGCTTGTCGTAGCCTTGTCATGGTTGGTGGACGCCACCCTTTAGGCCGAATGCCCATCTTCCGATTTCGGAACATTCATGTACCTTTGTCAGTGACAAACGGACGGTAATTTGTCTCAGGCGAGGCATCCTAACGGAGTCGGCCGTAGTCGGTAGATGTAGGACAGCTAGGCAAGGGTGAGCCACCGATTAGTAGACCGATTTGCTTAGGACTAATACCCACCAACCCCTCTCCTCAATGTCTGCCCATCGAGCGAAGGGTTATGTAATTTGCCTACGACAAGTTCACCGACTCCTGTACTATTTGCGAGCTAATCGTTCAACTGTTAATCGGTAGATGGGCATTGGGCTTTATGATAAGGCCACTCAATAAAACAAAAACTTGTTTCTCATCAACAAGCCATGAAAAATATGACGAGGGCGCTTTTTTCTTTGCTTGAACAAAGATGGCTTTTGAAATGACAAGTACCATATTTGACAATAGGTTAGAGCACAGAACTATTGGATGTGTAGGCAGTATGAAGAGAGATATGCATACCACTGTTTTGGGAATACCTAGGTACACATAATACCACGTTGAATGCATCCCTGATATCAGGAACTTCTGATACCAAATACACGTATCTTTCATGATATCTATCGAGGTTCATCTTATAAAACAAAAATAAAATCTTCTAAATTTTGCTTCCAATAGCTTAGAAAGGAAATCAATAAAACATATATTATTCAGGGAACATAAATAAAATGGGCTGGAAACAGAATGACATCATATATGCTAATAACCCTATTGATGTAATCTTTAATATAGCAATTCCTGAGTTTAATGTATTGGAGACAATGGGAGGTAAATGCAACAAACGATGGTTTTCTGGACAGGCGCATGTCAACAAAACCACCCATTACATATACCTTGAGAACTTAGTATTTTGCAAAGAGTTAACTACCTCTAACATTGATCTTGCAATTAAATTCATTCGCTAAAACATGTCTACATTGGAATAAGACCTGGTGGAGAGTAAACTATTGATTTAAGTCATGAACGTTTATAAGCTATTGGATAATATAGAGGAACCCTATGAAAATTTAGGGTTAGAGCTCGTATCCCATCCAGTTTGAATCGCGTAGTAATTAACCATGCGAAGCCGCGTGAATTACGTAGAGATTCAAACGAGATGGGATCGAGCTCTGACCCAAAACTTGAATAGGTTTCTGAATTTATCTCATCCTTCACATTGACTAATAAGCTAACATTTGTGACATAATCCCCCATTGGATATTTTCCTAAATATCTCATGGGTGTTGGATATGAGTTCCCAATGTTAAGTCAATGGCGAGTTTCCGATGTTAAGTCTATGGAGAAAAAATACCAGAGTTGAAATAAAGAGAACGAACGGATGGTGTGGATTTGACAAGGTCTTATCTCTCAGTTTAATCATTTTTTGGTTTTCAGATTGGACCGACTCCAGTAACGCCGTACCCGACTCCACGACCAACACTGCCACCATATACGCCGTTTACGAACGTGCCCATCTCGCCCCTACCCATCAGACGTAAGTCTAATGACTAACACCGACCCGGAGTAATGGATATTGGGAATTTTATTTGAAAACATCCAGCAGTGAATTCAAGTTATTTTTCGCCCGAGGCAATTGCTCGATTAATTGGTTAAAAAAAAATTCTCGCCGATGGAGAAGGAAAGAGTTATCCCTGGGTATAATAAAGTCGTCCATACAATTTACACAGACAGTACAATACAAAAACATTAGGCCTGGCGTCCACCTACTACGATAGAAGTTTGGACCTACCGATATGGCACCGATACAAAAAGGCAAATATCGGAGACATATCGGGAAGGTGCAAAATCGTAGACACATGTCTAGACATACCAATGCACCACGCATTGCATAGGATTTTTATTGGTGTCTAATCGCAGAGACGTGGTCAACTGTCCCGAAATTAGGTGACCGTCCGACGCGATTTTGATTATTTTATCAGGAGGTGCATCACAGACCATATCGGAGCCATATCGTAGTAGGTGGACGCGGGGCCTTATTGTCCTGTAGGATGGGTGGGAGGTTCTGTACTGTGCGACGAATCGGGGGTGCGTGAGGGCGAGGACTCGGTGAGTGGTGCGCCCGGTCACGTGACCTCCGGAGCGCCGGCACTCTCCCAGCAGTGATCTTGCTCTCTACTTCCTGTGGTCGCTTATATCTCTGCCCCAACCTACCTGTTTGGGCTCAAATCTGGCCCATACGCCAGTTTTTTAAAAATCCTAAATTCTGAGGGCTTTTGGGGTTATTTTGTGTTCCACTTGTATATAGAGATGAACATATTGGGATTACTTTCTAAAGTGGAAAGCACCTCATGAGTTGCAGGGCTTTGTTTTGTAAACAATGCCATGTGCTCCTCTGAAGGGGCAGTCTAATGAACCAATAGTTAAGCACTTATCTTTTCAGATGACCTTCCCATAGAAGTTAGTATGGCGACATACCTTTTTTATTGCATTTTCCATTTGCTGATATATGAAACTTACATTATCCAGAGTAATTTGCAAAAAGTCAATAGAATTTAGAAATCACCCAAGTAACAGCGTATGTCTTTAAACTCTTTATCAGGCTGCACACAGACAAACTACGGCAGTGACTTCGTCCTTGCTTACATGGCCGGGGAGGGTACACCGGAAGGAATGCAGGTCTACATGGCGTCCGTCGCCGGAAACTCCATACCCGTGACGATAGGGGGCGCCACCTGGTCTTCTCCAAGCGTAACCGTAAGTAACACTCTCCAAGCGGAGGTTGGGAAACATATTTTTTCCATATCTTCCAATTGAGATCCCAGTAGAATAAGAGGCTGCCATTCGTTAGGGTGAATATATAATAACTCCAATAAGCCATCCGCTTTAAATTTTGGCGGTATCATTCATAGAATATATTTATAAAAGTCCCATTTGTGATAATTCTGAACTTGATTCACTTTGCAATGATGATAAGGAAAGTGTCAGTTTTGTTCCTATGTTACAACCTTCTTAAGTACATTGTTATGAGGTCATTTAGAGATACAGAATTTCAAAAAAGTTTTTCCAACCAAATCCACAAGTGTGGGGTTATGGGGGGAGAAATTTTTTTTTTTTTTTTTTCATTTAGAGATACAGTACCGACCTTTTACACAGAGAAAGTGATCAACCAGGTAGGTAACTAAACGTGTTGGTCCGATGCAGGTCCTGTGTCTCCAGTAATTACTCCAGATCTTCCATTTCATTTGTAAATGTTTGTATTCATTTATTTGATCAAATACATGCCTACAAACAAATCACCTGGAGTACAGTGTTCTTCCATTGCTTACCAGAAGGGAAAGATACTTGACATCAATGGATACTATAAGAACACATGCATTCATATTGTATGTCAAAAGATCAGTCCAATTGTGTTAAGAAATCAAATATCTATAGATCGTCTGATCCAATTACTGATCAAACCTTTAATGTTGTGCCCCTTCACTCTTCCCTTTTCCCCCTAGCTATCATTGTGTAAAGTCTAGAGCCCCACTTGTATAAGGATAGACTTTAAGAGAACGAGAGTAAGAACTCGAACACAGATGTACTATGTACTACTTTGAGTCAAGAACTGATTTATTGAAAAGAAGACTTAGCAGGAGGTTGACCTGGCAGGTTTGGCATCTGTGACCTCTTTGCTCCTATTAGCTGTTATACCAACAGCCAATAGGGGATGACCAAATCATTCCAGTTGAGCACCGGTTGCGTCTGTCGCACATGTCAGGAGGCTGCTCATGACACTGAACAACAGGTGTCATTGGTAGAGCGCCCTGCCCTCATGTGGACATACTGGGAACTAAAGCTGAGCAGGGGTATTATAGGCCATTCAAAACATGGCAGACACACTGTACACATCAGGGAAACCAGAAACCAACATTACTTAGCCACCATAGGGATGTATAGACCAGGGAGCTGTTTCAAAAGTCGGGAGGGTGCCAAACGAGAGTACTCACTGCCAAAGCGAGAGCCAACAATGGCACTTGAAGAGTCGCTGTCGAGGTGGAGGTGCCGCTCGCTATTGGGTACAGGTACCGGTTTTGCTGCCGCTTTGATTCAAAGTGCTGCTCGCTGTTGCAGCCTCTCGCTTTGAAATGCGACGTGCCGCTGGCGAGACTTCACTCGACTTTTGAAACAGCTCCCTGAACTTTACATTTGGTTCCCTTGCTGTTTTTTCTTGACTCACATATATATACAGTAAAACCCCGCGTAAGCGGACACCCTCCGTTCCGGGACAAAGTGTCCGCTTACGCGGGGTTTTCAATAAGTAGGGGGGACAGAGGGGATGGTAAATCTGAAATCGATTTTCCAATATCTTCATTGGATCTGAAGTTATTCAACTTTGAATTATAAATGTATTTTTCATGAATATACTCAGACTCACTGATAAAAAACAAAGATTAATCCATTTTTGGTAGGGTGTCCGTCTGAAGTGTCCGCTTACACGGGGATTTAGGCCATTTCGTACCGAAATAAGTGACCGCTTACGCGGGGTGCCCGCTTACGCGGGGTGTCCGTTAGGCGGGGTTCTACTGTATATGTAATTAATTTTTTTAAATTCTAATCCGGCAGGTGCAGGGCAGGCAGTACCAGTCGGTGGTGGCGCCCACCTCGGTGCTCGTGCCCCGGACGGGCGTGTACGACTACGCCCTGCGCGTGAGGGCCGCCGCCTCCAGCTCCGAGCTGGCCGTCTTCAGCCTCCACCGGTTCCGGGGGTCGTGCGGCGCGTCGCCCGTGCTGCCCGTGGCCGCGCTCGGCACGCGCTACTACGCCGTCACCTGGTGGCCCGCCGACATCACGCCCTTCAAGAACGCCGAGATCATGGCGGTGGCGACCTCTGACGGCACGCAGGTCACCTTCCGGATCCCGCCCGGGAGAGGGATCCAGATCACCTTCCAGGGGGTGCGGTACACGTCGGGCCGCCCGCTCGTCGCTAGGCTCAACAGGTGAGAGGACACCGCCAAGAGGCTGTCAGACTCTCAACCTGGGCAGAGTTTGTATAACATGCTGGGGAGAGAATGCCTTTAAACCTTTAAGGACGCATGTTGCCTGGAGGCATCACCACACTAAAGACGCATGATGCATGTAGGCATCACCACACTAAAGATGCATGATGCCTGGAGGCATCACTGCACTAAAGACGCATGATGCCTGGAGGTATCACCCGATAAAGATGCATGATGCCTGGAGGCATCACCGCACTAAAGATGCATGATGCCTTGAGGCATCATTGTTCCAATATGAACAAAAATGTTTTTACAAAGAAATAATTGAGCAATATTCATGAAATTTTCCGAAAATGTAGATATAACATCATATTTAGTATTTCTATTCAAAAGACATAAGATATTCATGATTAAGTATCATATTACCTGATTACAAACTTGAATTATCAGTTTTAACCATCATGTGCCCATCCCCTAGCCAGACCAACTGCCACCAGCACCCTTCCTTATCAGAGTAGCTAGGCCCCAGGCAGCCGCCCTTAAAGGGTTAAGCATTATAACACGATGGGGAGAGAATGCCTTTAAGTATTAGAACATGATGGGGGAGAGATTGCCTTTAAGCATTATAATACATAGTGAAACATGATATGAATACTGACAACTCATTGTATATATCATCATATATTAGTCAAACATAACCATCTAACTTACCCGTATAATGTAGGAAAGGCCCAGCCTTCTTATATTGTATATATGTTGTTCTTTACTATACACCAAGAACTGAAAGCGGAAAGAAAATGGCCCTAGAACCCCCTGAAAAGAGGGTTTTCTTTAACCCTAGTAGTGTATCCAGAATAAAGATCTAACTAAAAAAATAAAATAAAAAAAACATGATGGGGAGGGACTGCCTTTAAGCCCAATACACATCTATCGATTCAGGGTTGAACGATTAGTTCCCAACTCACATAGGAGTCGCTGAACTTGCTGCATGCAAATTACGTAACCCTCTGGCCTGTGTCGGCCGCCCAATCAGGGACTATTTACCAACATTCCGTTGTCGGCGACTTGATTCATCAACAACTTGACAGAATTTTGGTGAGCGATATAGGAACATTGAACAACGACTCGTTAGTGACAAAAAACATCTCCAGGAGGGGGTTTCACTAATCGTTGCCTGACCCTTGGCTAGCTGTCCTACATCTACTGACTGGGGCCGACTCCGTTAGGATGCCTCACCTGAGACAAATTACCGTTCTTTTGTTGCCGACAAAGGCACATCAATGTTGCAAAACCTGTAGAAGTGTATTGGGCTTTAGGCATTATAACTTGCTGGGCAGAGAATGGCTTAAGTGAGTAAAAACTGATCTGTAGAGAATGCCTTTAGGTAGTATTCAAGCTTCTTGTGAGAGAATGCCTTCAGGCATAATAAACTGCTTGGATGAGAATGCCTTTAGGCATAGGGCAACCTACTACGATGAGAAAGGCTTTAGACAGGAAAACCTGCTGGGTACAGAATGGGTCTAGGCAGCATTTATAACCTGTTGGGAAGAGGAGAATGCTTTTATTCATTATTAGACACATGGGGAAAGTGCCTTGAGTCAGGATAACCTGCTGGGTAGAGAATGCCTTTCAGGTAGTATTCAAGCTCATTGGGGAAGAAGGGCTTTAGGTACAATGATCTACTGGGATAAGAATGGCTTTAGACCGGGGTATAGAATGGCCTGAGGCAGCATAACCTGATAGGAAGAGGACATCTGTATTCATTACAACACACTAAGAGAGAGTGCCTTGAGTCAGGATAACCTAGAGAATGTCTTTGTGCAATATAACCTGGATAGAGACTGACTTTAGGCAGTATAGCATACTGGGATGATAATGTCTTTAAGTCGTATAACTTTCTGGGGTGAGAATGTCTTTATAGGCATTATATCCCACTAGGGTTTATTGCTCCTAGAAATGTGCATTGCTCCAGTATTATCAGAATGTGTCTTGTGGTAATGTTATTTTCAGTTGCATTGCTACTATTTACTACACCATTTTCAGTGACATAGGTGAAAGGTTCATTAGATTTTTAATTGAATATAGATGGCGGCATAGTTATGATGCGATCCACAAAAAAATCTGGAGACACGATTTTGATCTCAGCTGGCTATTCTGTGATCCACAAAACGTGGAGCAATGACCCCAGGGGAAAGAGTACTGTTACATTTATGCAATAGAGTATTACGTTTCCACTTCACATTGTTATCATAAAACCTGCTAATCTTGAATGAAATGATTCTTTAAAAAACATTAAAAAATTAACTGTATTTCATTTCTTCATGTTAGAAAACATGCTCCCTTCACCAATCCTTGCCTCCCTTCACCTACCTTTGTAATCATGTAACTGAGTCATATGATAAAAAAATCATATGGTTAAAGATTCTAGATGTAAAGATTTATTTTTCTTATAGCATCTTAATATATATATATTTCTCCTATGTATTTGTTGTTATAATATATAAAGGTATGGTAGCAGACCGCTATGTATTATTACAGGCGAACCATATTTCAATTTGAAAAAAAAAAAAAAATTCTTAACCAAAAATATTTGTAAAAAAACTTCCTTGATTTTGGGTAGGAACGACGTGGTTCTGGTGCAGGACGACAGCGCCGCCGACCTGACCGGGGTCTACGTGGAGTCGACCCGGCCCGTGGCCGTCTTCTCCGGGAACACCTACACCAGCCTCATCACCTCCAACAACCCCGAGATGCTCATCGAGCAGATGCCGCCCACCCGCACCTACGGCGAGAACTTCTTCGTGCCGCCGACCCCGGGCCGGACGAGCGGCGTGAGCAAGATGAAGCTCCTGGCTCGCGATCCCAACACCCAGATCACCATCACGGGCAAAGGGCAGGTGACGTTCGGCGCCGGCGAGTATAACACCTACGACATCCCCGCGGACCAGTACACGTACGTACGAGCCAATAAACCCATCCTGGTGGTGAAGTTCGTGGGCAGCGCTCAGCGGAGAGGCGTCGGGAAGCCGTCCATGGCGGTGATACCTCCCGTCGAGCAGTTCCTCAGTGATTACATTCTCGTGGCCCCTGAGCTGGATAACGGGTTGGTGTATGCCACAGTGGTGATCGGGCAGAGGTACGTGAACGGGCTGCTGTTAGACGGGGCGCAGGTGAGCAGGCAGGGCTGGCAGGCCGTGGTGGGCACCGGGGGAGATACGTATGTCGGGAAAACCATCCAGATCAGTCCCGGGAGGCATCGCTTCACGCACACCGCAGCCGGTGATCCCGCCACTGCCTTTGGGGTGTTTATCTACGGCTACTCACAAACCAAGTGCGGCTACGCCTTCTCTGCAGGGTCCTGCTTAGACACCTTGTCCACGGTAAGTGCCAGTTACCTCTCTCACTCCCTCTCTCTCTCTCTCTCTCTCTCTCTCTCTCTCTCTCTCTCTCTCTCTCTCTCTCTCTCTCTCTCTCTCTCTTTCTCTCTCTCATACATTCTCATAATAATCATACATTATTAGGTTATTGGCTAAATAGATGTGTAGCGTTCCCCCAGTCACTGGAAGTGAATTACCACTTCCTGATCGACAGCTGACCAGGGGTTCCGAGACTTAGTTGCTACTGTGTACTTACCGTGCCAGTACAGGTGGGTTTGGCTTTACCCACTGGAAAGGGCAGGGAGATGCAGAATCTACTACCTACCGCTTAACTATGGAAACAAAACCAGACTCCGGAACGTTTTGGTTTGTCTTCCTTTATTACCGAAGATTTTACAATCCGTTGGTGCTTCTGGGCGCCAACTAATGCGGGAAGAGATTCGGGTCTCTTTAACGTTGAAAGGTGTTCAACACAACCTTACCAACACGTGAGGCTCCAGGCGTTCACTCTGTAGAGAGACACCGCGTGAAGTCCTGTAAGCCCACTGTGGACTCAGCCTTATATAGTGACTGAGTTACGTAATGCGGGCGACCCCTTGGCATTTGCATACCGCGGGTCCACCGGCCTTACCGCACAGCAGGGATCGGCACTCGCGCCATCTAGCGTGAAGTGAAACAACGCTGCTCGACTACCCTGACCCCTACAGATGTATGATATATGGAATATATATATATATATACATTTCACTTCTTTTCTTTTTTTAAACATTTTTATTGCATTCGACTTTTACAGATCGTTCTTCCAGGCAATATGCAGGGTGTATATTGCATCTTTTGCAGCCAAAAAGCTAATAATGTATAATTCTTGAAGATATTTTCAATAGGGGTTACTCTTACTAATATGAAGGGACCGAAAGATCATATTGATGCTTTTACATATTTCCACTCTACAAACTATATACCGAACTTGCCCAATATATCATAGGTATATACATGTCTATTAAATACCATGTTTCTTTTACGATTCTGCGATTATTTAAATTAGAACTGTTCCATTTCTCAAAAATATAAATATCCATTAACCTTAATTATGCACAATTCGATATATCCGTAAGAAAATATTGATTTTTTTTTCACACGAAATTTATATATTTGATGTATATTTACATTTTCAGCCCATACCCCCGACCGGGCCTATCACCCCGGGAGTCTCCACTCCAGGCTACCCCACACCGGGTGGATCTACGCCCGGCTTCCCGTCCCGAGCCACTCCGATCTACCCGACGACCACCGAGCGATATCTGACCCCATCCTACAACACCCCGACCTTCAACATCAACAGATTCCGCACCCTGAGTACGCGCAGGACCCTGGGCCCGGTCCGCACCCCGTCGACACAGAACCCCTTCTCCACGGTCTCCACCAGGCGCACCACGCGTCCCTCACCAGGTGGCAGCACTCGTGTCTCTCCAGGGTTCTCCACCAGTGTAGCGACCCGGCGGCCGGGGACGACGGGCCCGCGGAGGACCCAGACCCACGGCCCGACCAGCGGGAGACCGGGGACGACCCCGGGGGTTTCCCGGACTCCCCCCACTCCCATCCCGGTGAGGTCGACCTTGAGACTGCGGACAACGACCTCCAGACGGCCCCCGCCGCCGCCGGTGACCACCCGCAAGAGAATCCCCCCGGTGACGACCGCGCCGAGGGCTACGACACCATCGCAGTCCACGGTGGTGTTCACGAGTCCAACTCCGGTGTACACGAGTCCCACTCCGGTGTACATGAGTCCCACTACGAGGCGGAGTCCGGTGGGGACGACGTACAGACAGACAACCAGGCCACGGAGAGTAACCACAAGACCTACGTCAAGAGCAGTGCCTGTAATAACGCCTACGCCTTCGGGTTCAAGGCCACCGACTATTGGACGTACTACTGGTAAGCCCACCTCGAGAGTGACTCCGGCACCCACTAGAGTCACCAGGAGACCAACGACAAGGATTCCTGCCACCACTACTACTACTGCTGCTACTACTACTACTAGGAGAGCCACCGCGAAGCCAACCGCGAAGCCAACCACAGCCCCCACAACCCGCCGCACAACCACAGGCCAACCTCCAGCCACCTCACCGCCCGTGCGATCCACCTCCCGACCAACTCCTCAAAGTACACTCATATTAACCCCTAAACGTACCGCGCGCCCCACCACCCGAGCACGCGGCACTTCGCACCCGGCTTCCCCGAGACCCACTACCAGAGGGTATGGAAGTACGCGGCTCGCTACTACTAGACTCTCAGTGGGGCCCAGCACTGGCCGGCCCCAGACCACACCCCGATACGTCACGATAACTGCTAAATCCACCGCCCGTTATGTTACTAACACCCCGCGGGCTACCAGAGGGGTTACCACCGGCCCCCTGCGACGGAGCACTCCACGGCTTCCCTCCAGTGAGTCCATAACATGTGTTACTAGGTTACCCCTTATCTCACACTCTCCTCCAAGATCTTGCACGAAAACCACCATTTTATTCATATATACGCCATCGCGGAAGTGCATGTATTGGCTGAATATTGACTTGTTTTCAGATATATACGCCCAGGGTTTATATACGGACACGTCTTGGCTGTATTTCACACCCGGCGCATATGAAAGGAAATATCCTCTCCCCCCACTGCCTCCCGCCCGTTTGTGTTGGTAGAAGTATAGGTGTCCTCAGTGGGAAACCTCCCCCCACCTGCTCTCAGTGAAGCCCTCTTCACTGGACGCTTATGTCCGCCTACAGATGAGGTGTATATACACAGGGAATAGGACGATGTTGTATATGCAAAAGTCATACTTATATACGCCAGGCGCATTCATATGTAAAATGGTGGTTTTCATGCAGTGTAGTGCATGCTAATCTCTGCCTAGACTTGCTCCATGCCCCAATGAAATATTGGACTGCTAACGCCCAGCTATAAGCTACTTTGAATTTTCGCTGGTTCCCCGCTTATTTGCAGTCACAATGTGGATATGACCACATAGCGTCATATGCACCCAGAAAATATCAATATGTTACTTTGATTATAGTATTCTAATCCACAGTTAATCAGACTGATAGTAGAAAAAAGGTCAAGAAGCTATATAAAATAGTTCTCCTCAAAATCAGAATTTTCCTGAAATCGCCCCCCAAAATGATGGGATGCATCTTCAAAACTCACCAGGGGAAAGCCCGGAGGAATCTACATGATCCGCCAGTGGAATACCTCCGGGCATCCTCTGGACAGAAAGAGTTAAATGTGTGCTGTTCCTACCATTTTGTTGACTAGAGGAGAAATGTAGGCTTATGAATCACATATCCCTATTGTAAGTAACCCGGTAATTCATCCACTCTCTTTACATGCACAGAAACTAAGCTAGTTCTAGATAGGCTGTTAATTGCTACACATCCTTAACTATTGACCTGAGTTAACCCAAGAGGAAGGGTGAAATACCGTGACTATCTTGTTTCATTTCTAAAAAGATGTATCTAGGTGTATCCTGTGCAACAGGCAAACTGTTGAATCATTTATAAACCCAAGTGTATGATTTCCAAAACCTACAGAATATTCTGAAAGAATATAGTAGCCACAATACATGTATAAACAAACCGAATTGACGTTATAAACCTTAATTGCTAAGGCTATCACAGCTTTTAAGGTATATATTCCACTTGGTTTATTTCAATTTTACTGGCTTTCTATGCTTAAACCTGCTTGGTTACCCTTTCCAATGGCCACTGCTAGATTAAAGATATCATGTAACATTCAAAGCTTTCCCATCACTTTCCCAATACATATATGTTCATATGAATATGTATATATGTATGCATATATATACATTCAAATACTGGGGGCTTTGAATTATTGGTACTATATTTGGGTACTTCTTGGTCTAGGACATTTACTTCTTACTAGTACTGTAATGCAAACTGCGGATGTAGCAATGCTAGACTTCTGGATTTGTAAGTTCCATCTCTGTCTTAAGGCGGGCGTCCACCAACCACGACAAGGCTACGACAATGGAATTCCGACAAGGTCCACGACAGGCCTATGATTGGAGGACTTGTCATAGCCTTGTCGTGGTTAGTGGACCCCAGTTCCCGACAAGAGTCTATGACAAGGCCACGACAGGCTGCGAATGGGAAGCTTGTCGGGAGCCTTCCAACAAGGTTATGACAAAATCGAACATGTTCAATTTTTCCTACGACTGGACCTTTGTCGTGGAGTGTCATGGCGTGTCGGTAGCGTGTCGCAGAGGTCTACGATAGTTAATTTTGGTGGGGGGTGCACTTCCAGACATGCCCCAACAACTCTGTCGTAAAGCCTCCCTTCTTACGACAAGGCTGCGACAAGCGCCGATTGGAACTTTCTTGTCGGCACTTGTCGTAGCCTTGTTGTGGTTGGTGGACGCCCGCCTTTAAGCATCAGCTTTGCAGCAGTAAGTTGGTTTGACAAAGAGCTACTGCAATACATCTCTACATAGACCAGATTAGATAGTTCACGTTATACTGCAGTGTCTAGTAGGTCTTTTATAGTAAGGCCTGGCGTCCACTTACTACGATAGAAATTTAGACCTACCGATATGGCACCGATACAAAAAGCAAATATCGGAGACATATCAGGAAGGTGCAAAATCGTAGACATATGTCTAGACATGCCAACCCACCACGCATTGTATGGGTTTTTTTTATCAGTGTCTAATCGCAGAAACGTGGTCAACTGCCCCGAATCTAGTGGACCATCCGACACGATTTTGATTTTTTTATCGGGAGGTGCATAGTAGACCATATCGGAGCCATATCATAGTAGGTGGACGCGGGCCTAATAAGCTTTTAGTATCTAGTATTTAAGGATGTTTAGAACGTTTTACATAGTATGTTACTATGTATACCTATTGCCGAATGTCTATGAAACACTGCCCGCAGAAAGGGGTGTTAATAATGTCCGGGCTCACTATGATATAGAATGAGACGATGACTTAGTAAGTGGACACAGTGGCGTTTTCTCATCAGTTTTAGGTATATAATAATAATAATAATAATAATAATAATGATAATAATAATAATAAGGTGGTGACTCAGGCGTAGGGACGTTGTTCTAGGTATTTCGTACATTTTATGTGATAAAAAAGACCTTGAACGTCCATCCCCACGGGCGTAGTAACCACGTTTTCTCATAGTCTACAGAAGGTAAGATTAAATACTATGAGAAAACGTGGTTACTGAGCCCGTACGGATGGCCGTTCGAGGTCATTTGATGATGAAAATACGGCCCGACACCGGAGGTGGGAGGGCCGTATTTTTTCATCAAATGACGAAGAACGGACACCATACAGGCTCAGTCACTACGTTTTCTTATTACTATACACCTCCCAATCATTTAAAACGCCCTATTATTAACTTTACAAAGACCACAAAGACTACTGTAATTCGCTACGGCCCGCTGTCACAGCGGGCGCGAACATTATTTATACTACACCCCTAGCAGCGGGCAGTATTTCATACATGTTCGGCCATAGGTGTATAGTAATAAGGCAGAGGATTCAGTGATATATTCTAGATTGAAATTAAATGATCGATGTTTCCTGGAGTCATCTTAAAGTTCATTTAACTTCATCATAGATATCTTTACACATCACGTTTTAAGATGCCTGATAAGTACAAATTAACATTGCTCTTTATCATTATGAAACACAGGAACTACCTTCGGGCCAACTATTCCCAGCACTCCCCAGTCAACATACACATCTCGTGCCACATCAGGTATTATATAAATAGACAATAATCGATGGTTTTGTGGACAGGCGGCCGTAAACCACGAGAGGTTGACGCGTAGTAATACACGAGCGCTAGCGAGTGTATTACGAGGTCAACCGCAAGTGGTTTACAGAGTCGCCTGTCAACAAAATCATCGTTTGTTGCATTTATTGTCCATCTTCTCGAATACATTAAACCCAGTAATTGTCATATTAACAGGTATAACAATAGGAACTATTTCTTTGCTCTATAGCAAAAGGGACTATTTTTCCCGTATACCACGGTTTTGAAGCCGTATACCACAGGTTTGAATCCGTATACCACAGTTATGGTATCTGACAGGTTTTATACAATGGGTAGTGGTTTACTGAGTCCCTATACATTTTCAATGGGGGCTTTGTATACGATGGATAATAAACATCGGATACCCGGTACACCTAACAACTTCTCAGTTTAATTTTGCATCAACTCTTAAGGGGGTGTTTCATTGGGAAGGCATTGAATCCGATGGCGCAAAGCTTCTATAAGGCCCGATTCCATTGGCCGACAAAAACAGCGGAGATTTTTTGAGTTATCTGGAAAGTCTATCGGTGGTGCCACCGACTGTGCGTCTCTATAAAGGAATTGGTGAGGGTAGTATATTTCACTCAGTGACCAAGCTTTCACTCGGTGGTGGGTGGTGCCACATTGCATAATCTAAGCAGAAAAAGTTGTGGATCATTTCATGAGCTGGATCGTTTCCACTGACCGATTTTGGGTCAGCAGTGCCAAAAGTCTGTTGGTGTTTCCTGACCTTAGATCGGTGACGGGAAATCGGCCAATGGAAATCGGCCTTTAGAGTGTAAAAACCCACAGTGGAAGGCCAAAGTTGCACAGCAAGCGTATGGGCTGCGTTTTTATCTCACCCCTGGGACAAGCTTAGCCATAGGAATAACATTAGAAAAAAAGACTCAACGATCACCCCCCCCCCCCCCCCTTTAAAGTGACAATACCATGCCACGGCCGTGGCAGAGTGAATGTCAGATCTATGGTTCTGCTAAGTAATTTTGATTATATGTGCTGACGAAGCGGTGGTGGTGGTTTTTTTCTAAGAAAATTTACGGAAATCGGCGCACCGATTTCCTCGAGCGAATTCCCAACAAGTAATTTTGATTGTTCTGATATTGTGATGCTATTTAATGTCATTGAAAGGGGTAAGATAAATCCAGAACTACACTCAAATCATATGAATACACCATACTCCACTCGTTTGGATGTGCCGTAATTGTCAATTGCCTTCACCTCGATGACGATTGCAGCACATCCAAACTCTTGGGATATTGAGTATTCATACAATTCTCAATCCAGTACTATATAGGTAGGCATCCAACATTTATTAGGTTTTATGTGCCAACACCTATTCCACGGCCATGTGGTAGCCGCCGGTGAGCGTCTTGCCTCCTCCACTACACCGATTGCATAGCGACCTGCCAAATGGCTGCCTTCTCAAGGGAACACCCCCTTAAGGAGTACAGAGGAACCAAATTCAAACCACTTGATTCGCTCCTTTTATCACAATTTGACGGTTACTTACAAATGAAATGAGGAATTATGTCACATCGGGAATAGTTCATTTACTATGTTGGATTAGTTGGTTTTAGGCATCGGGGCCCGTTGCTCCTGTTTTTGTGGTATTGCTAGCTATAATCGGATCGTAATTTTATTTTTACGATTACTTTAACGATCCGACTGAAAAAGCGTTGCTCCTGTAATATTGGATCGTATCCCTATATTCCTGCAGTATCGCTATTCTTTACGATGCGATAGCGATACAACAATTCAGGGTCACATATTGGATGAGACAGGGGAAGATTAATTAGTTCTTTAACCCTTTAAGGGCGAATGATGCTTTGAGGCATCATCCAGCCCAGGGCGAATGATGCTTTGAGTCATCATCCAGCCCAGGGCGAATGATGCCTTGAGGCATCATTTCTCAAAAATCTACAAAATCGATTTAAACAAAAAATAATGGAGGAACATTAATGAAATTTTCACAGAATGTATGTATAATACCATTATTAATATTTCTGTTCAAAAGAAATAAAATGTTTAGGATTATATATCATATCACACAATTAAATAATTGAATTGTGGGCTTAAATGATTGTGTGCCCGTCCCCTAGAGGTATAAAGGGCCGCCAGCACCCGTCCTCCAGGCGGTAGCTTGGCCACAGGTACCCATCCTTAAAGGGTTAATTAAATACAAATGGCATCACAGTTAAAACTGATCTGACAACTGGCGGTGAGGATCGCTATTTCCTATAGGTAGAAGAACAAGTGGCGGGGGTTGGTGGTGCCACCATGGATCGTTATTTGAAATATCAGATAAGGCTGTATTTAACCTACAGCGATACAATCCACAGTGCTGTGAAGGTCCATGTAAAAAGTGTTGCAAAAAGCCGTATTTTACGCGGCGATGCGCCTATGCGATTACGACGCGTTCCACAAAATTTCAGGAACAACGTTTAGGCCCTCGGATCGCTATTCTGCGATCCACAACTGTGTCGTAAACGTGGAGCAACGGGTCCCTGAGGCCATCAATATTGATACGGTAAGATAGTCGATTAATGTGGGTAAAAGGTATTAGTGATAAGCTAATAATTATGCCATAACGGTGTGCTTAGTCTTTTCTTTAAATATGGTATAGTCTTTAGTTAGCCTTAGAACAGCACTCAAATCGTTGCACTGGTTGAGTGATCCTCCTGAGAGGTGAATGGAGTGGTTATCGTAATTCTACCTGTACATCTCTCAAAGGTCCGCCAATAACAACCTCGGGAAGACCCGCCACTCCACGGAGAACACCTAGGCCAGGTGAGAATCTTTGTATATGTGTCTAGCACTGCACCTATGTATCATGACCATTTGATACTGATTGCTACAGGTCAGGGGATTGCAAGAACTTTCAACAGATTGCAAGAACTTTCAGGAAATTTCAACTGTATCATTATGGCGAAAGGAAATGTCAAGTCTGTTTCGTTATTAGGGCCCTTTTCTATTGGCTGAAAAAAAACGGGTAGACTTTCTGTGTTCTCCTAATAGCATATTTACATTTTGCGTCAGCAGTGGTAAAGGCTTTCAGTGGTTCCTGACTGTATATCAGTGATGGCCAATGGAAATAGGCTATTAGGGGAACATAAAAAATCTACACTCTTTTTGTTGGCCAATGGAAACGGGCCTTTACGGGACATTTACTATATACAGTCTTTTGAGACTCCGAAACTAAGGATGACAATTACTTAATAAATTACTATTAATCATCTATATCATCTCATTAGCATACTTTTATCATTTGTGATTGAAATCTTCTTATAGAGACGTGACTGATTGTGACTTCAATTAGTGGGTATCGCTTAAACTCTAAAGGCCATAGTTGAAAATCGACTGTTATAGTTGTATTTTTACCAAGAAAAAGAAAAAAAATTATTCAAACCTCATTGGTTGCACATGAAATTTGCATTCGAAACTTAAGTAGTTATAACTCCCTAAAAAGAATCTTCTAATAGTCTTCGAGACACATATCTTGTATACTTCATAAGCATTATTTCTATTTCCCAATATATCAACTTTCACTGGATTTAGTCCTCAGCCAACTCTCTCAATATATATCTATCTATCCTTCATTTACAAATATTTATTTGCTCAACTTTTTTTCGCCTGAATTAATTCCTGCCTCCTGTTACTTAGTGAAGACAACAATCAGGCCGACCACACCACGTCTAACCACATGTAAGTTGCACTCTGTTTTATTTAGTATATTTTCTCGGGAGGATTCACTTGATCCTACAATTCAGGTGGTCTACTGCCATACCAAGCTGCGATCAATTAATTATATTGTCTCAATATCTTGGCATTCAAAATAAAGATTGACCCTAGCTGGACGATCTCATGTATATATGTTAGATGGAATTGACATATGTAAACTACGCGAGCTGGTCACAGTTATACTACGAAGGAAAGTCAGTTTTGAGAAAAGAAATACTTAAGATAAAGAGAGATAACCTCAAATTTGAAAAGGAAAAAAAAAAAATCTATCATTGGAATAATGCTTTATTTTCTTACCCCCACAGATTCTTTTGTGGAGATTATTGGTTCTTTCATAGAAAAAAAATCAAAATCAGTCGTATTTGAAAATATAAACTTGGTGGTTAATTTGATAGTCCTAACTAATTCATATATATATATCATAGTCTTGTTTATTAGATTACGCTTTTGGAAATTAGTTGACTTTAAGATTGATGAACTTCATCGTAAGATAACGAAATAGTTACACATAGTAAGGCCTGGCGTCCACCTACTACGATAGAAATTTAGACCTACCGATATGGCACCGATACAAAAAGCAAATATCGGAGACATATCGGGAAGGTGCAAAATCGTAGACAGATGTCTAGACATGCCAATCCACCACGCATTGTATGGGGGTTTTTTTGGTGTCTAATCGCAGAAACGTGGTCAACTGCCCCGATATTAGGTGACCTTCCGACGCGATTTTGATTTTTCATCGGAAGGTGCATCGTAGACCATATCGGAGCCATATCGTTGTAGGTGGATGCCGGGCCTTACACATACTCTTGCCCATTTTCAGTTATACCAATAACGCCTACAGCATCCAGGACCCCAGTCTTTACAACAAGAAGAGGTGAGTAAATTCTTACAGATATGTGATTACACTCATGTTTAACTGCTAACCACTGATCTAATCTATGACCTTTACACATTAAAAGGGTTGACCCTGAAGTTCAACTATCCAGTGTGCTGTACAGGGGACAGAGCCATTGTTAGTTCACGAAGAAGTCACTAGGTGGTTAGCAGCATGGCAGGCCTCTCGGGGGGACAGATCTATATTCTGGCTCTTTGTTCTTACCAAATTCAACTGCCTTTCAATGTTTTGCCATGATTCCCTTGACTCTCTTTACACCCATCCCAGAGCAGGATGAGATAATGATTAAACACAGGATATGGTGTTTTTCACATGGAACACTTTATATACATATGTGAGTAAGGCTAGAGTTGTGACACTTCCCAATTATCACTCACTTCTTTTGCACCTCCATTAGTGAAGAACACCTACTTTTTCACCTCCATTAGTGAAGAACACCTACTCGGGGGGCGTCATGACAGCGCCCATGGCTCATAGGCTATATGCCGTTTGTGCACTGGAATGTATGAACTGATGGGTGATCACAATTAATCAGATATTTTGTCATATATACAATCTTATCTGGGTGGTCAGAACATCTACTATCCATGTCCCTATCCATCGGTAATTGCATTAAGCCAACCTTTTCCATTTAGTTAACATGCTAACTTTTTTATGCTAGAACTAATTCCCATATAACAGCATGAAGCCTAGATTGACTGGTTCATAGTCTAACATTTACAAAAGGACATTTTACATTTAATCATGATACATATATATTATGCAAACTTGTGTAAACATTTTAGCTTGTCCTGGGGGCATTTGATATCAGGGGACAACAGTGAGAAGGATAGGGAAAATGAGAGGACAGTGACAAGGACAATAGAGTGATACTGTTAAATGATGCTGTTTTATTGTCCTATCCTTTCTCAGTCCGCTCATTTTCCTGACCTAGATCCTTCGGAAGGACAGCTCATGCTGTCAGAAACCTATGTTTATTAAACGTGGACCGTCCTATGACTGTCCAAGGTCAGTCCCTTCAAATATCAAATATCCCCAGGCCAAAGTAGACCTTCAGAAAAAAAACTCACTACAATGTGGAATAATTTGGCATTTCTGATCATTTACTGCACATCAAGGTCAAACTACAAAATATACACAAAATCCATCCGGTGGTGGAACTCTGTTTACATCAAGTCCTTCATCTAATCCACAAACTAATTTCCCAGCATCAGGACTAACCACAAGACCAACATTACCACGACAGACTTCTTACACAACAACTAACATTCAGACTTCACAACGCACTACAGTGAGACAAGGTTAGTATTCACTTTGTGGTGGTATGTTAGATTATGATGATATGCAAGATGATTCAAGATCTATTTGCTTGTTTCACAACTTTTTTTTATTTATACTTTGACAGAGACAAAATATCTCATATATCCTTATCATTTGCAAACTCATTCTTGTAGAACTCACTTTAAAATTCATTTGGTTCTGACCAATAATGTTCTATATTCATAATCAATTCTATCAAGGCCTTAATTATAGAATTATAGGCTAGCACAAATTCCATTTCATTGCACAAAAGACTAGAACTGGAATTTAGGTAATGCTACTATACATTTCATAGTCTCACCGTAATCTTGAGTGGTAAACCTTCAGATATAAATCTGGTCTTATTTTCTAAAAGGAAGATGTAAAAGGAAATATAAATTTTGATTATTTCCTTTGTTTTGAATGAAGGGCAATCTACAACATTTGCAAAAAGATCAACTACTAATAGACTTACAGTTCCAACAAGATTATCAACATCAAGGCAATCTAATTATCCAACGTCTCGTTTGACTGCAAGTCCATCTACAGTCCAACAGACTAACTACCCAATTACTAATATTCGGACCACTGTACTAAATACATTAACCCCAGGTCAGTACCAATTTGAAAACATGCTGATGGTCCTCTTGTGATTGGTTATTCTTTGTGTCTTTGAGGTAGCTGCTAGGGGTATCTGGTTAGAAACATTGGCAATCATAAGGTCCTGGGCCTGTTTTTTAGTCACGACATCCTATATGGAAAACATCTTACAGCTGTCAGTGTACTATAGAGAAGACATCGGCCAACGATTGTCCTTAGGCTGTAGCCAGGTGTGCTATAGTGACGACACTTTTAGGGTCACATGGTTCAAAATGTCTTACATAGTGTCTTAGACCTACGACATCTATGGACATGTCGTACCGAATGCGCAACTTCACTTCCCATAAGAAATAAGCGATGAAATTTGAACATTAGTAAGGTATACATAAAACCTATAATCTTAACAAATATAAGGAAGATCGGCCACTGCGATCCGAAGATATTGGCATTTGAATTTCGTCATAGCAAACGTCTACTGTGGTGGCCAGTGTACTTTTCCCCACGCCTCCGCTAATTTATGCAGTGAGATTGACATTCACTGCGCGGGAGATCGGAGGGTACACTGGCCACTAGAGCAGACGTTTGCTATGACGAAATTCAAACGCCAATATCTTCGGATTGGAGTAGCCGTCTTCTTCATCTTTGGTACGATCATAGGCTATACATATGTCTTACCCGTCCTAAAATTCCATCGCTTAATTCATATGGGAAGCACGGGAATTCCTCTATATATGCACAGTGAGGTTTTATAGAACCTGAGACAGTTCTATACTTGTCTTAGACAAGGACATTTTTAGAGGCGATCGAACCTGCCACGCTGAGACACTGTCTGTAGGACACCCGTCATTTTGTGTCTTCCAAACAGTCTTCCAATCGCAGAGATGTCTTAGGGTATCGTTGGGCGATTATGTCTTGATTGAAAAACAGGGCCCTGGGTTCAAACCCCTAGAAATGCACAATTTCTTTTAAATTATAAAATCTCACTTATTATCATTCTATGAAAAATAAATATATTATTTTCTTACTTTTATGTCGGAAACCTATGGTTGGGAAACATGGCCCGTCCTATGACACTCGAAGCTCAGTCTCTTCAGATATCAAACATCCGCAAGCCAAAGTAGACTTTAAGAAAAAAAACCTGACTATAATGTGGAATAATTTTGCATTTCTGATCATTTGCTGCATATCAAGGTCAAACTACAAAATATACACAAAATCCATCAAGGAATGGAACTCTGTTTAAATCAAGTCCTTCATCTAATCCACAAACTAATTTCCCAACATCAGGATTAACTGCAAGACCAACGTTACCAAGACAGACCTCTTACCCAACAACTAACATTCAGACTTCACAACGCACTACAGCGAGACAAGGTTAGTATTCACTCCGTGGTGGTATGATAGAATATGATGATATGCAGGACAAGATGATTCAAGATCTATTTGCTCGTTTCACAACTTCTTTTGATTTATACTTTGACGGAGACAAAATATCTTATATATCCTTATCATTTTTTATGTTGAATCAACATGCATACTCATTGCTTGTAGAACTCACTTTGAAATACATTTGGTTCTGACAAAGAATGTTCCATATTCACTAGTAATTCTATGAAGGCCTCAATTATAGAATTACAGTCTAGCACAAATTCCATTTCATTGCACAAAATACTAGAATTGGAATTTAGGTAATGCTACTTTACATTTCATAGTCTCACCCCAATCTTGAGTAGTAAACCTTCATATATACATACCGGGTCTTATTTTCTAAAAAGAGATGCAAAAGGAAATATCAATTTTGATTACTTCCATTGTTTTGAATGAAGGGCAATCTACAACATTTGCAAAAAGTTCAACTACTAATAGACCAACAGTTCCAACAAGATTATCAATATCACGGCAATCTAACTATCCAACATCTCATAAGACTACAAGTCCATCTACAGTCCAACAGACTAACTACCCAATTACTAATATTCGGACCACTGTACTAAATACATTAACCCCAGGTCAGTGCCAATTTGAAAACATGCTGAAAGTCCTCTTATGATTGGTTATTCTTTGTGTCTCCATGGCAGCTGGTAAGGGTATCTGGTTAGAAACATTGGCAATCATAAGGTCCTGGGTTCAAACCCCTAGAAATTCACAATTTCTTTTTTATTAAAAAATATCACTTATTGTCATTCTATGAAGAATAAATATATTATTTTCTTACTTTTATTGTTGGAAACCTATGTTTAGTTGATATGGGCCACTCTATGATAGTCCAGGGTCAGTCCCTTCAGATATCAAACGTCCCCGGGCCAAAGTAGACCCTCAAGAAAAAAAAGCTCACTACAATGTGGAATAATTTGGCATTTCTGATCATTTACTGCACATCAAGGTCAAACTACAAAATATACACAAAATCCATCCGGTGGTGGAACTCTGTTTACATCAAGTCCTTCATCTAATCCACAAACTAATTTCCCAGCGTCAGGACTAACTACAAGGCCAACGTTACCACGACAGACCTCTTACCCAACAACTAACATTCAGACTTCACGACGTACTACGGTGAGACAAGGTTAGTATTCACTCTGTGGTGGTATGATAGATTATGATGAAATGCGACATGATTCAAGATCTGTTTGCTTGTTTTTCTCATTTCACAACATATTTTGGTTTATACTTTGACAGAGACAAAAAAAATCTTATATATCTTTATCATTTTTTTTACCTTGAATCAACTCCCTTTGAAATTCATTAGGATCTTAACGACAAAGTTCAATACTCACTAGTAATTGTATCAAGGCCCCAATCATAGAATTCTAGGCTAGCACCAATCCCATTCCATTGCACATAACTAGAAGTACTAGAATTTAAGTAATGCTATTTTACTTTACATAGTCTCACCACAATCTTGAGTAGCAAACCTTCATATACATATCTGGTCTTCTTTTCTAAAAAAAAGATGCAAAATGAAACATAAGTTTTGATTATTTCCTTTATTTTGAATGAAGGGCAATTTACAACATTTACAAAAAGGTCAACTACTGATAGACTTACAGTTCCAACAAGATTATCAACATCACGGCAATCTAATTATCCAACATCTCGTAAGACTGCAAGTCCATCTACAGTCCAACAGACTAACTACCCAATTACTAATATTCGGACCACTGTACTAAATACATTAAACCCAGGTCAGTATCAATTTGAAAACATAAGTAAAATGCTTTATATTTTGACATTACAATATAGATATTCACCAGAAATGGCTTAATGTGAAATTTAAGAAGGTTACCTCAGTGAGCAGTTTATTTCTAGATTTATGATTAAGGTACTAATCAGAAGTATTTATCAGATCGAGCTATTTGAGAATAATCATTTACTGGTGCAGAACCTGGATCCTATGAAAACAAAATTTACCTTTTATCATGACTCATTTAGCTTCTGCAAATTTGTGAAAACATTTAAATAGATTCTTATTTGGACTAGCAAAATAATGCTGAAAAATATATTAGGGCATATTTGATTATTTCATTTGATTCACAGCAAGGTTAAACTAAATTATTGTATAAAAGATATTTCCAATGGCAGAATTCCTATCATATTAAGACCTTCAACTAACCTACAAACTAATTTCCCATATCAGGACTAACAACAAGACCAACATTAACAAGACAAACTAGTTACCCAACAACTAAAATTCAGACTCAACGAACTACTACAGTGATACAAGGTTAGTATTCACTCAGTGGTTGTACCTGAAAATAGAACATGCACAAGAAATAAATTCAAAAAATAAGAAATTAATTTTTAAAAAGTACTATGTAACTCTTGGTTCTGTGATAAAGCCACAAAATGTTTAGATTACTTGGTAATTGTGCTATTCTCTATTTCATGATAACCTATTTGGTTATTTGCGATTATTTTAGAATTCACTTTGTTAGATACTTTGACAGAGACAACATTTATTTTACTTATATCATTTCTGAACGAGTGAGATTTGATTTGCATCAGCAATGAGGGTGAAGATAATATATTTTATTAGAGATTGATTTTTTATATCTATTGATGTATTTAGTCGAGTCAGACAAATATTATTATATACCTGTGGTAGTATATCCTACACATACGGCCCGCTCCTACCCATGTCGTGTTTATATCCATACAACACCTAGGTGACGTACGGGGTATGTATGTGGCGTATGGGGCATGTACGTTGGCGAAATCCAAAACCTCCCCCAGAAGCAAGGTTAAAAATCGGATATTTTAAGGTATATAATAATAGAGAAACAGGCTGACTGTCTCCGTACGGATAAAATACTTGGTAAAATCAGCGATCAGATAAACCTCTGCCTCCGGCATCGGTTCATCTGATTGCCGATTTTACCTCGTATTTTATCCATACGGAAACAGTAAGCCTGTTTCTCTATAATACTGGATGCAGATGAGTATCTCATGATGTAATCAAACATACTATGGTGTCTACATTCCTGATAAAGAATAACCAAGCTCATTTACACTGAAAATTTAAAAAAATACACCATGTCAAAAACTGGGAACTATTGAACTTGCGTTGAAGCTCATTACAACCCTAAAAATATATTTCCATATTCACTAGTAATTGTACCAAGACCACAATACTAGAATACAATACTAATAAACCTACAATTCCAACAAGACAGCCAACATCTCAGAGAACTAACTATCTATAACAGCTCATATGACCTCCAGACTATCTACAGCACTACAGACTCGTTACCAGAGTACTAGTATTCGGACCAGTGTATTACATACTTTAACCCCTGGTCAGTATTGATTTGACAACATAATTAAAAATTCTCTTTATTATAGACTTGTGCACATTGTCCTTATCCTTACTGACCTCTGCTCCCTGTATCGTAAGAATCATGTACGGTACAGTGTGCCATATACTGTTTTACTATATACCCATGCTGTATATACTGTAAATACGAACCATTTTGGCATATGATGTAAAAATACTGTACGGACCACTGGTCCGTACACTAAAATACGGACCACCTTGCTATACATGTTTATTAAGAAATTGGTTGTTAAGCCAAATGAAATTGATTTTTTTTTAATTCCGGGTAAATAGTAAATATATAACGTCCAACCATGCTTGTACAAGTCACAGAACTCGATGATAATTTACCGCTTGTACGGAACTCGGCATAAATGCCTCGGTCTGTACAAACTGTAAATTATCATCTCGTTCTGTGAATTGTACAGCATGGTCAGGACGTTCTATATAACTATTAAAAAAAAAAATGTAATGTGATGATTGTTACTCACTCCCGAATTTGTAAAGAAGCCCCTCTCGCCTAACAGTATTTATCGATTCGGGAGTTCTTAACAATTATCAGATTAAATGCACAGTCAATTTTCCCACTATATTCCAACAACGAAATACCACTTTTCATAAGAAATGGTTCAAGACCACATTTTTCATATATTGCGTGACACTATGTTGAGTTAACAATATGTGGAAGGTGTAAATCTAAATTGATTATATCTATCTCTATCTCCGGTATCTATCATCATGATATTAATCAAATATTTTTTATTTTTGAATCTAAATTGTCTAGTTAACGGAATGATCTGCTGCGTTACAATTTAAGTTCTGTAAAAATGAAATTCTACATAAATTCTTATCATATATTACTATATATGCCCATGTTGTATACTGTAAATATGCACCGTTTTGCCATATGACTGTACGGACCACTGGTCCGTATGGTAAAATATGTTTATCAAAATATTGGTTGTTAAGCCAAAGGAAATTAATGATTTTTTTAGACTTCGGGTATATAGTAAATACATAACGTCCAACCATGCTTGTGCAAGTCACAGAACGAGATGATAATTCATGGTTTATACGAAACTCGGCATAAACGCCTTGTTCTGTACAAACCGTAAATTACCATCTCGTTCTGTGACTTGTAAAACATGTTCAGGACATTCTATATAATTATTCACACTCTGCATCTGTCTTGAAATTGACAATCACAGAAAAGTTGTACAGTGCAATCATTATTTGGCATAATTATTTATTGCATTTACTCAACATGAAGGTCTACTTATACAAATATACATAAAATCCATCAAGGAATGGAACTCTGTTTACATCAAGTCCTTCATCTAATCCACAAACTAATTTCCCAATGTCAGGACTAACTACAAGACCAACGTTACCACGACAGACTTCTTACCCAACAACTAATATTCAGACTTCACGACGCACTACAGTGAGACAAGGTATTGTATGGAGCATCATAACATTGCTTGATAACAGTAGGATAATGTATCTTTGTCAACAACTTCTTTTGTTACAAATTCTGAAAATTGAATAATATCCTTTACTTATTCTTTCAAACCATTGAGTCATCGACTAATTATTCTTTGAATTTACTTTACAATTCAATCTGTCGTTTTAGAAGTAGGATTGATCAAGTATTGATTTATATCTATCATTTTAATATAAATGATCAAGATAATTATTTCAATCTTGTCAAATCGTGATGTACCAGTCACATTCTTCACCATGACCTTTGTCCTTCTTGAAATAAGTCGTTTTAACATTTGGTTGGAAATCTCTCTTTTAGTTCTATAGATGGTACTTCTCAAATAATACCATCTTTTATGTCATTCATGTCATAGCTGCGTTTTAAAAACAGTTCTTATACAGTTGTATTACCTTTAGAAAGTTGATATGTTTGCCCAGACTGGATTAGCTGCCAAAGTAAGGCAGGAAACCGTTTATCCTTTTTTTTTAAACAATTTTTTATTGACGAAATATCTTGTGTACAATCACCGAGTTCAGCGATTCAGCTGTTCTTCCACTCTGGCGCTAGCCCCCTACTCCTCATTCTAATGGTGGGTGTCTGTGTGAATTGAAGAGTGAGAAAACCAAACGAGCAGTGGGTACCATTTTTGTGTAAGTCTTTGGTATGACGCGACCAGGATTCGAACCCCCGGCCTCCCATATACTCAAAGCGAACACCCCTACCACATAGCCACCGAGCTACGAATATGTATGAGATGTCGCAATGAGTCACAGCTTGTTCTCTGTGTGAAGTGTGGTTGGTAGTCAATAAGCAGTTCACTGGAGGTGCAGCAGTGCCATTGACAGATAAAATAACAAAGAAACCACCCGACACATATTCTCAAATTAGGCAGGATCAATTAGTAGGCCATCAAGTCTAATGTCTAGTATGAAAATTTGTATAACACCAAGTTAGACGCGAGCAGTCTATCCAGTGTCCAGCCTTTTTTGCAGACCAGGGACCTGTTTCACTAGTTTTCGTGACCTGTCTAGATGGCATCTAGATGGTGTGTCCGGTTTCATAAGAACTAGACATTAGACTTTGTTTTGTCCATTCATGCTTGCACTGTTGGTGCCGCTTTTCATGTCTGTCTAACACTTTTGTCGCAAAACTAGTAAAACAAGTCCATGATGTGTAGATTTGTCTAATTCTTATGTTTGGGGTCTGTCTTTACCTATAAGGGCAGCTACTTGTGTTGTCACGAAACTAGACAAACCCAATATCTGTATGGTGTCACAGACATGTCACGAAACTAGTGAAACAGGTCCCAGTTTCAATAGATATACCAGAGGTAATACACGTAACCTATGTTTCGGATTTTGAAGGAGTGTCAACATCCCTTGGGCCCATCATCAGAAGTACCACCCTGAGACCAAGCCTCTTGTCTACTACAGGTTAATTACATTACCTTTTACCACTACTTCCATTACAGTACTTTCAATTATCGTCACCAGAAACGTAAATGGAGACAGAAATAAGAAATATTCAATCAAATTACTCGGTACTTTTGTTACATCTAATATTTTGTAAAATAATATTTTATCGTCCCTAAAAATAATTCTTTCTTTCAAGAGATTCCCTCTTACTCTTTTCATTGGGTTAATAGATACTTTACTTATGCAACAGGTCCGATCGTTGGGAGAACAACAATACCTATAAGAGGTGTGTCCGCTTATTGTCTTCTATAGATGAGAAATTATACTCACTGCCTATCAGTTGAATGTTCATTCTAGTGATGGTTATTCACAATTACTTCATTGTGATTGAATTTGGATGAAATTCTTTTTCCTTATATTCTTTTAGTTTTAAGAGGGGTTATGTCACCCTATCTTAGATGCAAAAAAAGATCAAGGGCAATAGGACTTGTAGAAGAAACACACTTATATTATGTATAAGTACACACATCAAATCCTGTGTTATTTATGATAAGGCAATTATCTTTAATAGTTATATAGATGTTCTCTTATCATTCGTTTTACCTGCCTTCTCAGTGTTATCTATTGTGAACGAGGTACAATATAACTAATATCTAACGTGCATATATCTCTGATCCCATAGTGACAACTGCATTACCAGGTTGGTGTATGTCCTTGGAGACTTGTTGTCTCTCAGTCGGTCTCAGTTTTCCTACGGCGCTGGCCATTGAATGCTTCCTAGAATAGAGGGAAACTATGTTCCGGTGGGAATAAGTCAACGTTACTCGGTAAGGCTTCCAAAAATTACTGCCCAAGGCGTAGCCCCGGGCAGTAATTTTTCCAAGCCTTACCGAGTAACTTTGACTTATTTCCACTGGTACGTGGTTTCCCTATTCCTATATACCTTCAATTGTCGGCTAATATCAATAAAAACCGAATGTCTCTGAACGTCAACCTGGGCAGTAAACGTCAACCTGGGCAGTAAACAAAAGTTATTCCACCCCCAGCAGCGTTAAGTAATCATAGGTTGTTCGCTCATAGGTATATAGGAATAAGATGTCTTTCGGGAGGTATTGCTCTGGCTGCTTCATATTGCTTATGGTTCCTTCTTCATGTAGGCAGCGGTTTAGTCCTGGGAACATTTTCTAGCGCTATATTTAGAGATAGAGACAGACGCTTTGGAGATTTTTTGTTTATGCTAATTAGTTGCTGAAAATGATTGTTTCTCTTTGGGGCCAAAGTCTCTACAATCACTACAACTCTACCATCAAATATATTCGCCTCGTATTTCGAGGTGATCCTCCTTCATTTTTATTCTTTCTATCATTTTATGATGTGCTTCATATACATCTTTATTCCTTAGCTTCTGACCTACAGCTACATCTAGAGCCAAGAATATGGTGACCTCTATCTTGTATCTGGTTATTCAGAAGTATATGGCTGTTACTATTGCATGTGTTCTACACAGCTCTGTGCATTCACTTATAATGGATTGTTTTGGTAGTGATTCTAGCAATCTTCAGTCTGATATTTCACCTCATTTGCTCCTTGCCCTAGGGCTGTAAATTTCAGTCAGTATTTCCGTGATATGATACTGCTGCTCCTTCATATATGTTTTTTTAAACTTTCCTTTATTGACATAATTTAATACATGACGTTTGTTGTGCATAACGGCTGGGAATATATTGGTCAATAAAGAGGGCTGTGACAATCAGCTATGGTACAGGAATAGCTGGTATTCGTTGTCTTGCCCTATAACCCTGGTCAGATTGTCTCACACTGCTCATTTCATATTTATGAGATATAGACTCATCATTCTTACACATGAAATTCAGTTTAATTTATACACTTGAATTATGTTCTGTATCTACTAAGAGTAATAGAAGGAAGTAGGGTAAATATACTAACCATTCTTCGTGAATTACAAATATAAGATTAGAAATACTAATGAAAATCATTTTTAGCTTTATATCAATTGGACACATTGGGAAGAGAGTAGCGTTTATACATGGACAGTGAATGATAACTGTAAAGAAGCATGTTGATCAGAAAAATATATAACAAAACTGTCATGATTCAACCGAAATATTTAAACAACACTCAATGGATGATAGTTCTGCAATGCTGGTATGTATTTCAGGAACATATCATGTGAATATGCTTATTTTTAAAGTAGTATCATGCCACAGTAAGTCCTAAATTTCTAGGAGCTGCAGTATGGATATTTATGTTTGTATAGTATAAATATTTCTCATACTTGAACTTGAAACGCGTCGTATATTTCTTCATTTCTTCTCAGTGCAAACTACCTTCGGACCTCCTGTTAGAAGTACCACAGGGGGGATTCCTGGGGCTTCAACCTCAGGTTAGTAATAACCTTTCATAAAAGATCTTGAAGATAAGAGCTAGTTGAAATAGGCCAATTCTTGTATCGCCAACTCATATCATTGCATCGTTGTATCATTGTCATTTTACTGAAGCAATTGGATCGTTGATGTTTTATTGCATTTAAAAAGATTCTGTTATTTCTCCTATTAGTATATTGGAAAGTACCATAAAGCCTAAGATATATGGAAATGTCCACACAAATACTTCAGATTTATCACGTAAAATGCTATTTAGAAAATCTATTTGGTTGTTTCTTCATATCTTAATCTGTTTGGATGTACTTGACATGATTCAACAGGTCCTGGACCAATCGGAACAACTAGACCTTTCCCAGGTTTGTTCAATACCTTTTTCTTTTGTCTCTGAAGTTCATTTCACAATTTTCATATTTCTCAACTCATAATATATGAGTTATTTGAGTTTCATAACTTAGACAGCGGTTTGTTGAATGGCCGATAGAAGGAAAAAAGTAGCGCTGAACTGAATTATAGGCGATTAGCTAACTCGTGTCTGATAACCTTAACCGTTACATATTAATTGATCCCTAACGGTAAACATATTCTCCCCCTCAATTTTATTTCTTTCAACCGTGATGAGATCTCCACCATAACGGTCATAAGAATAATCTAAGTGTATATAAACTCAGTTTTAAAATATGAACCATTAGGGGTCAAACGATACATGATGGCGACTCCTGTACGAAGAATGACATCTGAAAAGTAATTTTCATTAGATTTGTTTATTCACCCTAAAGTTAACAAGACAGTAATATCCCTGTTTTCCGTTACATCCAGCTTCGTAGTTTTCCTAGAGACATACACATTTTGGGCTCTGTCACATATATCGCAGGTTAACATTGAAACAAAAGAAAAATAGTATATAAAACGATCAATATTTAAGTTCTACATCCAAATTGATATACCTAGTAGAATTATGATATACAACATTTCAATCTACCACCAAAATTGGTATGTAATAATTACTTATTATTTCTATAATATAGAGAAACAGGCTTACTGTCTCCGTACGGATAAAATTCGCGGTAAAATCGGCGATCAGATGAACCGATGCCGGAGGCAGAGGTTCATCTGATCGCCGATTTTACCAAGTATTTTATCCGTACGGAGACAGTCAGCCTGTTTCTCTATTATTATATACCTTAAAATATCGAATTTTTAACTTTGCTACTGGGGGAATATTTGGATTTTGCCGCCGTACATGCCCCGTACGCCACATACATACCCCGTACGTCACCTAGGTGTCGTACGGGTATAAATACGACATGGGTAGGAGCGGGCAGTATGTGTAGGATATACTACCACAGGTATATAATAATGGCGGATACTCCTTCTGTTTGCTCCATGTATGGTATAAGATAGATAATTATGTACAATTTCGAACTTTCAGATTCTAGTTTTCATCTATTAATGTATTGTTAGAGTATGATATGTGTGTCCAGGTTCTAAGATTTAAACTGACCTCTTTGTTACTGATTATTATTATTATTATTATTCATATCGTTTCATTGTCAGTGAAGTGACTTATGTATGTCTTTACTCTTTTACATGCTATCGTCCTTGGTAACAGCAAGAACAACAATACCACGTAAGTCAAATGTTATTACTTATGTCTCTGTTAGAAAGGTCCAATAGGAAATGAATCTGTCCCTCATTGCCGATTCTCCAAATCCATGATATGCCCAGACAAAACTACTATACATCTTTAGGCCTGGCGTGTTTGTCACTATATATCTTTTGTAATTACTTATTTGGACAGTTTTGTTGAAAATCGTATATTGAATGTATGAACCTCACTGTCAATAAAAACCTTTTAAAAAAAAAGAAGATACAAAAAGCAAATATCAGAGACATATCAGGAAGGTGCAAAATCGTAGACATATGTCTAGACATGCCAATCTACCATGCATTGTAAGGTGTTTTTTTGGTGCCTAATTGTAAAAACGTGGTCAACTGCCCTGAAATTAGGTGACCTTCGACGCGATTTTGATTTGTTTATCGGGAGGTGCATCATAGACCATAGCGGAGCCATATCGTATAGGTGGACGCCGGACCTTAAAGAGAAGTGATCTGAAGAAAGACCGAATAAGCTATTATTAATGTGGATATTTGTCAGTGACCAGGAAAAAGCTTCTTTAGATGGTAAAACGAAATTATTTTCAGAGCGTTTTGAAATGGAGAAATATATTTTTGCAATCGATACCAAATGCTATAATAATTCTACGCAATATGTAACAAAGTTTGTAATTTTATACCCCATCTGCACATTTAATGAAAATAGCTAAACTTTATTATTATATACCTATGGCCGTATGACCCACACATACTGCCCGTTGCTACCCATGACGTATGTATAGCCGTACGTCACACTGTGTATGTGATCACGTGACTAGCTAAGAGTCAGAGCTCATATACCGCCAAGTTTGAATCACATAGTAACTCACAAGGCAAAGCAGCATGAATTACGAAGCGATTCAAACTCGATGATATCGAGCTTTGATTGTAAACTTGAATAAGTTTCTGAATTTATCTCACCCCTCACATTGCCATAATCCTCCATTGAGTATTTTTCCTAATTATTCCATGGGCATTGAGTACGAGTTCTTAATGAAAAGTCTATGGAGGAAAACATACTAGGGGTGAGATAAACCCAAATGCCACCTCCATTCCATCACATGCAACCACGTAGTGTACGATAAGGCCCGTTTCCATTGACCTACAAAAATGATGTAGATCTTTTTGAGTTCTCCTAAAAGCCCATTCCCAATGGCTGTCACCAATCGATCTAAAGATCTCACACTCTCTAAGTCGTATTCTGTACAAGGTTCTTACTGCACTCCGTGGGAGAAGAATTCTTAACGAACTAGGCTTAGAGCCATGAGAGTCCACTGGCACACCATATTCCCCCTAGGTGGCATCCTTGATTTTGGGTTGCATCGATGTGCGTCTTTAGCACGGGAGGCAGGCCAGTGGATTCTCAAGCGTCTAAGCCTAGTTCGTTAAGAATTCTTCTCCATAGAGCGTAGTGAGAGTACAGAATATGACTTAGGGAGGGTGAGATCTTGTGAAAGGGGTGCACCAACGGACTTTTAGCATTGCTGACACAAAATGTAAATGGACTATTAGGAGAACTAAACAAATCCACACCGTTTTCGTCGGCCAATGGAAACCGGCCTTAATACAAACGGAATGTTCATGTTGTGTTATAACTCCTGTTTGACAGCTCGCCTCACAACCCGGGGTCCCGGGACACGCACGACGAATCCCGGAGGAGGAGGAGGCAATGTTCCTGGTAAGACAAAATATCTGTTCATTATCGCAGGAATAAAACAAAATATAGCTAGATAAGGGTTTGTAAATCGGGAATTAATGCTAATCCTATGTGTAGTTCCTCATATACGTATTGAGTAATTCAATATTGACAATTTCCTCCAACATTGAAAAAGTAAACAATAGCAGATTAATCTTTAACAGAGATATATTTGGTACATTAAGATGTTCCACATATTGTTTATTTTTCTAGAGCCATGTCGAGGTGGAAAACACTCCTAGAGAGATGGTACCTACTCTACACCCCCCCCCCCCACCATAAATATATATATATAATTTCATAATAATTATATACATATATATATATATATATATATATATATATATATATATATATATATACTCATATATTATCTATATATATTATGTATATATATATATATATATATATATATATATAAATGTGGTGTATTTTTCTTATGGTATAGGAGAAATACCTCACACCTTGTGGGGTGTTACTGACCCTACCCCCCAACCGTAAATATATATATATACATATATATATATATATATATATATATATATATATATATATATATATATATAATAATATCATAATAATAATCATTCTTATGGTATAGAGGAAATACCTCACACCTTGTGGGGTGTAATTGTTGGTATAGTTTCATTATAGGAAAAAACATTTGAACTATAAGAAATGTTAAAATCCTTACACAGACACCTCCCTGTTTATCATTGCAGTGCGGACGGATACCTACGGCCGTGAATTCATCCTGAGTCTCTTTGACGATGCCTCCAGTCAATCCACCACAAGTGTGGTGATCACGACCCCCAGCACGACGCCTGTAACCTACACGGTGCAGAGTCTCGGGGTCTCCCCGGCCTTCACCCGCTCCGGCACCGTCTCCAGGACCTCCCCCGCCACCGTGACCCTCCCCAGCAGCTTCAGGAGCCAGGGCACGGGCATCATCAACCGTGGAGTGAAGGTCACCGGGTCGGAGGAGATAGCCGTGAGCACGTTAAGCCAGGGGTCGTGCGCCATGTACAAAGCCATCCCCGTGGATGCTCTAGGGACGGAGTATTATATCACCACGGGCCAGCCTGTGTTCTCCAACCAGGATGCTAATATAGGCATAGAAGCCACGCAGGATGGGACGGCAGTGAGTTTGAATTTCCCGCCAAACAGGGCGATTAACTTCGTGTATAACGGAGTGGTGTATAATGGAGGTTCCAACCTGGATGTGAGTCTAAACAGCGGGCAGAGTTTTAATATCAGGGACAAGGCGGATTTGTCCGGGACTAGGATCAGCTCCTCCAAACCCGTCAGTGTTATCGCTGGGAATAATCGGGTATCTTTTGGATCTCCCGGTGCGAGTGACACTGTGGTATCTCAGTTCATCCCCACTAACACCTGGGGGAAGAATTTCATCCTGGTGGCATTACCCAACGATAAGGTGGGTGGGACTCTCAAGGCATTAGCTCTGAATGATCAGACTAAGATCAAAATCCGCGGCAACGTGGGCAGGACAGGTATAAACCAGGTGGAGTATATCGTTAATTCGGTTAAATCCGGTACAGTCTTCACCTACCAGGTCGTCGCCGGGGCGAATTTAGCGATCGAGTCGGATAAACCCATCCAGGTGGTGTACTACGCAAACGGTGACAGTTCTCCAGGCGGGAGCCGGCCGGTGTCGCTCCTACTCCCGCCCGTGGAGCAGTACATGAACGTGTACACTTCCGGCAAGCCGGTGTCGGGCACCCCGTACGGGGAGACCCTGCTGGTGGCCGTGGAGAAGGGCCGGGAGGGCGGGCTGCGGCTGGACGGCCGGCCCCTCCCGGCCGGCGGCTGGGTCGGCCTCAGTACGCCCTGGAGTACCCCCGTGATGGTGGTGGCCACTCTGCCGCTGGACGGACTGGTACACACGCTCTACCACCAAGATGCCAACGTCAAGTTCGGGGCCTCCGTGTACGGGAAGTCTACAGCCGGATGTGCCTATGCGTATCCCGCAGGAATGCTGCTGACCACGTTAGGAGGGGTGAGTATAGTATTGAGTAATTCAATATTGACAATTTCCTCCAACATTGAAAAAGTAAACAATAGCAGATTAATCTTTCACAGAGATATATTTGATACATTAAGATGTTCCACATATTGTTTATTTTACTAGAGCCATGTCGAAGCCATGTCGAAGTGGAAAACACTCCTGGAGAGATGATACCTACCCCCCCCCCCCCCCCCCCCCACCATAAATATATGTATAATATCATAATAATGATAATTATGGATTGGAATTGAATAAAAATCAGAGATCATCCGTTTGCAATACCTGTAGCATACTACGAAAGAAAATGATTAGTATTTGGTCTTTTGCCCCATACGCCATCGAGTTAGGAGCGCTCATGGATATGAACGAGGCGATAGCCGAGTGAATATTCTGAAGCGTTTCAAACAAGATTTCTTTAGGGGACACAGTTGAAACATTAATAAGTTTCTGATTTTATCTTAGCCTGGATATATATATCTGTTTATCACCCATTCAGTATGACTTACCGTACTCGCATGCCTGTTGAGTATGAGTTCCTAATGGTAAGCCTATGGACATTTACACCAGTCTAAGATAAACGTTGTGGTGTAACTATGAACTTGGGAATCACTTTCATGTGGAGTGTTTCGATTACTGCAGGGTACCCAAGCAACTACGAGGGGACCGTTCTCTACACCGGGAGTCACAGGTTAGTTTCCTCTTGAAAAACCTTCAATATTACTCATCGTCTCTATGACATGTATAGAAAGAACTATCTACTAATGTTTTCGTATATATACGCATGTATTGGACGCTGGCGTAGACAACATGTTTTCGTGTATTTTCGTGCACTTAATGGCTGTATTTGGCGTCTGGCGCAGACAGTACACCAATGTGATGTCTACGTCGGTGTAGACAATGCAACAATATAATAGATGAATAATAAAAAGATTTACTCACAGTCCCCTATGCACACATTATCAGATGGGCCCATTGAATAATCTCGGATCATATATATGACGACCCTTTTCTGTATCTTATACCAGAGTTATCTTTTAATAATGTTTAAGTTTGTTCGCTAAGACAGTCTTAGCCGTCCATAAGGTCATCCATAAAGCCCAATACTCATCTACCGATTTCGGAACATTCATGTACCTTTGTCGGCGACAAACGGACGGTATTTTGTCTCAAGCCAGGCAATCTAACGGAGTCGGCCGTAGTCGGTAGATGTAGCACAGCAAGGCAATGGTGAGCCACCGATTAGTAGAGTGATTTGTTTAGGACTAATACCCACCAACCCCTCTCCTGGATGTCTGCTAGTCTAGCAAAGGGTTACGTAACTTGCCTGCGACGAGTTCACCGACTCCTGTACGATTTGCGAGCTAATCGTTCAACCGTTAATCGGTAGGTGGGCATTGGGCTTTAGTGTTGAATGAAGTTGACCCACATCGTCCCTGGGTCTCCTTGGCGTACAGAAAAAGGTCTACTTGTACGATCCTAGATTATTAAACGGGCCCAGAGCACCAACCCAGCCGCAGGCGTAGATGAACGTCCAAAATGCTGGGCATATCTACGCCTGCGGTGTCACATTTACGCGGAAATTATACATACGTAAAGCCGTAGATTTGTCTTGTAATTGTTATTCTCAATGACATGTGTGCCGTCTAACTACCACATTCCTACCCCGTCACGCTTTGAGGCCATCCATAAAGTACGTACGCGCTAAGGGGGGTGGAGGGATCAAATGTTTTTGCAATTTTACATATGCTCCCACTTTGTTCTATTGCGTACATGATTGGGAGAGATTTGCGGGGTCAAAATTTGAGAAATATTGCGTGCGTACTTTATGGATGGCCCCTTCTTCCTGTGTTGCCTCAGGTCGGACAACTGGCTTCCCTGGTCAGACCACTGTCACACCATTTACCTCCAGGACTATCCCAGGAAGGACAACAGGTCAGGATATGTACCATCTTTATATCGCAGCAAAATAGAAATTTCATAAACATTTTGTCAGGAAATACTGAGCACAAACGTCAAGTCAAGCCCGTTGCAAAATGCAGAGCCAGACTCATTTAATAAATACATTTTGATAGAACTGGCTACTCCTGGATTTAGATTTTTCTCGGTGAATTCTCCCCGCATAAATTATTAATATGTTAATTTCCGAATTGGAGTATCTCCAGTATTGATTCCATTTATTCTTCAATAACAAGTTGGCTACAAACAAAGGAGAATAGCAACATCAGGGGTTGGTGTTGCTCCACATTTTGCATATTGCAGAATAGCGACCCGAGGTCGAAACCATTGCTCCAGATTATTTGCGGATCGCATCATAACTATGTTGCCATCTATACTCAATTAAAAATCTAATGAACCTTTCACCTATATCACTGAAAATGTGATGTTGCAAATTGTAGCGATATAACATGAAAATAACGTTACCACACGACACGATCTGATATTACTGGAGCAACGCTTTTCCCACGTTTCTAGGAGCAACGAACCGCATAACCGGGCACTGTTCTGAACCTTAATATCTAAATACTGTCCGAAGCATATCCCCAGACTGCTTTTTGTGTATAATTGTCATGTGAATCCCTTAACTACCACCATCCCCATCACCTTGTTCCCTGTGTTCCTGTGGCAGGTATCCCTAGTGGTCAGCAGACCACCCTTAGGCCCACACCAAGACGAACATCAGGTCAGATCCAAGGCTTATCTTCTTTTGGGAAATGTAATCCATGATGAAATGATAGTGTCTATGGGGTGCTACATGCTTTAATAGACACTGTTAGAATAAATACGTGAGAACAGATTGGGTTGTTTTTTTATCAGCAGATTTTATTTTCCATATTGAGAGTTACAGTATCCATCCGGTATATTTTGTTATTATCTCCAGTACATTTCTAGTGACTAATCATATGACAGTTTAATAGTGATTCTGTAATAGCAGTAGATATTGCTGCCTCTCTTTTTTATTTTCTTAGCCGTATTGAAATAGTTTCTGTCAATTGGAATATATATGGATTTAGCAAAATCTGAACTATGTTTGTGACCACTGCCCCTTATTAACCTGATGCCAAATACTTTTGAGATTTGTTGAACAAACGCAAATCTTAACAAAACATCAACAAACTATTAATTATATATATATATATATATATATATATATATATATATATATATATATATATATATATATATATATATATATATATATAGGATACATATAACACAGGGTATATGTATTTATAAAAGACAGACATAGGCGCCACCTGTCGCCAACAGCATGTACTCCTATCACCACCACCAGCGCCTGCGAGCGCGTACCCAGGTGCACATTCACTACACCTGTCAACGCACACCGACGTTATATATTTTGTCCGTGGTATAAAGAGGCGTGTGACCTCAGTCTCGAAGACTGATTTTCATGGTCAGGTTGTGAAAATGATTAAAAGATTAAAAAATAAACTATTTAATGACCGATGAAATGTCTAATGCACAAGTTAAACTAACCTCCACTACCCTGCTGTACATATACTGATATAGAGCTCAGTGTCGTGTGTTTCTGGGTTTGCAGGACTCCCAATAGAAACCACAGCTGCCTCTCGACGGACTACCTTTGGTCCGGTTGTCACAGGTTGGCGAAATATTGCATTACTTAAACAATTTATAACAATTTTATAACGTAGACTACATCTGATTCCCATTAGTCTAACACTGACCTCAAGAGAGGTCATCTAGTTCTATCGATATCAGTCACTGATATGTCAGTATCTATAAAAAAAGAAATTCCCATAAAAATTCCCATAAAAGGCATATGATTCTATCCTACCAGCTATTACTATAAGTGGGAAATACTGTTCAAGCAATATCTGCAGCTGAAAAATTAGTTGTTTCATTTTATAGGGCACATAGCTACTGTGTTATGGTGGATTTTATCTACAAAAAATGTGGGGATTTGTCATAAAAGGATTCTAGCCTCACCTCAATTATTTATATTTTATAACAGCAGAAAATAGTGATTGTCCCACGACCACAGTGATGCTACCTTACTATTCCCTCGCAGATGATGGGATAACCAGCAATAACTCTGTGCCCTGTAGTATACTAATCTAGTTATAGGGATAATAGCACACAGGAAAGCCCGGTAGATTCACTGCACGAAAAACCATCATTTTACATATGAATGCGCCCGGCGTCTATAAGTAGGTATTTTGCGTCTACAAGATCGTCTTAATCCCCGTGTGTATACATCTCATCTGTGGGCGTATATATAAGCATCCAGTGATCAGGGCTTCACTGAGAGCGGGCGGGGGAGGTGGCGGGGTGTGGGGGGCGGAGGGCTTCCTACTGAGGACACCTGTACTTCTACCAACACAAAGGGGCGGGAGGGGGTATTTTCTCTCATATACGCCGGGTGTGAAATACAGCCAAGACGCGTCTGTTGTATATAAGGCCTGGGCGTATATAAATGAAAACAAGTCAATATTCAGCCAATACATGCACTTTCGTGATGGCGTATATGTGAATAAAATGGTGGTTTTCGTGCAGTGATTCTGGTGTGGGGTTGAGGGTCGGTGACCTTTCGTTAATCTCCTGTAATCCTCTCATATCCCCTCAGGTACCCCTCTAACTGCTACTGGTCGAAGGAGTACCTCACCTGTCCGTGTTACGACATCATTTCCATTTACCAGAGGTCAGCATTAACAAACACCTCATAATACTGAAATGTCAACTTCAGACTTTATCCTACCCTTAATAAAAAAAACTGTCATTGATTTAACATAGGCAAATTTTATGTGGTGTGCCATGACATAAAGTAAAATTTATGTATCTAGAGAAATAACAAAATTGACCAATCAGCGATCAGGAATTATTCACCTGTGTAAATAGTTCCGGCTGCTGAGCAGAAATTCTGACAGCTGACAAACATGGACGGAATCAAGTCAGACTTTCCTAATATCATAAAATTGTGGAGACGGGGAAGGATAAATACGAAACCAAACTCGAGTTAGACTTGTCAGTGTCTATGCCATTCTGGTCAGGTCTGTTCCTCACTACGCTCAGCTCACACTTCGCATAGTAATACACGACCTTCCCGTCGTGGCATAAACATTTACAAGTCTAACTCTCGTTTTGTTTCTACTAACTATCTCACTCCTGGTATTTTTCCCCATAGACTTAACATAGGGAACTCGTATCCAACGCCCATTTTGTATTTAGAAAAAATTCTCAATGGGGGATTATGTCAGAAATGTTAGCCCATAAGTCAATGTGAAGGGTGAGATAAATTCAGAAACCTATTCAAGTTTATGGTTAGAGCTCGATCCCATCTCATTTGAATCGCTATGTAATTCATGCGGTTTCACCTTGTGAATAACTACGTGATTCAATCTCGATGAGATACAAGCTCCGACCCTAAACTTTCATAGGTTTCCTCTATATTATCTCACCCCAGATTTTTTTTCTCCATAGACTTAATATTGGAAACTCGTATCTAACACCCATTAGATATTTAGAAAATATATCCAATGGCGGATAATGTCACAAATGTTAGCCCATAAGTCAATATTAAGGGTGAGATAAATTCAGAAACTCATTCAAGTTTAGGGTCAGAGCTCAATCCCATCTCATTTGAATCGCATAGCAATTCACGCGGCTTCGCCTTGTGAATTACTACGTGATTCAAACTCGATGGGATACGAGCTCAGACCCTAAACTTTCATGGGTTTCCTCTATAAGAGATACAACAGATAGCTTCTGACAGGTCCTAATTCAAGTCAGTATAAAGTGTATCTGCATTGGGAATTATTCCTTGGTGAATATGATATTTTCATGGCAATATGGATATTATGAAATATATATCAGCAGCCTTATATATTCATTTCTTTTCAAGGTATTTCATATGAATACATTTTTTAGGTTTTATATGATATGGAAACAAGTCTTTTGCATCGAGTGGAAATAAAGGGAAACTATGTTCTGGTGAGATAAGTCAAAGTTATTCTGTAAGGCTCGCAAAAATGACTGCCCACGGCCTTGGCCACAGGCAGTCATTTTTCCGAGCCTTTCCGATTAACTAAGACTTTCATTCTCCGGAAACTTGGTTTCCCTATTTCTATATACCTTCAAATGTAGTTTAATAATGAATTATATCATTATTTGCTTACCTACCATCAAATGTGATGCCGGATCCAACCGTATCAAGTAACTTAACACTCTATGTTTTCTCCCCACTGCACTTTTCATATGAATTTTGTAAGAGATGATATGATTGGTCTAAACATCAACCTTGGGTAGTAAACATAAGCCTTGGGAAGTAGACGTAAGTTATTCCACCCCCCGTAGCATGGTGTAACCAGAGAGTGTTCGGCCATAGGTATATTAGGAATATAAACGTGTGTGTTAGCTTTACGTGTTTCACTCATGTGTCGCTTATCACCTTACCAACACAACATTACCCAGTACCATGCTCCACCACATTAATAATATCACCAATATTAACACACCAATATTTTTGTATATATTGTATAGTATTAGTCTCTGTTCTTATACTACCCAGTGTTTGGAAAGTGTATGCTATTAACTTTAACTTACAATTAAAACCTAGTACCTCTTGTTACTTTTCTTATACTCTCTATACCACTTATAATCAAGCCGAAAATCATTCATGGCGCTGAAAATAGGATACTTTATATATCCTAGTAGTCAAGTCCAGAATAAAAATCAACATAAAATTTTATTTTTTTTAAATCTCACTTAATTGAACCAGCTAAACACACCCCTGCTTCTGTTGTACACCCCGCTATACCCAGGTGGCCGGACTTCATTCAGTCCTAGAACTACGAGTGGATTACGAGGCACGACAGGCTTCCCGTCTGCTCGCACCACCCTCCTCCCCACCCCAGGTAACTCATTTAATCCGCATCACTTTTACCTCAAATCCCTCTCCTCCTGGTTACTGGAGAACTCGACCCGAAACAAACTCGACCCGTAGTTGTCAGGAGAACTCAACCCGTTTTGGAGAAATTGATTGGAGAACTTGAGGAAAGGGATATGAATAGGGTTAGAGTAAGGGCTGGGGCTAGGGCTAGGGCTAGGGTTAGGGATAGGTTACCATTAGGCCTAGGGGAAGACATTTCTGTTTGTTTTCTTTTCAAGAGAAGGCCAAATTTGAAGCCAAGAGAATATACTTACTGTTAATCATAGTATTAATCCAGAGTTGTAATAAGATACTTGAGTTGGGAAGATTCAAAATGGGTTGGGTTTGTTACGGGTTGAGTTCTTAATGCCGGTCAGATTTATTACGGGCCGAGTTTTGGCGTAACCAGAGAGTGTTCAGCCATAGGTATATGGTCAATTCTCCCAGATCGTGATCGATGCCCACGTACGGTGACCAAAATTTCAAACTAGTTAGATCTTTATAAAAATGTGGAAATATATAGTAGAAGACAATATCTTATAGGGGTAAAAGTTGGGAACACTAATCTTTATTGGAAATTATCATTTAGCTGAATGAATTTAACCTAATAATCCTTATGTCACCGTACGTCGTCATGTGGGTTTAACAAGGCCTTAGGGGAAATATTGATTGTTATTCATCAGCAGAATCAGATTTTCATTATCAGAAAATGAAATTCTAATCATATTGAGTAAATTAGTGTTGATTAATACTATTCAGAATACAATGCCCATGTACGGTGACCGGCCCATGTACGGTGACATACCTAAAAATACATGTATATTTCTTGGCATTAACATGCTTGAAGTATTTGTAAATTGCAGGTGTTAATGGTTCCATAATACTCTATTTATGTATAAAATATCATTCACTAATATTGTAAATCTTCTTCCTTCTATAAGCAAAACCTAATAATTTCTGCCCATGTACGGTGACCAAATAAAGTTCACCACCCATGTTCATTTAGCTGTAGTATATTTGATGGAAGAATTAATTTACACACTTCAAATGCTATAAAACCTTTGCACATGCCTCCTTCATTTGGAGGATGAAAAAGAACCCCAAAAAGTACTTTTCTCTAATTTTTTTACCTTTTAATGTTGCTTGCCCATGTACGGTGTCAGACCCTTCACCACTGATTTTTCACACCTAGACTGCAAATTAATCTGCCCATTTGAACATTTATCATGTTTTATAAGCTCTGCAACACATTTGTGGGTATGACACATTCAGAACAGATAAATATTTATAGTTAAATACAAATAAGAGGTCTTCAAAATCTCGTTATACAGGTTTCATCTATGAATTTTGAGCTAAAAATGCCTATTTTAGGGGTTTATCAATTTTCATTAAAGATAGAGGTACATGAAAGTGGGGTTCCCCTGACAGATATTTTATTTCTACATACTCTAATATCGTTTCTGATATTATAAAACAATGTTGATATATGAAAACGACCTTTTGAATTATTGGTCACCGTACGTGGCCCATCGATCACGATCTGGGAGAATTGATATAGGAATATAAATGTGTGTGTTAGCTTTACGTGTTGCATTCATGTGCCACTTATCACCTTACCAACACACTTAATTGAACCAGCTAAACACACCCCTGCTTCTGTTGTACACCCCGCTATACCCAGGTGCCCGGACTTCATTCAGTCCCGGAACTACGAGTGGATTACGAGGCACGACAGGCTTCCCGTCTGCTCGCACCACCCTCCTCCCCACCCCAGGTAACTCATTTAATCCGCATCACCTTTACCTCAAATCCCTCTCCTCCAGGTTTCTGGAGAACTCGACCCGAAACAAACTCGACCGATAGAGGTCAGAAATAAACTCGACCCGTTTTGGAAAAATTGATTGGAGAACTCGACCGATTTCAGATTCTTATGAATGAGACATTTTCATATAGACGGAACGGTCTGAGTAATTAGAATTTAGACAAATAAACTAGCAGATACAGAAAACAAGTCCAGTTTCGGGGAAGGGTTAAGGAAAGGGATATGGATAGGGTTAGGGTAAGGGCTGGGGCTAGGGCTAGGGCTAGGGCTAGGGATAGGGTTAGCGTTAGGCTTAGGGGAAGACTTTTCTGTTTGTTTTCTTCTCAAGAGAAGACCAAATTTGAAGCCAAGATAACACACTTACTACTAATTATAGTATTAATCCAGAGTTGTAATAAGATACTTGAGTTGGGAAGATTTAAAACGGGTAGAGTTCGTTACGGGTCGAGTTCTTAATGCGGGTCAGGTTCGTTACTGGCCGAGTTTTTTAGGGTCGAGTTCGTTATGGGTCGAGTTCGTTATGGGTCGAGTTCTTAAAACGGGTCGAGTTCGTTACGAGTTGAGTTCTTAAAGCGGGTCGAGTTCGTTACGGGTTGAGTTCTCCAGTATCCCCCTACAGCTTAACGTATGGTAAATATATTCACTGATACTTTATCAGAATCCGTGCTTTTTGCTCCTTTCAAAAGTATTCTTCACATATATATATTCTTAGAGGGTATTCAAATAGCTCTTTCATATTAAGTTATTGCATATTTATCTGATTATATAACATATTTAGTATTATCAATCTGTTTCTATTGAATCTTTTCCTCAACTTTCTACCTTTTCAGCTATATACAGATATGCTTCACTGTGTCCCTAATTAGCATCACCATTCTTCCAGGTAGTAACCTATAGCCATGTCAAACTTGATATTCTGTGACATAAATTGATATATTCCTTTCTGTCGCGCATTTTACAAGATATCAAATATCTTGCTTATTTGTCCCTCCCGCAGAAAACTTTCTATTGCACAAGGAGTTGTAAACCTCCCAGTATTCTCTCTTTTGCTATTACCGTGTGGTAGTGACTTATTCTGCGTATTTTTACTACTTATTGTGATGTAGCGCTAGTTCTCTTTCCCTTTATTATCTTGCCTAGTTTTATGTTGTTTCCCTATTCCCAAGATATCATAATGAATTTTGTTATCAACGCCTGTATTGCCTACTTGTATTTATCCCACCCCTTAAACTTAAGGTAAATATATTGTGTATGTATGTATGTATAATGATCTTTCCTGTTTATCCTAACCCTCATATAAATCTCCATAGATTCCACATGGTGTGACTGTATGCCACGGTTACGCCATAGAATATTTATATGCCAAGCGTGACATATGAAGTTAAAATACATGACATGGTAGGATACAATCTACATGTTTACATGGCGTTCATTGTCTTCTGCTACAGATATCACTCAGCTCCACTTCGTGATATCATTCCGCGAAAACAACTCACACCATCTAAATAATCATATACAATTTGGTGACGTTTCTTGAGAGCACTCTTTGTTGGTATTGCTATTCAGTAAAGACTTTAGACCTCCTTGAATATTCGTTGGTTTTATTTTATTTTACGTGATCGCTCGAGGGATCGCGGTTTCGAACGATCGCTGTTTCGAAAATCGCGATTTCGAGAGATAAAAAATCGCGCTTTTCAAAAAAAAAAAAAAAAAAAGTGTATATTCGTAACATAAATCTGTATTATCTCTCGGCAGGTGGAATTGATAGTCGTGGGCGTAACTTCATCCTGCCCTTCCCGGACAACCCTCCCAACACGGACGACATAGGTGTGCTTCTCTCCACCCTCAGCCCGTCACCCGTCACCACGCGGGTGGCGGTACAGGGCGCCTCCAGTACCCCGGACCAGACCGTGAGCGTGGACCCGGCCCGGGGGGCGGTCGTCACCCTCCCCCGCTCCCTCCGCGCCCCGGGGGCCTTCGTCACCAACCAGATAGCGCGTGTCACCTCCAACAGCGAGGTCTCCGTCGTCGGGTTAAACAAGGGCTGCGCTGCGTTCCTCGCCCTGCCGACGGATGCCTACGGGAGGGAGTACTACGGACTCTCCTGGAATCCCACAAGACCAACGGAGCAGTCGTTGCTGCTGGTGACAGCCGCTGAGGATAATACTAACGTCCAGATCACCCTGCCCGTTAACCCCAGTCTGTCTGTCAACTACGGGGGACGGATTTACACCAGCGGCCAGACGTTTGGGGTGAGGATGAATTCGGCCCAAGCTCTGCAGATCCCAGTGAGTGGGGCCGATATTACCGGGGTCAAGGTCACCGCAGACAAACCCATAGGGGTCATCAGCGGCAACTCCAAGGTCACCATCAGTAACGGGTTTAACGCGGATGATCTGTTGATGCAGTTGACGCCTGTGTCGACGTGGGGGAAGAGGTTTTTCTTCACCGCCTTCCCTAACGATAACGCCGGCGGGTATTTGAAGATCGTTGCCAGCCAGCCTTCGACCACCGTCATCAGCACTGGGCAAACGGATCTGTTCGGAAACGGCCAATTCGCCAGGAATGATTTCTACCTGACCCTCCAGAACGCAGGGGATTCCAAGATACAAGCAGTTTCACCCAAGAGCTATTTCTCGCTGGTGAGCGATAAACCGATCCAGGTTGTGTACTTCACGAATAGCGGATCGGGACAGAACAGTCTCGGTTTGCCATCGGGACTGCTTCTTCCTGCCCGGGAGCAGTTCTTTAATAGCTACAGTTTCCGGTCAAGGAATGCTCCCTATACGGAGAATGTGATGTTGGTAATACAAGAGCGCGACATCCCGGGACTGAGACTGGATGGTGTCCAGGTTCCGCAGAACGGATGGCAGACTATTCCCTCTTCTGACGGTAACGTGTGGAAGGGGATTGCTTTGCCTGTACAGGCCGGCAGGGCTCACACCGTCAGACACGTGTCGGAAGCGGTCACGTTCGGAGCCTACGTGTACGGCTACCAGGCTGGAACGTGTGCCTACGCCTACCCTGCAGGCCTCAAGCTGTCTGGTTCAACTGGCGTAAGTAGTCTCTCTTTTTGTAAGGCCCGGCGTCCACCTACTACGATATGGCACCGATATGGTCTACGATGCACCTCCCGATAAAAAATCAAAATCGCGTCTGAAAAGTTACCTAATATCGGGGCAGTTGACCACGTTTCTGCGATTAGACACCGATAGAAAACCCATATAATGCATAGTGGATTGGCATGTCTAGACGTATGTCTACGATTTTGCACCTTCCCGATATGTCTCCGATATTTGCTTTTTGTATCGGTGCCATATAGGTAGGTGTAAATTTCTATCGTAGTAGGTGGACGCCAGGCCTTAATATCTGTAAATCTGACACCGATAAAAACCCCATACAATGCATGGTGGATTGGCATGTCTAGACATATGTCTACGATTTTGCACCTTCCCGATATGGCACCGATTTTGACATTTTGTATCAGTGTCATATCAGGAGGTCTACGATTCTATCGTAGTAGGTGGACGCCGGGCCTAAAGGTCTTAATTGCTTTCGGCTTATACAACCGGTCTTCCAGGCAATAGATGACGAAAATTACAGTGGTAATATCTATGACTTGAATATACATATAACATGTACCATATCATTCAGAAAACAGGTAGACATTTTTTATTCCAGCCACCAACTAAGGCCCGGCGTCCACCTACTACGATATGACTCCGATATGGTCTACGATGCACCTCCCGATAAAAAATCAAAATCGCGTCTGAAGGTCACCTAATATCGGTGCAGTTGACCACGTTTCTGCGATTAGGCACCTATTACGATGCATGGTCGATTGGCATGTCTAGACATATGTCTACGATTTTGCACCTTCCCGATATGTCTCCGATGTTTTCTTTTTTGTATTCCTAACTGAAATAGTATATCTCCAACAACACCCCGCAAGGTGTGAGGGATACAATACAAGGAAGGGAGAAAATTGATACCAATCTATCGTAATAGGTGGACGCCGGGCCTTATAGTACTCATATCTATACATCAATACGATACTCATATCATAACAAAAGGTGCAGAAATACACAATTAGGCATAACAGCCCTACCATCCTTCTGCTCTATTATCCATACCCCTTTATATATTTCGATCTTTCAATATTTTCTCCATAACCCCCCTTTTTAACAATATTTTTGACATTTTTCCTTTTGGCAAATAATTCCAAAGTAATTTACCAAAATAGAACCAAAATTTTATTATTTCTCTTTTTCAGGTTTAGGCAAATATAACAGTATCTTATCCCGAGCTATTTTTCTCGCCGTTTCCTCGCTCTTGGCATTATTGTACTCTTGTAAACCGGAGAGACCTTCGATCATTTATTATCTTAGCCTGGTATAAACGTCCATAGGCTTACCATTAGGAATTCATACTCAACAGGCTAACGAGTACGGTAACTCATACTCAATTGGCGAAAGATAAAGTCTGAAACATATTTGCATTTCGTCACAGTTCCGTTCAGAATCCCAGAGGAGGTTCGAGATATTCACTCGCCTCGTTCATATTACTGCACACTCAAAACTCGATGGCGAATGAAGACACAGACCAAACACCAAATCATCAATTTCTTTCCTAGTATACACCTGTGCACATTGGTATTTTTGTCCCATAAGCATACCATTACGAACTCGTTCTCCATTCCCCAACGAGTATTGCAATCCATTCTCCATTGTCTATATCCTGTGTGTTGTCCATTCTTTTAGTGTGTACATGGGTGAGATAAATACAGAAAGCAACTAGTTTTGGTCAAATAAGTCATTCTCCAACTCGTTTGAATGCTACGTAATATCTACTCAGCTATCGCCTCGTTCATATCACTCCGCATCAAACTCGTGGAGAACAACGACTTTGACCACACCTTGTTAGTTTCTTCTTTAATACTTACTGACCTCTGCTCCCTGTATTGTAAAAATCATGTACAGCACAATGTGCAATACACTGTTGGTCGGCCCAGGTCGGCGTGCCCAAATCGTATTTTGATTGGCAATTACAGGTAATTTCATATTAAGTTAGAACATGTTGAGGTGTATAATAATGTGATGATTATTACTCATCCAAAGATACAGAAATGTGTATTTACTGGTCGCTGAGTGAGTAATAATTATCAGATTAGATGCAAAGTCAGTTTCCCCATTTTACTGAATGTTTTGTAATTCCTAGGGGTCATCCATAAAGTATGTACGCAAAATTAAATTAGATCAAATTAAAGAAGGACCATATGCAAAGGTTTTTGACCCCCCCCCCCCCCCCCCCCCACACACACACACACCCCGACCCCTCATTCATCAGTCCGTAGGTACTTTATGGATGGCACCCAAGTGAGAAATGACCTCCAGCTTTCATATATGTGTAATTCAGTTCATAACTAGTGTCAAGGTATAAGATTCCAAGGTTTAAAACTTGCTTGTTTGGATTTCCTTGGCTTTTTAATTGTTTTAATGTTGTCCTCGACCTGTATAATTAATGGATTTTCTATCATCTTTGCCTTTTTCATTCGTCAGGGTTTTACCACAGGGCAACCCGGCTTCACGACTAGAGGACCTTCCGTAAGTTGACAATCTGTTCACTATCGCCAACAACTCCCTAATACATTGATGGTTTTATTCATGAAAATAAAAATATTCTCTCTTAATCATAATTGTATCCCAAGATGGTAGCTTTCCATTTCCCATTATTCCCAGTTAATAAAAAACCTCATTCTGTATCATCAAGGACATTATAATTTTACGGTGTTTTCCCAATATGTTGTTTTAGATATATCTTTTCTTAGCTTTTCCATTCCTGTGTGATTAATTTGATGGTAACGGTTGTTAGACTTGAATTATATTGCATTTCTTGTTTGGAAGAACGAAACTTGTATTCGAATTCCAGAAATAAAAACCTTTAAAAAGATTTTTAAGATTGGAGACATCAGGGTCCATAGTACAATAGAATCCACTTCCTTGTTGTTTTTTTATATAGTTAAGTTAATCCGAGTACGGACATCCTACAGATGATACCCTAATGAATATGATAAAAAGAAATGTAATCCCACAGAATCAAACACACTATGTATTGGTTAGTGATGTAGGTGTTGCTGTCACTGATATTGGAGTATATTGTTTCTCTCTATGAGAATAATTAAGTACAGAAATGAACATTTCCAGGGTCGGACAACCGGTTTTATCCCAGGCCAAGCAACGTCCGTAAGTCATTTATATATTTCATTTCATATACTGATTTGTCAAAAATTTTGTTTTAAGTGTTAAGTTGAAATTTGAATTATTTGCTGTATAATTCATTTAATTCACAAAGCTATTTACACTGGGGCTTTTTAAAGTTTATATATATGCTGTTTGACATCTTCATAATCAAAGAATTAAATGTCTTACTTTGCTACTGGTACCGCTAATAAAGAAATTGCTCTGTCTTTATACTGCTCACCTATTAAGAATACAATACCCTATTCAATAGCATCATATTCATACATGCAAATGAATACATCTTCCTTGTAAGTAGCAATCACTAATTGAGCAGCCCCTCTTTACTAGAACTCCATCCCTTTATACATGTGAGCCTCCAAGTAGAATTCATTTCATAACGTAGTAACTTAAGACTAACTAGTGAATTCTTATCACGATGACATCTTATTACCTTATTTTTTCTTTGAAAATAGTACATTTTTAGAGCATGATTGAACACACTGAGAATTTGGATAGTGAATTAGTTGTCTATATAAAATGCTATATCTCCATATCTCTGAAAAGCTTTTGCTCTATTTTTTTCTTTTCGTTTTGACTATTATACCCTTACTCTCTCGCTGGTATCATTCGCCCTTTCAATCTCGGGTCACTCTACAATACTTTCAATAATAACTTCTGGATTTATAATTCTTCACATCAGTCACTTGCTGGCTATATTTGACATTCCCCTAACCTCTTCCTCTTTCAGGTCGAGAAAATTAACAAGTGATCTCTTTTGCGTTCCTAGTTTATCTTGGTAGATCCTTATATTTGAACATCTTATTTAGAACCAGTTCTAAATAACTCCTTGAATTAAATCATGCAGGCAGTCGGGTGATCATAAACATTTAGACAGGACAATCAACACCCAAACATACTGACAAAAGACAGTACATAAGGCTTTGCTGTGACGTTATTTCATTGATTTCTTTAAGGATACCTAATTTGTTGTTTTGTTTCTCAGAGTAGGTTATATACAGAATGAAGGCTTTGTCACATGTAAAAATGATAAGTGCCACAAAGATTAGCGAAACTTTGAAAATTACCAATTTTTCTCATTTTAGGGAGGACCAAGAGTAACGACAGGGCCTGTAAGTTGTATTTACACTTCACTCATCATTTCTAGAATGAACCCAATAATTCTTTTAATTGGTATATACATATATATATACATATAATTGTTTACATGGCGTTCGTTGTCATCCACTACAGATATCACTCAGCTCCGCTTTGTGATGTCATTCCGAGAAGACAACTCACGCCATATAAACAATCATATGAAATTTCATGAGGTTTCATGATATTGGAATTGGACTTGGGCCTCGGGGTCGAGTTTTTCTATCTATTCGATCAACATTTTTGGGATGCTAGGATTTATCAAATACCTTATTTGGTTATCTTTGCATTATGCCATCGTCCTAGTTTGTATATAATATGCAGATGGCCCATCTATAGTTAGGCCTGGCGTCCAGCTACTATGATAGAAATTTAGACCTACCGATATGGCACCGATACAAAAAGCAAATATTGGAGACATATCGGGAAGGTACAAATCGTAGACATATGTCTAGACATGCCAATTCACCAGGCATCGTCAGGGGCAGAACCCCATTTTTCGTCAGTGCCTAATCCCAAAGACGTGGTCAACTGCCCCGATATTAGGTGATCTCCCGACGCGATTTTGATTTTGTATCGGGAGGTGCATCCTAGACCATATCAGAGCCATATCATAGTAGGTGGACGCCGGGCTTTACAGTCTAAATGCCATGACTATAACCCGACTAGATCAGACTAAGTTGAGTAAGTTTATCTATTCACATTTCTAGGTTCGAACAACAGTTTTTGTACCTGGGCAAACAACACCTGTAAGTAGATTTCGTACTTTGTTTCAAATGATAATTTGGTAGAATATAACTTATTTTCAGTCCTATACTAGTTCTCTTTTTAACAAATATTTTCTCTTATCATTAAAACTCTATTTTGAAAAAGGTCATGTGATAAAGAATGCAGGAACTATCAGTTCGTGCACAGTGAGCAGAATGGAATCCATACAACTGGCCAGTAAGTGTCAGACATATGCACACAGGTATATGATGATAATAGTGTATAAAACTAATGCTGAATCATCGGTGTATAATATGTAAAAATAAAGATCCATAAAGATCAGTGAAATCTCAGTGATATTTTCATTTTAGGGTGGACAAAGAACAACAACATCTTCTGTAAGTTCTATCTACATTTCATTTATCATTTCTAAAATGAATCTATATCTTTATATCTATTTTAAATCTCGAATGATCAAAGTTTTCTAACACATGTACAAGGTTGAAGAGGTTGGAAATGATAAATCTGTTATGTCAGAAATTGATGCTGCATCATTATGCCAGTTACTGGTACCTGTGAGAATTGTTGGATTAGTCAAAAACTCTAAAACTATTTATGCAAGCTATTTATGCAGGAGTTATAAAGATCTGTAAATGCTGATAGATCCTGAATTGATAAATCATTTAAAAACTAAAAAAATTTTAAAATGGTTTATTTTAGACGAACAAAATTCACAGTCGTAGCGTGTGATTTTCTATTACATCCATCAATAGTTCTCTGTTTCTTTCTCTAAAACTAACTCTGGTTGTCTGTAAATGTTTTCAGCGTCGGACAACAAATTTCGTGCCAGGCCAATCCTCTGTAAGTCATACTCCCTCTCTCTATCTATATATGAATATAATATTCTATGATGTAAGGCAGCAAATCATCTCAGCCTTGGCAATAAAAATATACACTATTTCTATGTTTCCTAGAACCCCTGAGGCATTAGATTTAGAAACAGAATTTTAAAATTATATGCTTGAACAACAGACATACACTTTATTTCACTATATCAGTGGACATACTTTAACCCAGTGCTGACTAAATATGTGGCGACTGTAGCCACTGTCATCAAGCCAGTAGTCATCAGGTGGTAGCAATGTCCATCTCCAAAGTCGTCAACCTCAGGAGGGTGGTCGTGGCCCATTAGATTGTAGGTCAACTCTCGACTGTAGAGCCATCCCAAGGCGCTAGAAAATATCATGTAAGGAGGTCAGGGTCAAGGTCGGGGTTTGCTGCGAATGCAGTCATTGGCTGCTCTATTCCTTATATGGACTTAGTGTAATGGGACAGCTCCATGCAGTCAGACTATATTCAAGTGTTCACACTGACGACTAAGTTTTCATAGGATCACCTCCCATCTAGACGACTAATTCAAACCGGCTTGAAATAGTCGCTGGCGTTAGAGCATGTCCAATAGTTGTCAGGTGGTGCCAAATTGAGTTATCTGACATAATCAGACGATCTGCAGTCACCATGCACTTGGCGTTTACATTAGACGATTTCTATAATTTTACTGCTGATAGTCGTCAAGAGGTGCAAAATGCGGGAACAGCAGGCCAGAATCTTGTGTAAATAATACCAGGGTGAGATAAACTGTCATACGGCAAACATTGAGACATCGTCTGAGTGTGGAAATTCACTTTCACATAGTTTATAAACCAATTTATGGTAAAGCATTATTAATTCCGGGTATAGGGTGAATATAGAGCAACATTGTGGTTGGACATGATACAACCATTGTGTGTATCTTGTACAGGGGCTGCATTAATAACTCTGCACCACAGTATCTATCCTCAAACTGTGGCTATACCATAAGCGTTATACAATCTAAACAAATCTGATGTCACAAAATGAGATTTTACTGTTTATCTGAGAATGACCAAGTTAATTCTTGCACATTACCAGGTGCGGACGACTGGTTTTATACCCGGCCAAGGAACGTCTGTAAGTAGTTTTTCTGCTTTATTTCAAATATATCGAGACTCACTAAAACATAAGACACTGCTTTCACCCTCTGCCACCAAAACTCTGCAGCAAATTTGCCAAAACCGAATTATTGTACTTGAACTCTTTGTACCCTTGCATTACTAGGACTTGTGATTTCATCATCAATAAATGCTGCTTTAATAAAAGAAATTTTGGCAAAAGGTTGCTTCATTAAACGTGTGTCCTCGGGTTTAACCCATTTTAATATATATTTACTCTAATTAATCTATTTACCAATGTCTTACTTTGCTTATCTTAATTCTCACTAGGGGACACCAGTTCATTGATATATAGATTAAGTAGCAACAGACACTTTACTTGTTGTGTTTCAATACTGCACTCAATGGCCTCAAGATAACATGGAAATAGATGAGTCTTTTTACAGCAACGATTTAAAATCGCCGCTGTCAGTTGCAAGGTAAATACACCTGGCAAATCATATATGATTCAAAATCATATGTATTGCAGTGGCTAGGTGTCGGTTACAGCCAAAGCTCCTCCCGAGCACCACCACAGTCTTGGTCCAGAATGCCATCTCGGTGCTGGTCCCACCCGCAAACACGCAGCTGTGTTTTACCACAGCCACCCAGCACCGTGACACTGCCCGAGAGGATCACAGGGAAAGCCCTGAAGGTGTCATCACCTGCTCTCATCTCGGGATCCTAGAACTCCATCCAAAAAGGGGGCCCGATGGTCAACACTCTCCTTCTAGAGAAGCAGGACTCTCTGACCCCACCACCAGGGGACCCGGAGGTCTAGTGCCCTTAGCAGAGAACAGAGACAGGGCCCTGTTGAGGGACTGCATGTAGTCCCTCCACACAAAAAAGCAATTTTTTTAAGGGGATATTGTGTTACAACACAATCACCGAATTCGGCTATATAGCCGTTCTTCCACTCGGGCCCTAGACCCATACTCCTCATTCTAGTGGCGGGTGTTAGCTGAATCGGCAGTGGGTACCATATTTGTGTAAGTCTTGGGTATGACCTGACCAGGGTTTGAACCCACGACCTTCCATGCTCGAGGCGAACACCCATACCACTTGGCCACCTCAGTGTGTTCAGCAAAGCTTCAGCAGGCCACTTATATACACCTGCTGGGTCTCACTGAGCATGTGCAGAACCCTGCTGGGTCCCCACTGGTGGCTCTGTGTAAGTCTGGTACCCAGCTGACCAGCCAGTTCTGCTGGGACCTTCCTTACTGCTACAGAATCAGTCAAAAATCTAAGTACCTGCTAGGTGGCCAGATAACCCGTTTAGACTGGTTCCAACACGTAGCCTCACAGGTGGCTTGTCGCAGGTCACTACAGACCCACTTTTTTTTTTTTTTTAACCCTCATATATATGAGTTCTTCTCAGCTCTCCTCAAAGTCAGATTGTTAGCCAGTGGTGCAACCGCTATCCACAGCGGCTCTATCTACAAATAGGTCTGGCGTGGAGTGACTCCGGATTGTGCAACGGCAGAAACTGATACTATCATGAAACATCACGAAATTTCATATGATTGTTTGTATGGCATGAGTTGTCTTAGTGGAATAATATCATGATGTTTAGATTTTATCCTACCATATCATACGTTTTTAACTTGATATGTCACCAGTGGCATATAAATAGTTTATGGCATAACCGTGGCATACAGGCCCACCATGTTAAGTCTATGGAGATTTATATGAGGGGTAGGATAAAGTGCTAATCTATCTAAAACCTTACCCAGCTTCATTCTGAGAGCCTGAGCGCCCTGGTGGGTGTGAATGTGGGTGTTGACGGGTGGTTTTGTTGATATCTTTTTGCATCGGCACTGTTTCATCAACAAAGGATGTTTTTTGCTACTTGTTTATAAGTAGCAAGCATTCAGGCTTTTGGGTTGTTTGATATCACAACATAAGCGAGAACAGGAATGTTTCCAAGTTGTGTTTGGAGGCCATTCTCTCTATTTCCTTTACATATATCATTTGTTATAACTTATGATACTAAGGAGCAGTGCAGGGAGTTCACTGTTTCAAAAGTTGGGAGGGTGCTAAACGAGAGTACTCGCCGCCAAAGCGAGAGTTAACAATGGCACTTGAAGCGTCGCTGTCGAGGTGGAGGTGCCGCTCGCTATTGGGTATAAGTTATGGTTTTGCTGCCGCTTTAATTCAAAGTGCCGCTCGCTGTTGCGGCTTCTCACTTTGAAATGTGATGTGCCGCTGGCGAGACTTCACTCGACTTTTAAAACAGCTCCCAGGATTACTGGCCTGTAATATGTTAAACCAAGGTGGATTCGAGAAAGATCAGTGAAAGCTCGTAGATTACCACTTTAAGACATTTCCATTTTAGGGTTCACAAAGAACAACGACGGCCCCTGTAAGTTGTATTCATACTTCCCTTGTTTTCCTTTTTTTATGGTAGCAATTTTTATTCAATCCTGTATTTTTTGGTGTAGTTGACATGATCAAAATCCTTCCATCATCCAAGAGCTTACACAATAACATCAGATTTCTAGCGTGGTCTGTTTCTTTTGCTCTGTTTTTTTTTCTTTACTTTTTTTTCTTATATATTTTTTAAAATATAGTTTTTGTTCACAGTTCCTATCCTCTAGAGGTCTATCTTACCTTTATGGTTGCCACCCTTGTCTTGAATTCTTACTCAACTTTCTCTATCCGGATCCTGATCGATCGCAAACCCTTCCTGAAAACCTAGAATAGGATTTTCTAGGCATGGTATCGTCTTTCATATAATTTCTCATACACTTCGTTAAGGTCCACTATCCGGGTGGTGGAAATTGAAACATGATAAAGGAGAGGGATATAATCTTGGAAAAACAAGTAGATTGAGAATGTTCACTTCCTCAGTAGTCGCCGCCAACGCAACGTTAAAATATAGATTGAGAATGGTGTGTGTAAGACAAATCCAAATGAGTCTCAAAAGCCTTTTGCCATAAACTTCACCCATCTTTCTTAAATCAGTCTTTTTAATCTTCAATAATCAACCCTTTTATCTACCTAGCCAAGGTCAAAGAGGTTTGGTGAGAACTAGGTGCTAAATCTCTGTGGTAGTCTCCAGTATCTAAAAGTATTGCTGGAAGTCTTAATAACTCTGAGTTTATTTTTTATAAGAATTATACAATCCCGTATATTCTGAGCTTTATAAAAGTAGGAAAGATTTAACAACTATCTATTCTTTTATGAAATATTGTAAATGTATGTATTGTGGAGCTCTAAACTTTGACCCAGCTAAGCTGAAATACGGACAAAGCTGACTTTTTTTCAGTTTTTTTTAATAGATTGGTGAAAGGTTTGTTATTTGCTATTTGAAATCTTTATTGATAACTGTTTATAAGTTTTCGAAATATAATCACCTGTGAATATTTTCAGCGTCGGACAACAATTTTGGTGCCCGGCCAATCGACTTCTGTAAGTAGCAAATAACTCTAGATAATATAAGTTTCATATATAAGTAAATAGGAAATGTAAAAAAAATAGGCATGTCACCATGCGAACTTCTATGGGAAGGCCATCTGAAAAGATAAGTGCTTAACTATTGGTATCTTTGGGAAACTGCAATATTTTGACTTCGTGGCTAGACGACACTGATGTTCTATTGCTATCTTCAAATAATTCTGGATTCTGATAGCTGGGATAGCTACCCGCATTTGTCTTTAAACATTTGCTTCGACATTATTTTCCCTATCTAATTTATCATAGCAATTCACCAGACTATGTAGGATCATTGCTTTGTAATAGGTAGAATAAGAAGTAGTAATCTATCAAGCTCATTGAAATCTTGAAAGTAACTACTATGGGAATTTCTTATTTTAGGTTGGACCCAGATTATCTACAGTCCCTGTAAGTTTTATTCACACATAACTTATCATTTCTAAAATTAGAAAATCCAGTTACAAGTATCATGAAGTATTGAAGGAATGTAGTGATAATATTTATATAAGAATTATACAATTATATGAATAATACTAAAATTTGTAAATTGGGAAAGATCCTATACTTCTTGAATGTACATGTGATACAAATTTCATTTATTTAGCAACTATTTCCTCTCTTAAGGAATACTATAAATTGATATATGATGGATTAGTACCTGCAAATCTATGCACTTAGACGATATGACCATATTAGCAGGAGCTATTAAACTGTCATATTTCCTATGTGAAATCTGAATAGATTACTGTTCGGAGTCCTAGATTTCCCTTTATATTTAGTAAAATTTAACTATTGTTCTTTGTGAATGTTTTCAGAGACAGACTACAGGTTTTGTGCCAGGCCGATCAACTTCAGTAAGTAATGTCATATTTGTGTGAATTGAAATTGTATACCCCAATTTATATGCAATGACTAGCAGCAGTTATGGAAACTGTTTTGACAAGTTGAATTGTCATATAAGGAAACACTCAAACACAGAGTTACTTGGCTTACAAGTTTGTAAGAAATTTAAGTGCTTGATAACCGGCAACATATTTGCGCCAATGTTCCGACACATCTTAACTTTTGCTCAGAAGATAGTTTCCCTTTTTCATCTGACAAAAAGTTTTCCAGACTTTGATGGTGATCAGAATAATTGCTTTGTATTAGGTAATAGTTAAGAAGTAATAATCCATAAAGCTCATTGAAATCTAGAAAGTATCTATTTTGAGTATCTCTCATTTTAGGTTGGACCCAGGATAATAACAGTCCCTGTATTTTCTATCAGTATACATACATGTATATACGCCAAACGTATATGATTTATGTACAACCAGCTAATACGTGTCGCGCAAAGGATATTTCCTCTTGTATACGCCTGGCGGCAAATACAGCATCCATATACAAGAGGAAACAGTATTGTAAACGCTGCGTACCCTGGCATAAAATATGGACGTATACATATGAAAACAAGTCAATATACATCCGATACATGCATTTGCGTGATGACGTATGGATGAATAAAATGACCATGCTAGCAGGATCTATTGAAACTGTCTTATTTCCTATGTAAAATATGAATGGATATCTGTTTGGAATCTTAATTTCCTTATCAATTTTTGAGCATAACTATTGTTCTTTGTGAATATTTTCAGCGTCTGACTACAGGATTTGCACCAGGCCGATCAACTTCAGTAAGTAATACTCTTTTTGTGTGAATTGAAATTGTATGCCCCAATTGAAATGCAATGACTAGCAGCAGTTATGGAAACTGTTTTGACAAGTTGAATTGTCATATAAGGAAATATTTGAGCATGGAGTTTTTTGGCGTACCAGTTTGTCCCCCACCATCTTCTTCTAACTAAATTGAACCACCTTTTCAATCTCCCAATATTGTATCAAAATTGGATAAAAAATTACCTGACTGACAGGAGACAACTAACAAGGGTAAACGGGAATGTATCAAAGACCGAAACCATCTCCTTTGGGGTACCCCAGGGGTCGGTGCTGGGTCCCTTGCTGTTTGTTTTATATATCAACGATTTGTGTGACGATTTAACGGAGTGCAACAGTTTGCAGTATGCTGACGACCTCGTTTTATATACATCAGCAATAAATGATAACATTACATCAAGTCGGCTACAATCAGCAGTTAACTGTACTACCTACTGGTGCAGCAAAAACGGCATGACATTAAATTATTAAAAAACCATGACGTGTTGGTTTGCCACCAAACCGAGACTGAAAAGACTAGAAGACCTAAACTTGGATTGCGGCGAGTCAAAATTGCCACACTGCAGTACATACAAGTACCTAGGTGTGCACCTAGACTCTGTTTTAAACCTACAAAGCCACATGAAATCAGTGAGGAAAAGGGTCAATGCGCGACTATTTAAATTCGCAAAACTAAGAAACATGCTTACAGAGAAAGCAGCCAGACTTGTATATCTATCCACAATCAGACCGCTGATGGAGTATTCATGCTTCTTATTCGATGGCGCTAATTCTGAAGACGTTATCAAGTTGCAGCGCCTACAAAACCGAGGTTTGCGTATTATCTTGCGGAAACGTGTCCGGGACCTAGGAGTGGATCAATTACATTCTGTTTGTAAAGTAGAGAAGTTAAAAGCTAGAAGGGAATGCCAACTACTAAGCATAATGTATAAAAGGTCTAAAAACGAAAACAACTTAGATCTGAGACAACACAATACACGCAGAGATATCAAACTGAAGTTTAAACCATTTGCTTTTAAGGGCTCAGGGAATAAAAGAAGTCCCTCTTATCGTGGTGAGTTACTCTGGGACAAGCTCTCCTCAGAGACACAACACGCAGCGACCAAGTCCGCATTTAAGAACCTGATGGAACATGAACTTTATAGTATATAGTGCCAACTGTCGTACTTTATCGTATTATCTTGATGTATCATGGTGACAATCAACAAGCATCCTCTTCATTATCACCCTTTGTAATAATTACTCATGTGCTACTGTATCTTGTTGCTTCATATCTTGTTCATGGAAGACCTGCCTATGGCAGAATGAATAAAAGTTTATAAAAAAAAAAAAAGACATTTAAGTGTGACATGCTGGGTAACCGGCCGATGTTCCGACATATCTCAACTTTTGATCAGAATATAGTTTCCCTTTTCAACTGACAAAATGATTTACCAGACTTTGATGGTGATCAGAATCATTGCTTTGTATAGGTAATAGATAAGAAGTAATAATCCATAAAGCTCACTGAAATCTTGAAAGACCCTATTTTGAATATCTCTCATTTTAGGTTGGACCCAGGATAACAATAGTCCCTGTAAGTATTCGCACTTCACGTACCGTTTCTATAATTTCAGGAAATAATCATTGTTGGATTGGTCTGGGATTATGTTTATTATATTCATTTCGTTCCGTGGATGTCATAAGAGATCCTGGTTGGAAAATAAATTTGGTCTGAGATTAAATGCATATGATAAGCATACACCTCTGTGGAATGAGCAGTGCTCCCTGTATACATATGATATGTATTCTTTACTAAATTAGAATATCTGCAAATGTATGCACTTGGGTTGATTTGACCATATGTATAGTAGTATCTATTATAACTTATTTCCTGGGTGAAATCTGAATTGACAACCCTTCGGAATCCTGGATTTCTCCATATCTTTCTAAGAATAACTATTGTTTTTTGTGAATATTTTCAGCGTCAGACAACACGTTTTGCACCAGGCCGTTCAACCTCTGTAAGTAACATTATGCCTTATTATTCTTCGGGTTCGGGTGTTAGGTCATAAACATGTGAATCATCCTGGCAGTGGGTAGGGGCAGAGGTGAAGGAGCCTTAGAAGAATGCCAAGTCTAAGTAGAATAAGATAACAGAGTGTCTTTGGGTTCAAAGTCTCGATTCTGGCCTCGCAGTAACTCAGATATGCCAGTTAACCCTATAAGCCCGTTTCCATTGGCCGACGAAAACGGCGGAGATTTTTTTTAGTTCCCCACAAAGTCTGTTTCCATCGACTGATTTTATGTCAGCAATGCTAAAATTCCGTCCATGGTTCCTGACGGGAAAATGGCCAATGGAAACGGACATTTAGGGGAACTCACAAAATCTCCACCGTTTTCGTCGGCCATTGGAAACGGGCTTTAATATAACATATGGCCTATTGCTACAGGTTACGCATTAGATTAAAGATGGAATTCATAAATTTCCCTTATGCAGTACATTTTGGTAATTCTTTTGGGAGCAAATAATGTTTTCATAATTAAAAATGTACTGAAGATATCTAAAGGTTCTACACTATAGAATTTAATACTCAATACTGTTCAGAAACGGGAAATAGTTGCTGGTTGTTGCTGGTGAGCATGGCATCAAGGTTTCTAAAATAGAGAGGCTTTCCTAGCTACCACTGCTAATATTTACCCACTGGAAGTGTACTGGTCACATGTATACATGAGTAAATATACATTGAGGTAGTGTATGACAATAACGTCTTCTGACAGGTAGTTTCTCGTAGCAATATATCTAAGATAATAAGAAAGACAATTTGTCAACAAGTAGGTGCTATTACATACAATATGCACAATGGTGAAATGTTATTAGTGCAGTTTTCAAATGCATGGTAATAAATCATGGTTTTAGGATCCAACAGGGTGCTCCTGGAAGTTGTTGAAATATTTCACCTTTGATTGTAAAATATGAGAATTGATCTCCCAATAACTCTGAGACCTGTTAAATAAATAGTAGAGTCGTGTGTGGGAAATAAAGATTTCAGTTTTTCTTTGAGAGGAATCCAGAATTCAAATTTAGTTGCAATACACATTATTGACCGGTTTCAGGACCAAGTGGCCGTATGGTCCGAAGAGTTGACGCGTAGTAATATCCGAGCACATGCAAGGATATTGCTCAGGGGCAACTCCGGGGAGCATACAACCACTTTTACCTGAAACCAGTTTATATTGTATTTATTATCCACTTTTCCCTGACAAGTGGCGCACTGATATTAATTCATTTTAGATGCGCACTATTTTTCAGTACGCACTATTTTTCCGTATACGCAATTTATAGGAACCCGGAGCATACAGATATGCTGTATGCTCCGGCTATGTAGATACACGCTCTCTATGTGTTCTCTAAGGGCTCTTTGTATTAGGTGAATAATAAAACACCAAAACGGATATAAGACATTATAATAACACCAAGGTGATACAAATAAATACTGTTTTGACATGTTATCTTGTTCAATCATCAGAATTGTTTCATAAAGTAGAAAAACATTTCATTACTCGAAATGTTATTTGTGACCACAGCCCCAGTAATCAAAGTTGCTAAAAGATGTCCCGGAGGATTCAATGTTTGATGCAGAAAAACAGGTTCCCTGATTCTTAGAAGATATAAAATTATGATTTATATTTTTGTGGTGGCAAGGAGTTATTTCATGATTTACGAAAAAGATATTTTTTGCTACCGTAATACCTGACATAAACAGTTGAAATAAAACTGATCTCCATATTTTAATCTGCCCAGCTCCATATTGGTAATACAGTCCTTGTTTGTGTGTACATTGATTGGTGATCAGTCTAGAGTTAGTAAAGTCTGTCAATTACAATGAATACAATTATACTGGTCTTGTCTAGGGCCCATCTGCAACAACTGGAAATGTTTTCACTGGACCTCCTGTTGTAAGTCTACGTCTTGAGTATAAAAAACCCCTAGGAGATGCATAATTTGACTACTATTGCTATATGTTTTAGTTTCTTATTTTGTGAAAATGGAGAGTAAAATAGATATAAATTGATAGATCTCTGAGATTACATATTTATTATTCAATGTATGTGGCATAATGTTAATATTACTGAAACATGAAAATTCTCTATATGTTCGATATATAAGTCAGTGTCACTTTTTTATAACTATTATCATTAGAATTAGCTGATATTTGGTAGAGCGTTTCTAAGACACATAGTGATATGCAATACCCTATATACTTAGAAGATATATAGCGATGTATGCACGACAGACGCTCTACAGTCTTAGAGGTACTCCAGTTTAGATTTATAGAATAACAACACATAATGGTAATGAAATGAGACATAAAGTATCAGTTAACTACCATATGCCCATTGTCGTTGTGACTATGCTATTGCAGGGTCGTTCAACTACATTGATTCCGTTTATTAGTGTGAGTTATTTGTGATCTCCGCTTAGCAGTAGAGTCTTGTTGGGTATTTGCTTACTTCAGACCGTGGATTAAGCAGTTTGCTTGTGTTGCCTTCATTGATCACTGCACACGCCATCCTGAGACATCGCTGACACAATGTAGAATATACAGTGGTTTATCTCTCCATGGACTTAACATTGGAAACTTGTATCTAACACCCATTAGATATTTAGGAAAAATATTCAATGGGGGATAATGTCACAAATGTTAGCCCATTAGTCAATATTAAGTGTGAGATAAATTCAGAAACCCATGAAAGTTTACGGTCAGAGCTCGATCCCATCTCATTTGAATCACATAGCAATTCACGCGGCTTCGCCTTGTGAATTACTATGTGATTCAAACTCGATGGGATACGAGCTCAGACCCTAAACTTTCACGGGTATCCTCTATAGTATCTGTATCCGCCTTGCAAGCAATGCTTTGTGCTCATTGATTAAGTAGGAACTGCATCGAGATCCGTAGCCACCGAAAATATGCCAAGAGCTTTGGTTGCGGAGTAACGTGGAAAACAAAAATGAATGACGTAATAAAATATTTTCGAAGATCGCGTCAAGCGTAGGAGAATCTTTTTTTTCATTTTTTTTCTTTATTGTAAATCTTTATATTATACACAGACAGATTTTTTAAAGAAAATCATCCTTAGGTTTGGTTTTACAATAAGTTGGGCGTCTGTCAGCCAGATTATATGGCTGGTTTCAATCGGAACCCAGTGATTAGACATCAGCAATCTTTAGCAACAAAATGAATGGCGTAGTATCATTAGCTATGGATGGAGTGCGGTTCAGATTTTATCTCACCCCTGTCACTAATTGGTTAAGATTAGTGACATCATCCCCTATGGATTACATCTTTTTAATGTTATGTCTATGGGAAAAAAATACCAGGGGTGAGAAAAATCCTGCTTCTCCCCCAAAGCAGGCAGCCAAACCTCATAATAACTGAAATATTGAGCTATGGAGATACATATCAATTGATATGACCCATAAGTTGTACAATGTGAAGAGAATTCTTAAAAAAAACAAGCAATACCTATACATGGATGTCAATTAAGAAATGTATATTCTAAAGTACATATTGATAGAACAAATGATTATCTACCAACTATAGGGTACTCCCTTTAACCTCAGCTATGCCATCAGATATGTCCATAGATGGTGTTTTTTTGTAGGCATTTACAAAATATATTGCGATGGTTCATCAGTAGTACAATTCTTTTTCTGGTATTTTCATCCAATGCCCTTCAACAGTTTATAAATGCTTTCATCAGCACAAATAGAACCAGCCTCAATTGCTTAGATCAGGCCTTCTTATTGTATCTTTAATTTTTGGCTGGTGCATACCAAGGGAATATTGACGCATTAAACATTGCTGCAATGCTATGCAAGATGCTTTATTGGCTTAATATGTTCCATAACGGTAGATAAAGCCTCAAGTATGTTTCATGCGGTGCTGAATACTGCCCTCGCGTTTTATGCTATGACACAACACCAAATCTATATGGTTAATTGTACTTCAATTATGAGGTATTTACTTTTGCATCTTTACGCTTAAAAGCGGGCATCCACCAACCACGACAAGGCTATGACAATGGGTCCCTGACAAGGTCCACGACAGACCTACGATTGGTAGGCCTTTCGTAGCCTTGTCGTGGTTGGTGGACCCTAGTTCCCGACAAGAGGCTATGACAAGGCCACAAAAGGCTGTGACATAAAGCTTGTCGGGGGCCTGTCGGAGGCCTTCCGGCAAGGTTACGACAAAATCGAACATGTTCGATTTTTCCCACAACTGCAGCCTTGTCGTGGAGTGTTGTGGTTTCCTCGATATCACTGTCGTAGTGTGTTGTGACCATGGACGCCTTTCTTATGGGAACCAGCAACGTCTACGACACGCCCCGACAACGCTGTTGTAAAGCCCCCCTTCTCACGACAAGGCTGCGACAAGGCGCCGATAGGAACTTTCTTGTCGGCTCTTGTCATAGCCTTGTCGTGGTTGCTGGACGCCCGCCTTTAGGGAACAGGAACTTCGAGTGAATTTCATATGATAGATCAAATGGCTAGGTACCTGGAAAAACGTAAATTCGATAGAGGGAAGGATGGAGTCTTCCAAGATAGGACAAAATCTATCTTTTTATGAATATGATATTGCTGCTAACGTTTTTTTTAGATTTAAAAGTCAATTTCTATGAATTCTATTCCTTTTGATGATTAGCAGCTTGAGTAACAAAACACATATGATACGGAACCATTCTTTCATACAACAATAGAATCATAAAAATATATTCATGATATAGCATAGCCATACCTTAGAAAGATAGAAATCGTAGCCTTTTAGATCAATGGATCAGATTTATTATGCAAGTAAGACATAAATTGGTAAAAGGTAACAAAAAGCACTTCCCTCAAGTAATATTCATTGTTTTGCAATGATATTTAGGGCCGACCCACTGTAACTGGTGGCTTAACAAGTTCTGGACCAGGACCCACTGTTGTAAGTCTCACCTTTATCTCATCCCTTGTATTTTGTCCCCATAGACTTAATATTGGGAATTCGTATCCAACGCCCGTTGAGTATTTAGAAAAAATACCCAATGGGGGATGATGTCACAAAGGTTAGCCAATTAGTCAATGTGAAGGATGAGGTAAATTCAGAAACCTATTCAAGTTTAGGGGCAGAGCTCGTATCCCATCGAGTTTGCATCACATAGTAATTCACAAAGAAAAGCTGTATGAATTACGAAGTGATTCAAACGAGAAACTTTCATAGGTTTCCTCTTATGTATTAATGTGTTGTGAATTACAGTCAGAGGAAATCTGACCTTTCTCAAGGAGTCATAGTTTCCTTAAGTTTGCAATTCGTTAAATTCAAAGAACAGGTCAAGTACAATTACCTAAAGGACGCGTTCCACCGGGCCAGTAATTCTGTGAACCTTTCTTTTTTTTATAGCTTTTATTTATCCTGGGCCCCGTTGCTCCTATTTTTGTAGTATTGCTAGCTATAATCGGATCGCAATTTTATTTTTACAATTACTTTAGCAATCCGACTAAAAGACGTTGCTCCAGTAACATCTTATGGTATCGTTATATTTCCGCGGTATCGCTAGTTTTTAGGATGCGATTAAGATACAACAATTCAGGGGCACATATTGAATGAGACAGTTAGAGATAGTTAAAACTGATCTGACACCTGGTGGTTTGGATAGCTATTTCCTATAGGTAAAAGAACAAGGGGCAGGGGTTGGTGGTGCCACCACTGATCGTTATTTGAAATATGAGACAAGGCTGGTTTTAACCTACAGCGATACGATCCGCAGTGCTGTGAAGGTCCGCATAAAAAGTATCGCTAAATGCCGTACTTTACGCGGCAATGCGCCTATGCGATTGCGACACGATCCACAAAATTTCAGGAGCAACATTTTGGCCCTCGGATCGCTATTCTGCGATCCGCAGCTCTGTCGTAATCCTGAAGCAACGGGGCCCTGGAGATGCATAAAACCTGATGGCATGCAGCTGTCTTCTTGTGTCACTTGTTGTGCAGCTGTGTTTCGGCCTGATAACTGTGGAGCAGCTGGCTGTTTGCAGCTGGCCAACATCATCTAGACGCCATGGGTGGTTTTGGCCCACTAGATTCACGTCAACTATAGACTGCAGAACCGTCCTAAGGCACTATTGACACAATAGGCCCATTTCCATTGTCTGACAAAAACGGTATAGATTTTTTGTGTTCTCCTTATAGCCCATTTTCATTGGCCGTCACTGATATACAGTCAGGAACCGCCGACAGACCTTTAGCACTGCTGATGCAAAATGTAAATAGGCTATTAGAAGAAATCTACACTGTTTTTGTCAGCCAATGGAAAAGGGCCTTATGTCAGGGCCAGGGTGAAGGTTGTGGTTTGCTCTAAATGCAGTCATTGGCTGCTGGGCCTACTCTATTCCTTATATGGCCATGAAGGCAGAGGGCCAGCTCCATGCAGTATTACATGGCTCGACACATAGGCTTTGATGGTTGGCTCTGCGACATCGGTCAGTTGACTGATTGGGGTATTTATAAATTTCCATAGACTCAACATGGTGTGGTTCTATGCCACGGTCATGCTATAAGATATTTATATCCAACGGGTGCCGTATGATGTTCTATGGAAATAATGTGCATGGGTATTATAAACGTATTACACTCATACAGCCAGTGCTCCAATGCTAAAGAATACGTTGCCAGGAGGTTGTTTGGCTGCAGACATTGCGTAAACACCCAGATAAGGTGCGACACCGGCCTCTGGAAAAAGGCTTATTCAGTGTCCCACGAATACACACGTTTCGGCTCTCGTAACATGGTGTGAGTAGTAGTGTACCTACAGCCATTCATTTTTACAGCTTGTCAAGGGTACTAATTATTGTCATTTGATGTTTTTGCACAATATCGTTTCAGGCTCGCACCACGAGGTTCCCCATTGTAAGTATCAAGGTCCCTCTATCAGAATGAGAATGGGGCCTCTTTCTAAATATACTGCTCTCTTTTTATCAATCTTCACTGAGGTAGTTAGTTATTACAGGTGTCTCAAAATGAGATACATCATCCTTAATCATGAATAAGGTCCGCTTATTATTGTTGAAATTATACCAAGGTATGTCAATTAATGTTCCATAAGTGTATCCAACTCCTAGCAGTAATCTTTAATTACTAAATTACCTGACAAGATAGTTCTTCATATATGGCCTCCCTAATGCAGCGTTTTGATGTTATGATGCACTTATGTTTATCAGAAACTAATTGATGCGGAACTCTACTATACATTGATCAGATTTTGGGCCAATGACATCAAGATTTTGTAGAAATAATTTATTTAAACAGTTAATATTTTAATCTCTGATTATAAAGGACTTGAGAGCAGAGTGTAGTGGGGTGGGAATCCAGCAGTGTTCGGATGTTCTACGGAAGGTGGCGCAGAGAGCCGATCCTTACTGTGTAGTGGTTCCGGGCAACGCCGCACACGAGAGTGGCGTGGCGGAGACCGGTATTACGTAACACTGGGTATATATACTCAGCGTTCACAGTAGGTCGACAGGCTGTCCCTGTGCATCTCTTCTACGGAATGGACCCTTGGGCCCTCACTTGGCAGGCGGGTTCTCGTAACCTTCCTGGTGGTTAGGCGAGTCTTTTAGATTAGCCTCTCCAGCATTACCCGGCACCCTGTGCTGGGGTACTGTACTTGTGGGGAAGATCTTCCAGATCTTTCCGGGAAGTAATTGTTAATAAACATTCCTGTTTATTAAACTCGTGAGTTGTGTTGTGTGTGACTAGGTTTGTGCAAACTTGCCGAAAACCGAACCGACCTACGTAATAGTGCGTAGGGTGGGATCCTGCCTGGAACTAGCATTCCGGAACAGGGGTCTTCCATTCTGCTAGACAGGCGGCGACCACCACAAGAGTATTGTATAGAGATATAATGAGAATAGTGCCCTGATCGGGGAACACAAATTGATATCAATATATGTGACCGAGCAGAAACTAGTTATGTTATTATAATCAATGGATATGTCCTGCCTGTCTTGAGTTTAATTATTAATAGGATGCTGTTGATATGATTGCAGGGACGTCCGACCACATTGATACCAATCACTGGAGTAAGTACATTTAATATCGTTCTTGTACTAGGTGACCCTGTGACCTTCACATCATCGTTTTGTGTATCTGAATATAATTCAGAGTGTTCACAGGATCCAATGTTAACTGGTTGCCGTCGTTATATATTTATATATATATATATATATATATATATATATATATATATATATATATATATATATATATATATGCCAGAAATGGGAGTTTCAGAAATTTCTAAGTGTACATACAAGTTTCTCCAGTTAGAATATTGGAAAATGGTTGTTCATGGTGGGACAAGGGGCCGTGGTGCGGCCACCCAGTCGGGAGCGGATCCTTTACTTACCCAGGGCGATATTAGGGAGATTAGTAGCATCTGAAAGGGCGTATACATCAGAGATTAGTGATGGTGTTTTAACTTATTCATAAAACACTTGGTACCTAGGGTCCAGGTGGCAGGATTTCCTCTGTAAGCTTCTGCCTGATTCTGGTTTACTATATGAAATGTGCATACATATCAGAGGTGTAGGAAGACAAAAACGTATATGCACATATCATATACAAGCACATCTTTATAACATTCCTTGTTTTTAATCAGGTACAAAACAAACTATCAGGTACAAACAAAACTATAAGAGTATTTCATTTAAAAAAATAAAACTAATTGGGATTCAGAGACTTAAAAGTGTGTGGCTAAAGCATGGTCTGGCAGATCAATTTTCTTTAAGGAAAAAGTCCTTGGTCATTTGCAGCGATGATGGGGCATTGTAATGTTATTCATGTAACTTTATTTTAACCGTCATTATACAGTATAAGTAAGTGTCACTTGTGGTATCTTACAGGGTCGTGCAACTACACTAATACCATTCACTGGTGTGAGTAACATTTTCTGAGATACTGCTACCCAGTTGGCCCGTGCAGGGTTGATGCTCGTATCTATCACAGCTTTTGCTTAATCAGTTTGATGCAGAGTCCGATGACAATATTGTTAAATGAAGAATCCATGATAAATAAAGACTATAGGCATCCCATCCATATGCAGCCAGCCTATGCCAATAAAGTATAATTAGTCTTTGGAACTGGATTCAAAGAGATTGTGTAATAACAACTGCACAAAACGGCAGGTTTTTTCCCCCATTTCGCTGTATTACAGAACCCTGTGCCCCAACATTCTTCCACTGCCTGAGTGGAAGAACACTCCGAGAAAGGAGGGGTTATTATTAAAAAAAAATCCGACGGAATGATGCCGAACAAATACGCTAGCACTTAGCTGATTTTGGGAGACGCATCCGACGGCAGAATTTGATACACTTATTACTATAACGTCTTTATACTTTGAAATTTTGTCTGTCAGAAAGTAACAGTAATTACCCTGATATTTGCCTACAACTTATTGTCAAGATGTGATAAACTAGACAGATAAGGAAGTTAAGGTATGAGTCGCGAGAATTACCTTTCGCTAGCTTTTCTACCTGACCTCTAATCATCTTGCTTTCAGTAAATCGCCTAAAGTTAGTCATAGCCTAGAGCAGAGGTTTTTGTGGATAGATCTTATTGTTAAGGCTTGAATCCTTTGTGTATATCTCCTCGTGTTCTAGTTCTAAAGAGTCTTTCCTCTTTTCAGCCACCCGGAGGACAGACCACTCGTGTAAGTAATACTAGGGTAGATGTAAGTCTCCTCGAGTTACCAATGTTTATCTCACCCCAGATAGTTTTTCTCCATAGACTTAACATTGGAAACTCGTATCTAACACCCATTAGATATTTAGGAAAAATATATAATGGATGATGCACGAGATATAGACCATGGAGAACGGACTGCAATACTCGTAATAAGAGTATGGAAAACGAGTTCCCGATATCAAGTCTATGGGACAAAAATAGCAGGGGTGAGATAAAAGAACTACCACCTGACACCCGCACTGTTACATTACCTCTAAGAGTCCCTCATTAGGATGATAATGAGGTATGCCTACCAAACTTATTTTTACAAGTATCACCTTGATTTGTAGTTCTTACAAGATCGTGTCTTTCGTTGTAGGCGGTCAATACGGTGGGACCCTCGCGTAGCCCTCAACGTAAGTATTATCCAGTACTCTCCGGGAAGTTTAATTGATGGAGAAAGTAATATTAGTATCAATGGTTTGATTAAGATCATGAACGCGCTTTTTGGGGGGAGGGGTATGCAGTTCTCGACAATATGATCCTCACATGATCCAGAGAATATATATATGCACTTAAGGGAAACTAGTTAACCTAATTGGGACGGCTCCTCGTACCACGTTACTATCGGTAAAATTATAGCATGAGCTCGCAGAGCGAATGCGATAATTTTACCGATAGTAACAAGGTACATGTACGATTTGCCGTCCCAATTAGGTTAACAAGTTTCACTTGTACTATGCACCTCTAAATACATGTAAATACTTAAAAACCCACCAAAATAGGTCGATGTCGAAGTGATAAACAAAGTCGCCTGGGTGGGCGGAAGTCACTTTCTGCTATGAATGTGTACCGCAATATTCATAGCCGCAATTTTGTAAATAAAATTCAAACTCTTATAAAATTCTTTTCTTTGCAAATATTAGTCTCATAATATTATTTATCAATTTTCTGTGTACTTTTTTTGTTCGGATATTGATTATTTATGATTTATTAACATATTTTACGAGATTGAGTTTTCAAAGTATGGTGGCATGGCGCCATACCGGCACAGTAGTGCCGGTATGGTGGTACGACTCAACTACCCCTTGGACAGCAGAGGTTGGTATTTGGAGTATTTTAAGGCACAGGTGTATAGTACTTATATTTAATATATATTTATCTAGTATTCTGCTGCCAATAATGTCAAGAACCACTTGGAATTTTGTGATATAGTTGGCTACTGGTATGTCATCCTTTCTGTACAAAAGAACCCCATGTAAGCGGTCACCTTCCGTTTCGGACCAAAGTGTCTACTTACGCGGGGTGACCGCTTACACGGGGTTAAGATAAACATCTAATAGAGGGAACCGTTCCGAGCAAAGGTGTCCATTAACGCGGGGTTTCCGTTAACGCGGGGTTTCCGCTAACGTGGGGTGTCTGTTATAAGCGGGGTTCTACTGTATATGTATATATACATTTATTATCCATCGTATACAAAGCCCCCATTGAAAATGTATGGAGACTCAGTAAACCACGACCCATTGTATAAAACCTGTCAGATACCATAACTGTGGTATACGGATTCAAACCTGTGGTATACGGCCTCAAAACCATGGTATACAGAGCAAAGAAATAGTCCCTATTGTTATACCCTTTAATATGGCAATTGCAAGGTTTAATTTATTCGAAAAGATGGATAATAAATGCAACAAACGATGATTTTGTAGACAGGCAGCTCTGTAAACCACTCGAGGTTGACGTTGTAATACACTCGCTAGCGCTTGTGTATTACTACGCGTCAACCTCTCGTGGTTTACGGCCGCCTGTCCACAAAACCATCGATTATTGTCTATATATATTCATATAAAAATTTGTATTTACATATATATGTACAAATGGGTGAGTGTTTTGCTTTGCTGGCAGCCTTCACCTGCCCCACGCTGGAGGGGAGTTACCCGGACACGACCGACTGTACCCGCTTCTACGTGTGTGAGAACGGAAACGTTATTCGCGGCACGTGCCCCGCCGGCCTGCACTTCTCCACCGTCACCGGAAGCGGAACCTGCCTCGCGCCCAGTGTGGCGCAGTGTACGCCGTCAAGCCAGCTGTCGTCACGTGGGTATACACCAACACTATAGGGAGCCAAAGTGAACCCGTTGCAACCACAGATAGCCGGTTACAAAATACTATTTCCGGGTATAGGCGCTCAGTACTTTGACTATGTAGGTTCCAGATTATATGTGTCATTCTCCAATCTTTGAGATCCAAATTTTTAATAAACTTAACAACTGTGATCGTAGTTTCGAAACAGAGTTATTCAGAGACGATAGTAGTAAACTACACTTCAAAAGTAACAAAAGAGACCAAAAACGAAAGTCTAGCCTCAAACCCCCATAGCTTTAGCACTAAGCCTCGTTCCTACTGGCCACCGGAAACGGTGTTTTGTAGGTGGGTATCTGGTTTCAGCGGGTTCACTTTGGCTCCCTATAGGCCAGGAAGGCATATTAGGGACTATGGTGGGATCCGGATTCAAATAGTGTTTCCCAAAGATTCTTATAGATGGACTTGTGTTGCACATCTAATTAGCTCAAGGAAGCATTTCTTTGTAAATAATAACTATAGGAAAAATATTCTCTGAAATTATAATATAAAAATATTGCATCATTACCATCCAAGCCTTACTTCTCCATTTTCTGCCTACCACAACAATGCTTTAACATATGGCACACATCACAAAAAGGGGCTTTTTGCTACTTTTCTATTTTGATAACAAAACAGTCCATTTTGACTTCTACTCTGATTACAATAATAGTTAAGGTATCAAAATGATCCTCAAAGAAATCTCTACTTGATTTAACTGGGCTCTGATCTTGCGTCCATCTGCTATTGAGGTGAAGCCGAGTGATGATTACGGCGCATCCAAACGAGTGGAGTATTGTCTATCTTCCTATTCGAGTGCGGTTCTGAATTTATCTTACCCCTTTCAATAACATTAGAATACCATCACATTATCAGAATAATTCAATATTACTTGGCAAATCCAGTTGGGAACATATAAATCTCCATGTTGATATCTTATCTATTTTCTCAAATCCTGACCACTGATTGGCCAGTTCCTTGACTCTAACCTACTTCCAATTGCATTCTATAACTGACTATATCAGGACCCCTTTTGCAGTTTGGTTTATAATCTCTGACCAATATCTATTGCAGTGACTGACTGCGACAATCAAGCCAATGCTATTCCAACGGAGTTTGTGTTAGCATTCCCCTCTGACAACAAAGATATTCAACTCAAACTGATGTCCCAATCACCGTGCGAAGTAACGGTCACTATCTACCAGGCGAACGTGAGGGAGCCGCTACAGATCTTAAAACTTGCTCCACATGGTTTTGCGGAGGTGGCGCCTCTATCCATGCTGAAATTGAACAGCTCACAAAGCAGGGCATCACAGAGGGCTATCATTGTGTACGCGACGGACAGGATCCGAGCTATTAGTAATAACCGGGGCTCCTGTGCGGCCTACCTGAATCTCCCGCGGGAGAAGCTCGGGAGGGAGTACTACGCCCTCACCTGGTGGGAGGGCCCGCAGTCTGGAGCGGCTCAGGTGGTGGTAACGGCAGGAGGAGAGGCATTCACCCACGTCCAGCTCCAGTTCCCGTCCACCATGGAGGGGGTGGTCTCCCATAAGGGCCTCATGTACGGAGCCGGTACCACCCTCCAGGACACACTCCAGGCGTACGGGTCATTGCTGATCCAGGAGAAGTTTGATCTCAGCGGGATACACATCGTCTCAGACCACCCCGTGTCTGTATTGGGTGGGAGTCTGGACGCCCAGATCGGTCCAGGGAGCTATGTGGATAATGTACTATCGGAACTCACTCCGGTACATACATGGGGTACGGAGTTCGCTACGGTACCTGTTCCCAATGACCACTTAGGAGGATACGTCAAGGTCGTCACCAAGGACGCTGCGACTCGCCTATTGGTGAATGGTGAGCTCTATGGGGTTATGCCACACCCAGGTGGGGTTCTCACACTGGAGGTGGATATTGGCACTCCTATGTACATCCAGGCAAGCAATCCCATTATGGCCGTTTATATCACCAAAGGGGATACCACAGGTCAAGGCAATGCGTACCCAGCCTCACTCTTCCTCCCACCTTTGACGCAATACCTCCACGAATATCCTTTCGCCACCTTTATGGACGATAAGAACTCCTACATAAATCATATTCTGGTTGTCATTGACCGGAATGACCTTGAGGGATTGGTCCTTGACGACATGCCAGTGACCTCTAGCGGATGGGCAGCGGTACCAGGCTCGCGAGGTCTCGTAGCGCGAGATTTGTATATTCAGGAAGGGGAACACAGAATATATCACGAGAGGAAGGCGAAGTTTGCTGCTTACATCTATGGCCTGGCTACAATGGACTGCGCCTATGCTTTCCCGGCTGGAATGAACTTGGCTGATTTAACGAAGGTAATATTTAGTGTTAATGCATTATTAAAACGTTTAATGGCATATAGGACAATGTGGCTTGAAAATTAAAGCCCATTTCAATTTTCTAAAATTCGAATATGGTAATCTTCTAGTCTTCTAGTATACACATCTAACTTAAAAATCGGGGGCCACCGTGCTAGATTTTTTATTTAGAGCTCAATATTATGGCAAATTTATAAAAGAATTTCTATAAATTCCCAGAAGCTGTTTTTCACATAGTAATACCCAGAACAGAATTCAGAGAATATATTAGATGTATAATGATGCCTGTGTGAATTCCTCGATATGCCTTTAATATGCATCTCCTTCGAGTTCTGCTTGATTGTACTCCGACGATGTTTTATCACTGAGTAGACAGAAAAAAGGACCCAGCCTATATCATAGAGGAAACCTATGAAAGTTTAGGGTCTGAGCCCATATCCCATCAAGTTTGAATCACGTAGTAATTCACAAGGCGAAGCCGCGTGAATTATGTAGTGATTCAAATGAGATGGGATTGAGCTCTGACCCTAAACTAGAATAGGTTTGTGAATTTATCTCATCCTTAATATTTACTAATGGGCTAACATTTGTGACATTATCCCCCATTAGATATTTTTCCTAAATATCTAATGGGCGTTAGATACGAGTTCCCAATGTTAAGTCTATGGAGAAAATATACCAGGGGTGAGATAATACATAATATGTCTTTATAACACTAGTCCAATAGACGTTGGACACCGAAACAACATGGTTATCATGTATCCGAATCATTAGAATAATGATACTTGGCAATATTCAACTATTTTTATTCATAAACTTTACATTTCAATGCTCATTGACGGTAGGTAAAGAAGATGGCCGCAACGCCAATTCCCAACGTCGCGGTCGACTCCAGATCGGTTTTGTATCCTGGTCACGTGACTGAGGTTCTTCAGCAGAGCGCCACCTTAGTGACTGATGACGAAAACTGTACGACGACAAGCCTGGCTCCATCCTACTGCGACAAGATGTCCTCCTACGAGAAGGTGGCCTCGTGGAATGGGACTGAGAACCGTGTAGTTGTACTCAGCCGGAACAGAAGAGGAGTTAATACTGATTCAAAATCATTTAAAGGTATGTCTGATTGAAATAATTAGTATCTCTTACGCAGCAAATGCATCCCATATATCTATACTAGGAGCCAAAAGTATGTTCATCACAGATGAATGAGCGCGCCATTATAAATGAATAACAATTAAAAGGTTTGAGTTACATTTAGCTTATGGATAGTTTTCTGTAACCCACCTGCAACCAGTCAACTTGTTATTTCTTTAACTGCCTGAGTCTAGGATCAAAACATATCAAGTAACAGTGGGTCAATGATGTATTTCGGTCTTGAGTGATTGGTCATGGTCAGCTGGGCATACCTCTAAGACACTGATACACTGCCTCCCTGCTCTGTTCTCACTATCATAGTGAACAGCATGCAGATAGTAAAGGGATAGTTTTCTGGAAGCACACTGAAAGTTCAATGTGACCACTCTAGCCCTGACTCTTAACTCTAGATGATGTATTTAGTGCGTGCAAGCACGCTCTAAAAAACTAGGAGCAAATAGAATGTTTATCATTGATGAATGAGCGTGCTAAATGAATACCAACTAAAAGATTTGGGTTACATTCAGTGTATGTATCGTTTTTTGTAACCCACTTGCACCCAGTAAACTTGCCATTTCTGCAACTGCCTGAGTCTATCTAGAGGATCCAAACATATAAAACACCAGTAGGTCAATGAGGTATTTCGGTCTTGAGTGATTGGTTATGGTCAGCTGGGCATGCCTCTCAGACACTGGCACCCTGCTCCCTTTCCAATAGCACAGCGAATAGCACGCAGATAGTGAAGGGATGGATTTTTCTCAGCACGCTGAAAGTGTATGTGACCCCTCTAACCTTTTATAGGGAACGTATATAGGGCGTGCGAGCACGCTCTAAAAAGCTGAGCCAGCATTAATGTTAATTGGTTTCCTTGAACACTATTATTGTGTATTCACAAAGGTCAGATAATCATACTGTTCGAATATTTCTACCTTACATCCTCTTCATAGATCGAGACTACGCAATTGTGATTTCTTGTTTCTCCCAGTTAAGGCCCGTTTCCATTGGCTCACGAAAACGGTGTAGATTTTTTGTGTTCTCCTAAAAGCCCATCTACAGTCACGAACCACCGACGGGCCTTTAGCACTGCTGACACAAAATAGAGATTAGCTTTTAAGGCCCGTTTCAATTGGCCGACAATCACGGTGTAGATTTGTTGTGTTCTCCTAATGGCCTATTCCCATTGGCCATCACTGATATACAGTCAGGAACCACCGACGGACCTTAGCACTGCTGACACAAAATTAAAATAGGTTATTAGGAGAACACAGAAAATCTACACCGTGTTTGTTGGCCAATGGAAAAAGGCCTTTAGGAGAACTAAAAAAATCTACACCGTTTTCGTCGGCCAATGCAAACGGACCTCATGGGTGCATGTGTGTAGCGTGGTGTGGGTTAAGAAGATGTCCTACAATGAAAACATGTTTACATGTAGACCCTTTTCTGTATGCCATAGAGACCCAGGGACGATGTGGGTCAACTTTATTCAACACTCATGGACGATCTTACGGATGGCTAAAACTGTCTTAGCAACAGACTTGAATATTATTAAATGATAACCCTTTTATGAGGTGCAGAAAAGGGTCTTCATGTACAATCCTAGATTATTAAACTGACCCCAGGTCAGTAAAATTGAGACATTTGCCGATGTACACGGGTGTATTATGCTAACAATGTGAAATTTTCGCTGTTTTGAAATGCTGTCACGATCCAAAATATCGGAATGTGAAACATACAGATTATATTCCTCGGCCTAATGGACCAAGCTGGCTGCATGGCATGCTGCGTGAGACGATCCCCTTTGGTTACGATCAATATGGGTTGCCCCCACGCGGTAAACACGGAGCCAGCATATAATCCTGATCTCGACGTACTCGGGCCATCCGGTCAGCGCAGCGTATTGTAACACTGTCTGCAATAAATCTTGTAACGGGACGAAGCCTTAGAGTCATTCATTCAGCTTACTATTCACAACAGATAGTAACAATGAATATTCTTTCGTCACATAATCTGTAATCTGGTCAGTATAATATATATAATGCTAATAAATGTGAAATTTTCCCTGTTTTGATACAGACCTGAATCCTCTCATTGGCTGTGAGACGGGGACGACACACTCACTACAAGATGGCGTCCACCAAGGCTTCCACCAGCAGTCCACGTTTCTATACCACAACAGTTACTCATTTTACCATATGAAGAACCGGACCAGCGGCTGTGATCAGAACTCCTCACACCAAACCGCAGCTCGCGCTAACATTCACATAGCCCAACAGGTGGTGAAGGAGATCAGTAGAACTGGCGACATGGTCAGAAATCTGGTGTGAGGTGCGCAACTAAAGAAAAAGTGAAAATATTACAATTTTATTTATCAAGATTTAAAAGATAATTGGTACTGTGACATTCCTTCCGGATATAGAGAAACAGGGACCCGTTTTTTTTTAGATGGGATAATCGTTAATAGCGATTATTTAAGATTCAAGATGGTTTTCAACATAAATACAATGATAATTTACCTCAAGGGTTCGATATTTATCGCAAAATGCATAATAATTAGATTATGGCTTCAAAACGGCCGCTATTATGAGAAAACAGGGTTATTGAGCCCATAAGGATGGCCGTGTAAGGTCTTTTGACTCAAAAATATGGCCCGACGCCACAGTTTGAGTCAAAATACTGAGAACGACCATCCCGGACTCAGTAACTATGTTCTCTTATTATTATACACCTTCCTAATCATTTAAAATGCAGTTTTATTACATTTCCGCTCCGTGAAACCCACTGCCATTCACTACGGTCCGCTGTCACGGCGGGCGCGAACATTATTTATCCTACCCCTAATAAAAACGGTCCATAGGCATAACATAGGCAAATTTTATGCGACATGCCATGACATAAAGTGCGATTTATGCCTCTAGGGGTATAAAAAAAAATCGACCAATCAGCGACCAGATTGTGAGCTGCTCCGAAAAAAGTTCCGGTTGGACTCAAAAGTTCTGGTTGGACTTTGGTTGGTCGCTCAATCGATATTTATATTTTAGTAATTCAAAAGGGTAGAGACGGGGTAGGATAAATACGAAACCGAACTCGAGTTAGACCTGTCAGTGTCTATGCCACTCTGGTCAGGTCTGTTCCTCACTACGCTCAGCTAACGCTTCGCGTGGTAATACACAACCTTCCCGTCGTGGCATAAACACTGACAAGTCTAACTCTCGTTCAGTTTCTACTAATTATACTACTCCCCTAGCAGTAGGTAGTATTTCATACATGTTCGCACACAGGTATATAGGAATAACGATTATCCCGTCTAAACATCGAGTCCCAGGGCTTGTGCTTGACTCAGGCTGCAGCCTGTGATGTGTTGTGTACGGAGTGTTTGCGGTGTTCATTTTATCCTCATATGAATCTTATCGGAGTATCAAATGTAGATGTAGTTGCTGATAACAGAAGGTCCACAGCACGCACAAAGAATGATAAAACTAAGGGATTGACTATTTTAGAATCTCATCATCATCTGATGTACATGAAGGAATAAATGTCCATGAATCCAAGAGCGAAGTCTGCGATACAGACACAATATATATAATTATATCACATAATGCATTTCAGTTGCTACAGCTGTACAGATGAAGCGACATTTACTGCTAACTTTTCTGGCAATGGTTTTATTGGGCTGTAAACTCCATAAATATCTCATTATATGTAAATTAATTGGATTTAATCAATTAAGCTCCAATCATTCATAGATTTTTTTTTTCGTAAGTTGCTATGAATTATATAGATTGTGCGTCTGAATAAAAAAAATACTTGAAGTGATTGTACAATTTATGAAATATGAGACGTCTGAAACAGCTGCATTTGCAACAGGACATTCCACTATGTTGTTTATTAAAGGCAAATTCTGCCAGACACTTGCCTCTGTGCGAGAATAAGAAAAATTACAGGTTTTAAAAAAATACCAAGATTTTATTTTGACATAACCTTTCATTTATGCTCTCAAGCATCTACATACAACATTCAACCTACCATTATGCATATTGTTGTCCATCATATGAACGACATTATCTTTTAACTTTGTGTATATCGAGCTGGAGAGTGTGTGAAAATGTCTATCCTGGAAAAGGTATTACCTTTACACAAGCCAGGAAACTGAACTAATATAATGAGGATAAATGTTGTCTTGCAATAGCAAATACATAAACGTTGCCCGGATTTAACACCACGAGTATATCCATCCATGTGTATCTTATTTAGTCTTTTGTTTTTATGAATAGTTTTGTTTGTACAGAATTGATTAGGGAAACTATTTTACATATAACCCATATTCCTGTTGTCCCATTGTCTTCGCAATTTTGAGTATTTGTAATGGTTAAATGATTCATAGAGGAGTACAATAAGAAATATCAATATAGATGTACTTGTCATTCCATTAACTAGTACGTATTTTGCAGCAATAATACGGCTGGTCTAAAAACTGGTAAAGGGAGATACAACTATAATATATTGCTCTTCCATTTAATGGCCCTGGCTCCTGTTGATTTGTAGTATTTGTCACATTTTATGTTTCCTTAATATTACTTAGTGATGACATGACATATCAAGCAATTATTATTTTCTGAAAGTGTGCCATACGCACTAATAATTGAGTTTTATTGTAAGGCTTATTTGCCACTCTATAGGGTTGATATCAAGAGATCCTGAAGTAATCAATTAACACTTTCTAGGTATATTATAGTAACCTGCTGCAGGTAACAAACTGTTTATCATTTAAAACCGACATGTATGACCGGAATAAACAAGGAAATATTATCACAAAAGTGCAATTAACCTATGACAAACCGCACTTGAATCTGGTATAGAAAGATGAATTTGCAATAAATATTCCTCTGAATATGCCAGAGAAATGATTCTTTCCAAATATGGACAGAGTTCTTCCCTGTTATTCTAGAACAAACATCATAAATGCATACTAATTTATAGTGTATGACATAAATTCATTGAGACATACATAAGTACGTATTTAGGTTTCAGTTCTATTACTGTGAAAGCGAATTTGTATGTATTGCATTCGAAAATGGAGGGAGACAAGAAGTCAGTTGAGTACTCGAATTAGATTAAAGACATGCTATATGATTGCCTGTTATCATGGACTTGAATGACCTGGATTAGAAAAGCGACACCGCTAGCCTATCCCCCTGTGTCTCGCTAGTGTAATCAGTTCTCGCTTTCGCCACCAGGAACGCCACAACCTTGGCAATTTCTTTTCTGTCTTTAACCAATAGTCCACACAGAATACCAATCATCTGGTAACTAAGTGTAGGTATGTATTTGGGGAAGAATATTGAATAGTTTAACCCTTTAACAGCAGCATGATGCCTCCAGGCATTCCCCTGGCTACAGCAGCATATTGACCTTTGATTTGGAATAACAAAATAGCATCAGCTACCAAGGTAAATTACTCAAATCATATGACACATCATGTGACATTGCTATTTTCCAAAAAAGGTGCCTGCTGTAGCAGGGTCGTTTATGCAGGCAATGCCTGCTGTACAATGGTGGTCAGAGGAACTGGGTGCTGCAGGGAAAGGGTTAAGTCTTGGTGGACAGTGAATACGGTAGTTTTGGAATTGTGAATCCTCATGGGTAACCTTTAAAGGCATATCCTACAATACAGAGTGCCGCCGCCTTCAGATTTTCAAATACAGACAATTACTAATTCAAACCAGTTCTTTTAACTTATTGACATTCTTTTGACTCTTTTTAATACTCGAATGTGTAACACGATACATTTACTATGTTCTGTGAAAGTTTTAAGAAAAAGACATGGCCTCTGATCCGGGCCAAAGTGTCCGTTTACACCTGGTAAAAATAAACATCTAATAGAGGGATCCGTTATGAGCATAGGTGTCCGTTAACGCGGGGTGTCCATTAGCCGGGGTTCTACTGAATATCGTAATATGACGAAAATTTCTTACTTTGAGCGAATTGATGTCTATCGACAATAGTACCTCAGCACGGGCCGAGGTATTACGTAATTCCTATACGATTTGGTAAAATGTGTAATGGGCTTAATCTATGAACAAAACCCAATGCACCACAAAGTAATGGGCCTTCAATGAGACATTAGAGTAGAGGTGGACCAGACACAGATGACAAGGTAGAATATTTAGTAGTTTATTTCAAATGACCTGTTCAAACAGGTTTATAAAATAGCCAACTGTCTGGGTTATAGATCGTACATTATAATCTATAAGTTACAGCATTTCAACCAATGACTTTTAATGAGTTAGTCCTGACTATACTGCATGCAATATGCTCGGCATACACAGACATGAGTGATATGGAATGTTAGCTGTAGCTTCCTAGATTGCATTGACGCAGGTTTGATACCTTTTAACCCTTTCGCTACGCTGTATGGGACCAAAAACACACCCTGAGATACGCTGCTGCAGTACCATTTTCACCCCTGTAGTACGCTGGCACTGTGCACGATATCCAGAGTGATGCCATTATATCACACCTCCAAAGTCATCAGGATTTTACATGATGGTGATGATATCAACTATAATATAGTTTTACATAGGTAGGGAAAATATTATAAAATATTCGCATTATTTCATTAAAAAGATAGCGATAACTTAAATTTCTGAAGTGATGCCTCAAGGCATCACAGCGTACTATGCCAGGGAATGCCTCCAGGCATCACAGCGTACTAAGAGAAAACGTGGTTACTGAGCCCGATGGGATGGCCGTTCGAGGTCTTTTGATGCCATAAATACGTCCCGAAGCCGTACGCTGAGGGACGTATTTATGGCATCAAAAGGCCGAGAATGGCATCCCTACAGGCTCAGTCACTACGTTTTTTTATTATCACATACCTAAATATTAAAAAAATTGTCATTTTATATACTTATTTTATGTATGTATTGACCTGATACATTCATTTTGGCACAGGGCGCCCGATTATTCACTACGGGTACAGTGCGCCCGAACTTTATTTATACTACACCCCTAGTAGCGGGTAGTATTTCATTGACGTTCGGCCATAGGAATGTAATAATATGCCAGGGAATTCCTCCAGGCATCACAGCGTACTACGCCAGGGAATGCCTCCAGGCATCACAGCGTACTATGCAGGGGAATGCCTCCAGGCATCACAGCGTACTACGCCAGGGAATGCCTCCAGGCATCACAGCGTACTATGCCAGGGAATGCCTCCAGGCATCACAGCGTACTATGCCTGGGAATGCCTCCAGGCATCACAGCGTACTAGGCCCGGGAATGCCTCCAGGCATCACAGCGTACTATGCCAGGGAATGCCTCCAGGCATCACAGCATACTATGCCCGGGAATGCCTCAATGCATCGTAGCGTACTATGCCAGGGAATGCCTCCAGGCATCACAGCGTACTATGCCTGGGAATGCCTCAATGCATCGTAGCGTACTATGCCAGGGAATGCCTCCAGGCATCACAGCGTACTATGCCAGGGAATGCCTCCAGGCATCACAGCGTACTACGCCAGGGAATGCCTCCAGGCATCACAGCGTACTACGCCAGGGAATGCCTCCAGGCATCACAGCGTACTACGCCAGGGAATGCCTCCAGGCATCACAGCGTGCTATGCCAGGGAATGCCTCCAGGCATCACAGCGTACTACGCCAGGGAATGCCTCCAGGCATCACAGCGTACTATGCCAGGGAATGCCTCCAGGCATCACAGCATACTATGCCCGGGAATGCCTCCAGGCATCACAGCGTACTACGCCAGGGAATGCCTCCAGGCATCACAGCGTACTACGCCAGGGAATGCCTCCAGGCATCACAGCGTAGTTAAAGGGTTAATACATCATAAGATGTAACACAGAGGAGACTAAGAGCTCACACAGTGAACACTCTCCTTCGCCAGTTCAGACAGGCCACCAGACATTATCCTCAACCTCGGCCTGCAGAAAACGATTGGACATTGTTTTAAATTCGAGAAGGAGGTATATTACATCCACCAGACAGTGAGGCATGGATTCAACGGTAATCTAGTTTCTGTAATGAAATATGTCACAGAGAGCTACTGTATCTATGTTTTATTAGAATCATGATTATCTAAAGAAAAAATTACCACTTTCAGTACATAATACCTGCACTGGGTCTCATTGTGTTCTGGTATTAAGAGACAACATGTTTAATGAGACTGTAGGGATGGCCGAGAATGGCATCCCTACGGACTCAGTCACTACGTTTTCTTATTATAACATAATCTACATATCAATAAAAACGCCATTTTCTAATACTTATTATATGTACGTATTGACCCGATGCCTTCACTGTGGGCACAGTGCGCACGAATATTCACTACGGGCGCAGTGTGCCCGAACATTATTCATACTGCAAATTAGGTAAAATTTCCTGCCCCGTGTGCGTTGCGTGATCTGGTGGGATTTGTGAACACTTTCGGTCGAAAAAGACCTGGGAGCTGTTTCAAAAGTCGGGAGGGTGCTAAACGAGAGTACTCATCGCCAATGCGAGAGGCCAACAATGGAACTTGAGGCGTCGCTGTCGAGGTGGAGGTGCCGCTCTCTATGGGATATTGGTAGTAGTTTTGCTGCCGCTTTGATTTGAGGTGCCACTCGCTGTTGCCGGCCTCTCGCTTACAAAATGTGACGTGCCGCTGGCGAGACCTCACTCGACTTTTGGAACAGCTCCCTGGTGTTGGACATACGTGGACCATACAGAAGGAGGTGTAGAACGGGTTTGTTGGCTCAGAGCCACGTGGTTTACATAGACAATAATCGATGTGGACAGGCAGTCGTAAACCACGAGTGGTTGACGCGTAGTAATACACTCGCTAGCATTCGTGTATTATGACGTAAACCTCAAGTGGTTTACAGAGCCGCCTGTCCACATAACCATCATTTGTTGTATTCATTATCCATTTTTCGAATGAATTAAACCCAATAATTGGCACATTAAAGGGTATAACAATAAGGACCATGTTTTTGCTCTATAGCACAAATGGACTATTTTTTCTGTATACCATGCTTTTGAGGCCATATACCACAGATATGAATCCGTATACCACAGTTATGGTATCTGACAGGTTTTATATAATGGGTCGTAGCTTACTGAGTCCCAATATATTTTCAATGGAGTCTTTTATACGATGGATAATAAAGCAAAAGATTCACATTTTGATTGTTTACTTTTAGAATGCCACACTTATTCATCAAAGATGAACATGACATTCGCTCCTAGTTCACAGGAACACAGAAGCTAAGCATTGCCGTACTTTCTCCCGAGGCCGAACATGTTCTGCACCTTTACCACCATGGTATGGACGTATATTTGAGATGCAGGGGGCTGTTTAATAAATAGAGACAGTGAGAAGGATAATATCAAGAGACGTCACGAGTTTGAGGCTGAGTTTATTTACGCCACGCATTTTGTTGGCTCCATAATTTCACGAGTCGAAGACGAGTGACATTAAGGAGCCAACAAAATGAGTGGCATAAATAAACTCAAACTCAAACGAGTGGCGTCTAGATTTTATCCTACCCCGTTTCCATATTTTTTCAGTATCAGAAGGTAGTGGCATAAACAACACTTTATGTCACACCTGTGAAATAAACAAATCCCATGTTAAGCCTATGGCGTTTTTTATTAGGGGTAGGATAAGGACAATTATTAAAGAGGAAACTTATGAAAGTTTATGGTCAGAGTTCGTATCATATTGAGTTTGAATCGCGTAGTGATTCACATGGCAAAGGCGTATGAATTATAGAGCGATTGAAATGAGATGGGATCAAGCTCTGACCATGACCTTAAGTAGGTTTCTGAATTTATCTCACCCTTCACATTAACTAATGGGCTAACCTTTGTGGCATTAATCCCCCAGTGAGTATTTTTTCTAAATACTCAACGGGCGTTGGATACAAGTTCTCAATGTTAAGTCTATGGGGAAAAAATACCAGGGGTTAGATATATCCCTGATCCTCAAATAGTATTGTCATATCTGACCATAATGAGTTATATTTGTTCATTATATATCTTTTATACACCTACCTGTTCTGCAAAAATATACAGTTGTAAGTACTGCTTTGTGATTATCGTGCAAAGTATCACATAAGTTTTTAAGACGGAAAACTGAGTAAATATTTCATCTACTCTGATACATTGATTAGGTTTGTAGTAACTCATGCGAGTTGCCTCAATTATACATCTATACTTCTACATTTGTTAGTCTAACATCACAATAGTTTAAAATATACCAACATGAATTACAAATAGCGTAAATGTTGACTTGAAGTAGACATTTTTATGATATTAAAAAGATTGTGCCACACACTATTCTGCCATCTAGGGATTTTAAACCAGTATTGATGGGGCTATGAGGAGTCATACTTATGAGTCTATTATATGGCGAAAGATGAAGAAGTAGTATCTAATGTAGTCCTCACATTTAAATAAAAAAAACAAATTTAAATACACCTTGGTAATAACTTTTGTGATATCTTGTTGAAAAGAACGTACATATGCACATTGCGGTAAAACCGCAGCAAATATAACCCTTTTTTTGTATTAAGTATCCCTTGTACAGTGAAAGTCTCAGGGATTATTTCTTATATACAGAGTAATATAGCAAGATATGAAGGAAATACACAAAAACGGGACTTCACACCGAAATTAATGATTATTTTAGTTAATATTCACTAAATGCCACTGCTATCTGAGTACAACTTATCAATACATAACAAAAATATTACAACATTAAGATGTTTTATATACATAAGAATCTGTTTATATATACAACAATGAAATGTCAAGAATAAACATTCTAATCTTTCCCGCATTTCCAATGAACGTAAAAGCATTCTGATCTATTACTTCAAGGTAACATGAGCTGATGTATAGTCCACCAAAGCAGCACCATGCGTATGTGAGATACACTTTAATATAGAAACACGTACCTTTTAATGGCATGAGATTGTCATTGTAACAAAGTATCATGAACAGAAATTTGGGATACAATTCATTTTCTCAACATAATTTGACCCTGTTCATTTCAGATATGGTTCAGTATCACAGGGACATTTACAAAAAAAGAAAATCTAATCTCTTATACAAAATCATTAATACCAATACAGATATCATACAGAACATACCAGAACATATATCATATGTGTTTACTAAAGATATATTACTGTACCCAGAGTAGAAATGAACACTGTATGTTTTCCCTCCCGTATTATCTTTGAGTATATATTATTATTATCAATAACAATTATGATAACTGTGAAAAATGCCCATGTCGTATCATGTGTGGATATAGCACTTTGCCTGTGGTAAAACGCGTGATATTGCCCTCTAGGCTGATATAGAAAACACCACTATCATTATCGTTTTCTTCTACCAGTAGGACACTCGCGTAACTACAAGGGCTACGTGTATTTACTTTATAGCAAAGATGAATACTTTTGATTAAATCCTGATCTTAGTTGAGACGACCCCTGGTGGATAACGGCAAGACTAGGCTGAGCTGATAAAGTGACTGGCAACAATTTGACCCGGTGGATTGTTCAAGACATTATAAAGTTATCCATGTTCTGTGTCAGTCTCAAGGTTACTTCCACAGTGTCTTGGCTGGTCGTACATTCTCAAGGTTACTTCCACATTACCTTGGTTGGTCGTACATTCTCAAGGTTAGTCTCAAGGTTAATCCCACAGTACCTCGGCTGGTCGTACATTCTCAAGGTTAGTCTCAAGGTTACTTCCACATTACCTTGGCTGGTCGTACATTCTCAAGGTTAGTCTCAAGGTTACTTCCACATTACCTCGGCTGGTCGTACATTCTCAAGGATAGTCTCAAGGTTACTTCCACATTACCTTGGCTGGTCGTAAACTCTCAAGGTTAGTCTCAAGGTTACTTCCAAACTACCTCGGATGGTCGTAGATTCTCAAGGTTAGTTTCAAGGTAAATTCCACAGTACCTCTGCTGATCATACATTCTCAAGGTTAGTCTCAAGGTTACTTCCACATTACCTTGGCTGGTCGTACATTCTCAAGGTTACTTCCACAGTATCTTGGCTGGTCGTACATTCTCAAGGTTAGTCTCAAGGTTACTTCCACATTACCTTGGCTGGTCGTACATTCTCAAGGTTAGTCTCAAGGTTACTTCAACATTACCTTGGCTGGTCGTACATTCTCAAGGTTAGTCTCAAGGTTACTTCCACATTACCTCGGTTGGTCATATGTTTTCAAGGTTAGTCTCAAGGTTACTTCCACAGAACCATGGCTGGTTGTACATTCTCAAGGTTAGTCTCAAGGTTTCTTCTATAATATCTTGGCTGATCGCATACTCTCGCAATCAGACTTCCAGTCTCATGGCTTGTGGTACATTCTCAGGGTCTGTGTTTGTTGACGATGTCCAGCGCCCACATTCTTAGGGTATGTCTTACAGTATCATGGCCGACTTCACAATCTCTTGGCTGGTCTCATATTCTCAACTCGATCGTCTCGTGGTCATCTGAGTTCATGCCGGCATCATCCTCGTTACTCAGCAGGCTGCGCTGGTCAAGCTGCTGTGCTCGCTTGCTGCCCCGACTGTCGCGGCTGCCCAGACTAAGCCGGGCAAGAATGCTGCCCTTGAGGCTGCCCGCATGGCTGCCCCGCGCCTCGGGCACCGCCTCGCCCACCCCGCGGAACACCTGGATAGGAGGATTAGGGTCAGAGCGCTCCCGTTTGAAGTCGGCGAAGTATTCCTGTGTGCTGAGGTCCTCTCGCCGTGGTTTGCGCCACCTGGTGCAGAGAAAGAAGCCAAGTACAGGGATGTCAGTTGGGGTCACGAAAAAAAATTTGAATATTTTCATGTGGAATTTACTGCCTCAAACAGAAAACATGGAGAAAACACCATTATTGGCCATGGAATGGGGCTGGGAAGTGCAGGAAGGTTTGATCCACTGTATATTGGTGTGAATGTGCTTCAATTTATTTTCTCTTTACTTTACATAAAAAAAAGGGAATTTAATGATATGAAAATGAAAACAAAAATAGGAAAATTGCAATCTCTGCAATAAGAACTTACAGTTTGAGGAGGAGTGAGGAGCAGACGACCGACACGGAGGAGCACGCCATGGCCGCTGAGGCCATCCACGGCTGGAGCATGATGCCCACCGGTAAGAAGGCACCTGGAGAGAACCACACCGACATGTGTAGGAAATATGTTAACATGTTTAAAATCACTATTTACTAATATACTAAAAAGATGTGTTATAGACACATGTATAAAATCAAACAGCCACCGGTAAGAGGGCACCTGGAGAGAACCACGCCGACATGTGTAGGAAATACTATTATATGTTTAAAATCACTGTCTATTTATTAACATACGAAAAGAATGCGTTATTGACACACATTCATAAAACCACACGCCCACCAGTAGGAAGGCACCTGGAGAGAGCTATGCCGACATGTGTAGGAAATATGTTTACATGTTTAAAATCCCTTTCTATTTACTAACATACTAAAACGATTTGTTAAAGACACATGTTTAAAATCACTTAGCCACTGGTAAGAGGGCATCTGGAGAGAACCATCTTTTTTTATTCTTATTTATTTATTAGCCATTTCTGTTACATAGTTCTTCCAATGGTTATTTCGTACAGCATTGAGAGTGTAGAAATAGACACTCCTTAATTTCCTTCAAACTATACATTGATGAAGATAGAAGTGAGTTAATGTGATGGGTATGAGATATGTCAATTTGGATGTTTAACTACTCCAAGATACAGTGACTTTACATCTAGATCAATTGACTGAGCAAAACATGGTTTTTAAACCACACACCTTAGTCCTCTTTAGTCATGGTATTCTTATGTTTACATCAATTCAATTAACCCTTATCATCCACTTTCTTATTGTTCCTAATAGCTCGTTTAAAGGATGCTACACCTTCTATGTTCTGTATACTTGGGTCCAGTGCACTCCACAATCGGATACCCCTGTACAGTGGCGACTTCTCGTACTTACATCCATTATGTTTATTCTGCATAAATCGTATTCCCTTGTCTCCCCTTGTTCCTCTGGCTCTAAGGTCCAAATATTCAACCTCTTTAGACTTCTTGAACATTAGTTTTAAGAGTTGACTATTTCTTCGTTCCGCAAGTGATTCTATTCTTCCACAAGATATCCTCAGGGATTCTATACTCTGGTATCGGTCTTTATGTCCCTGTACTATTCGTAGTGCTCTGTTTTGTAGTACTTCCAATTTACTCAGATCTATGATATTTGCTCCTCCTACTATAAAACCGCAATATTCTACCACCGGCCAAATGGTTGTGGTATAAATTCGGAGAGCTGTCTTACGCGTTATAAATCTTCTGATTTTGGCTAAACGAAACAACCGGTTATTAAAGGATTTAGAGATCTGGCGAATATGCTTTGAGAGGTTTAGTCCACTATCTAACTCAATACCCAGATACATGTAAGACTGTCTAGTTTCTATCTGAGTGTCATCGCATCGTATGTCCATCTCGGGCAGATGGGGTCTCCTTCGATCAGAACAATACCATACACCTTTCGTTTTCTTTTGGTTTACAGCTAAACCGTTAGCTTTACACCAGTTTAACACTTGATTTAACGCATTTTGCAGATTATCCATGGCTATTTGAGGTTTCTTATGGCTACTGTACAATATCAAATCGTCTGCATATTGGATGCCGCGACAACTAATTATATCTCTACACATTTCGTTTACGAAACAAATAAACATCAAGGGGCCTAGCACCGAGCCCTGGGGGACGCCGCTTTTGACCGTTAGTTTATGTGAGACCTTCCCATTTATCACCACTTTTTGTTTTCTGCCTGTTAGATACGAATTCATCCATTTAACAAGATCTATAGGCAAGTATAGTTCCTTTGACATCTTTTCTAGCAGTAATGCGTGTGGTACCGTGTCAAACGCCTTGCGTATGTCCACATAGCAAGACGCCGTCACTTCCATTCTATCTCTCTGCCAGTATAAATCAGAGATTAGACTAAGTATTGCATCTTCCGTTCCCATACCGGGCCTGAAACCATATTGATTCTCATTCAAATACCCTCCCTCTTCTAACTAGTCATATACTCGGTTGTGGATAATTTTTTCTGATATCTTGCTGGTTATAGGAAGCAGAGAGATGGGCCTCCAGTTGGAGATATCTGTGAGGTCACCTCCTTTCGGTATAGGCACTATACTTCTTTCCTTCCAAGCCGTAGGTACAATTCCTAGCTCAAAAGATTGGTTTAGTAGGTATGTAAACTCGGGAATGATTAGCTCTAGTAGATCCTTTACAACTTTACTAGAAACTTGTTCTAGGCCAGAAGATTTGTGTGTAGGAAACATGTTTATATGTTGACAATCTTGGTCTAGTTAATAATATACTAAAAAGACATGTTATAGACACAGTAAGAGATTTCCCGATGAACCTTCTAAATTGATTAATCAAAATTTTAAAAATTACCTGCAGCAATCGGTATCCCGAGCACGTTGTAAACTGTGGCAGCTATGAAGTTGATGCGGATTCTCTTCACCGTCTTCTTGGAAAGTCTCATGGCGGCAACGACATCTAGTAGATTATTCTAATGAAGAAAAGCAAAACTCCACATCATAAACATTCAATTTACTGATTTACTACAACCAAACTGCATCTGAAAAACTCATGAGATACTTTACCATACTTTAAAAAAAGATAAAAAAAATACAAACCACATTCCTCCCTTTGATACTGGAAAACTATGGAGAGAGTAAAGCATTCTATGATTTGTATGACTGACGGATAATGGGGATATCACTGCGGACACCAATAATTAATGTCGGAAACTGTTATATTCTGCAAGAGACAATGTTCCAGCCCAGATTATGTGCGCAAATACTAGAAGTGCAAACACAACTATCTAAAAAAAAACCTTTGAAATATGCAATCAAAGGTGGGACTGAATTATTAGCTTGTATAAACAACACATAACTGTATTGTGTCACACTCTACAAAGATGGCAGTTGCAGCTTATTTTTCTGAAACTCATCTTCATCATTATATTGCACCATATCATCCTTATGTGTTTTAGCGATGATGTGGGTATCACCATTCATGGAAAATCTGTCTCATGACAGAATTGAATAATGTTATGAATATAAAAAAAAAATTACAAAAAAAGAAAAATTATTAGATGTGAGACGAGGCAACGTCCATTCCCTTTGCTGATGCTACCTTGAATAATAGTGAAAGAACTGCACCTAACCACCGTCACTATATACACTGGTGGGTGTACACATATTTCTTTTAAATTTCACCAGGCGGCTGACTCACTCACCCTGATGAGTACGATGCCGGCCGCCTCCACCGCCACGTCGGTCCCGGTCCCGATGGCGACCCCGATGTCGGCCTGCGCCAGCGCGGGCGAGTCGTTGATGCCATCCCCGACCATGGCCACCACGTGACCCTTCCGCTGCAGCTGCTTGACCTTCTCCACCTTGTGGATGGGCAGCACCTCGGCGAAGACGATGTTGATGCCCACCTGGCGCGCGATGGCCGTGGCCGTCTTGCGGTTGTCGCCGGACAGCATGAGCACGTCGAGACCCATCTTCTTGAGCGTGTAGACGGCGAGGTGGGCCTCGGACTTGACAGTGTCGGCCACCGCCAGCATGGCCACCAGCACACCTGACAACACCAACAGAAAGATTCCCTGTTCTAGAATCGTACTGAGTACACATGAAGAGGTTAATGACAAGTTCCTGTCAATTTAAACCATGATATTATAGTGTCTCCAGGTCAACCCAAAAAACCCAAATAATGATAATGATAATAATAAAGATAATAATAATAATGATAACGGTGATGAAAATGATAATGATGATGATGATAATGATGATAATGAACATTGTAATAATAATAATAATAATAATAATAATAATAATAATAATAATAATAATAATAATAATAATAATAATAATAAAAGTAATGATAAAAAATTTTTTTTTTAAAAGAATATATAATAATAATAACAACAACAACAACAACAACAACAACAACAACAACAACAACAACAACAACAACAACAAGAGCTAATTGTGCATTTTCAAATAGAATAATTGGCCTTTAAAAGGTCAAATAAGCAGGTGGATGCATTTAAAACAAGTAGCTTAACACATGGTGTGTAATTTTTCACTGTTTGGTTCTGATTCTTTGATCAGTTTCATGGAAGGTCGAAACCACAGAAGGCTCCAAAAACGCCAAAAAACAGGTTCTACATGTTTTAAAATACTCACAGTTTTAGAAAACATAGGCTTTCCATACCAGAACACCTAACACCAGTCACCCAAGCAAGCAGCACTGGACCCACCCTCCCCCACCATGTCCCACCCTCCCACCCCAACACACACAGGGGAGGCGTTTTAACTGTGAGCAAGCTGAGGATGTCAATTGACACTCAAGAATGACCTGAGTACATAGGAAACGTTATTCAGTTTCACCTTCATGGATGAGTGCACACAGACCTTCCCTCTGACCATGTGGCTCAAACTGGGGGGAAAAACTCTATTCCTATGTACACCAATAAAGTAGGTCAAGCCAATATCTTGTGGTAAATGATATTGCAAATAGTTTTACAAACAAATATCATTTGACTGGGTCTTGACTGATTCCTATAACAAAGTTATGAACCATTTTGACTTTTATTTGTGTGTAAATATGCTGAATAAACCATCCATTCATACACCTGATGCCTTCCCCCCTCACATTATGAGATTTAGAAATAATACATGAATAGCACATCAAATATGTATTTTACTTAAATAATGACACTTCTTATGGTGTAAGCAACTGTAAGTGCCACTTATGGAGATGGTAAATGTTACACTAATGCTCACTATAAATCAATATTGAGTAAACATCTGTTTCAGTATGCCAATTTCACCCAAAATCCCCCCCCCCCCACACTTTTAACAAATACTTTAATATCTCAGCAAATATAGAATTTACCTAGAAAATTCCACTTCCTAGCACCTACTGTTTTTTATTCTCTTTCAAATGAGGCAAATTATATTATGATTAAACCAGTTTTACAGGTAGAAATATGTCCATAAAGGAGTTATTAAAAATGGACCTGTGACTCCAAAAGTCCCCCCCAACTGAAATCTTTTTTTTCTGAAAATCCATGTCAAAATACTAAATACTAAAACTGTTATATATTGTATGGCCATAAAACCTTCTGTCCAAAACAGGAATCATATTCCTATCTCTACTTAGTGAGCTATAAAAAGCAAAAATGTGGTCAGGTTGCCTAGTGAGTTTACAAGCATGTGTACTACAGTAGACTATAGCCATAACCTAAAGACCAACCATTCACCTGCTAATAATGAACATTGTAATAATAATAATAAAAAAAAATTTTTTAAAGAATATAATAATAATAATAATAATAATAATAATAATAATAATAATAATAATAATAATAATAATAATAATAATAATAATAATAATAATAATAATAATAATGGTATTGATAATAATAATAGTGTGTATTTAGTAGTGAGAGGGCGCGTACCGTCGATGGCGCAGAGGACAGCCGTCTCGCCCTGCACCTCCTGCTGCGTCATGCTCTCCTCCATCTCTGGGGTCACCTCCAGTCCGTTCCGCTGGAGCCACTCGCGGTTCCCGATGAGCACGTCGTACTCGGTCACCGGCAGCTCGGACTGCAGGTCTGCACCGGGGCACACAATCACATTTATCAGACGTGAAAACGATAACAATAAATATATATAATCAGGTCCCACAATCACATTAATGAGACGTGAAAATAACACTAAAAAGGAAATATACATCCTGGTCAAACAATCACACAGGCTTGACTTTTTGTTTTAATTTATTTTTAATTTATATCTTTTGCATAGAGGAACTTTAGCCTTGTCTGAATATCATCTATAGATTATGACAATCTAATAACTGTGGTTGCCCCCCTACTACAATTTCAGGGTGGGTGCTGGGAGAACTAGCAATCACTCTGTGCCCTATATATATGCATGCAACACTGTAATCCTAGAATGACTATCTTACCCTCAATTTCATTAAGCGCGATGATGTTGCCCTGGTCGAGCACCATTCCGTGCGATGTGACGTGGAAGCTGGACGTGGAGGAGCGGCGGTCGAGCAGCTCATTGTTACCCAGCGGCTGCTGCATCATCTGCTCGACGCCCTTCACGCGACACTTGAGTCCGCATCCGGGCACCGCCTGGAAGTCCATCGCCTTCCCCACCACCTCCGTCTGCAGGGTCTGCCAAAACACACACAAACTAAGCCGAATGCAGAGACAATAATCGATGGTTTTCTGTGTGAATTTAAGCTATTTATCTCACCCCTGGTACAAGTTTAGCCATAGGAATAACATTAGAAAAAAAACCTCAACGATCACCCCCGTAAAGTGACAATACTACGCCACGGCCGTGGCGTAGTGAATGTGAGATGACGTTGTATGGATTTGCTAAGTATATTCAAATTATTGGGAAAGTTTTATGATATCTAATTTGATAAAAAGGTGTGAGATAAATCCAGAACTGCACTCAAATCGTAAAATACACAAAACTCCACTCGTTTGGATGGGCCGCAATCGTCATCGAGGCGAAGCCGAGTGACGATTATGGCCCATGCAAACGAGTGGAGTTTTGTGTATTTATACGATTCTCGATGCAGTTCTATATAATTATTAGGATTGAAAAAGCGACATGTATGAATCATGGACAAATGTATTGATTTCAGTTTCATGAAGAATTAGAGACAGATCTGTAGAATGAATGATAATGTAACCATCCAAATACCACATGGCTGGGAATTAAGTGATTCCTATAACATAATCATGAATCATTCTGACATCTTTTTGTCTGTAAACATGCCGAATAAACCATCCAATCATACACCTGCTGACTCCACCACCCCCCCCCCCCCCAAAAAAAAAAAGAGATTTGGCAAAAATAAAGGAATAGCACATCAAATATGTGTTTCACCTATATGATAAAATTTCCTAGGATGTAAGCAAGTGTCAGAGCCACTTATCGAGAGGATAAATGTAACACTAATGCTCAATGTAAATCAATATTTTATGAATATTTCTTTTAGTAGGTCTTTTCCACCCAAAATCCACCCCACTTACATGAATATCTCAGTAATTATAGAACCTATTAAGAAAATTCCACTTCTTAGCAACTACTATATTCTATTCTCTCAAATGAGGCATATCATATTATGACTAACAGTTTTAGATGTAGAAATATGTCAATGAATGAGTTCTTAAAAAGGGACCTGTGACTAAAAAAATCTCCCCCCCCCCGAATCTCTTCTTTTTTTAAATCCATGTCAAAATACTATATACTAAAAATGTAAGATCTTGTATTGTAATAAAACCTTTTGTCCAGAACATAAATCATATTCCTATCTGTACTTAATTGGCTATAAAAGGCAAAAATTTGGTCAGGTCACCTAGTGACTCTACAAGCATGTGTACTACAGTAGGCTTTAGCCATAACCTAAAGACCAACCGTCCACCTGCTAACAAGGAAGCTCACCTTCTTGGCATACTTGACGATGGCCATGGCGATGGGGTGTTCACTGCTGGCCTCGGCTGTGCCTGCGATGGCGAGCATCTTCTGTATCGAGCAGCGAGACGCGTCGACAAACATGGCGAGACGCGACACGCGTGGCACGCCATGCGTGATGGTCCCCGTCTTGTCAAACACCACGCTCTTCACCTGAAACCAGTCATTCATCAGTAACAATATCTAAAACTCACCAAGTGGCACCACTGTGAATTGTATGATATGCCTTTAATGAATACTGCTATTAATCTTTGAACAGGAGATGAGATGTAGAGATGGCCATACGGTTAGTGATAGGTCCCTGATTATCAAACATGAGGTCAATCATCTCAGTAAGCAAGCTACCTGATAGATAGAACAACTCAACCAAAGTCCTGTCTGAATTCATTCTTTGAACATGATCGGACTTATTAAGAATTTATGAAAATAATATCCATGGCTAAACCTTGTCCTATACAATTTTAAAATTGCAATAAAATGTTGAATAAACAGACAAGTAAGACTATCCCACTTGGATTATTGTGGCAAACTAGTTTCTTGACTTTCATGAGTTACTTTATCAACATAAAAAGAAAGAAATATGTTAAAATTTTTCTAGGAAGTAAACTATTTCAGTGGGATTTCTGAGTGAGATTTCTAAGACATCAATATGTAATAAAAAAGAGTGTATAAAAAAATAAATTGAACTTAATTCTTTTTCAATATTTGAAACATGTAGATTAAATAGACTGAGAGGTTCTGGTAGCAGGAGCTGCTCCTTGAGAGAAGTGGGCAGGTCAAGTAGGGTATCGGGGCCGTCGAGTAGAGTACTGGGTGGGTCGAGTAGAGTATGGGGTGGGTCGGATAAAGTACCAGACGGGTCAAGTACCGGTTGGGTCAGGGGACAGTAATGGGCAGGTAGGATACCGGGCGGGATACAGTATTGGGTGGGTCAGATAGAGTACCCGGCAGGTCAGGTAGAGTATTGGGCAGGTCGAATTGATTTCCTGGCAGGTCGGGTAAAGTATTAGGCAGATCGAATTGAGTTCCTGGCAGGTCGGGTAAAGTATTGGGCAGGTCGAATAGAGTTCCCAGCAGGTTGGCTAAAGTATTGGGCAGGTCAAATTGAGTTCCCGGCATGTTGGGTAGGGTATCAGGGAAAGTCAGGTATGGTAGCAGGTGGGTTGAATTAAAAAAATTATTTTTTTTAAGTACTTTATTTATCCTGGGTGATACAAATGCATGTGAGCCTTTTTGAGTATATCTCCCAGTTGAGGAACAATACAATAATTTCACCTTATGTTGTTGAACAACAGAGTACCAGTGGGTCGGGAAGAGTAATGGGAGAGTCGGGTAGAGTATTGGGCGGGTCGGGTGGAGTACCGGGCGGGTCGGGTGGAGTAGCGTCCGGGTCAGATAGGATACCTCACCTTGTGGGCTGTCTCGAGCGGCTCGCCGCCCTTGATGAGGATCCCGTTGATGGCGCCCACACCCGTGCCCACCATGACGGCGGTGGGCGTGGCCAGTCCCAGCGCGCACGGACATGCAATGCACAGAACGGAGATGGCGAACTGGAAGGCGTGCTCAAAGACCGCCTCGTGCCGACTGATGCCCTTGTCCTGTCAGCGTGACAAAGCAGAGAAATGTGAGTTTTATATGTAACAGTCATGGGTTTGTAAAGGGGCCTGGAATATATTCCCTTACCCTATCTTGGTTGGTTTGTTTGGGTAATTTAACGTCCAATTTGTTCAATTGGACATACTTACCCTATCGACATATCTCATTATTTGGAAATATAGTCCCACCAGCAAGCTTCGTCGGTCGGTGAGTGTCAGCAAAATGTCAAAGAATGTGATTATAACTGGATTTTCTTGCGTATAAATTTATTGTAGATATTAAAATGACATTTGAGGCGGGTCTGATTTATAAATCCCTCTTAATATTCTGCATCATGTCAACAAACATTTGAATGAACACTTTACAAATGCAACCAGAATTTTTTTCATAGTAACTCACGTTCTGATTGCTGATTGGACAAGTTTTTTTTATTCCCCTTTGCATAAAGTCACTCCATGATAAGCCTATGGCAATTTCTTTTTATAAGGGGCAGGATAAAGAGTAATATTAGGAAACATCCCTACTGTAGGCGAAATCTTTGTTGTTCGAGGTCAATAATAGAAAATATACGGCCTGACACCGTAATTTTTAAAAACATTTTTTATTTTTAATTTAATTTAAGATCTTAGAAATTTATCAAATAAAAATGGTTCATGTCTGTTACTATTTTCCGATCGTTATTTCTGAAATGACGCACGTGATCCGGCATACTGTTTTTGACATTGTCACATGAACAAGATCTCGTTTTTATGACGTTATTTTACGTTAATACTTATATAGAACTGCATCGAGAATTGTATAAATAGACAATACTCCACAAGTTTGGCTGGGCCGCAATCGTCATCGAGGCGAAGCCAAGTGACGATTATGGCACAGCCAAACGAGTGGGGTATTGTCTATTTTACGATTCAAGTGCGGTTCTGGATTTATCTCGCCCCTTTCTATGGCATTGAATAGCATCACAACTTCAGAATAATCAGAATATACTTAGCAGATTCACTACACCACGGCCATGGCGTAGTATTGTCACTTTACGGGGGTGATCGTTGAGTATATTTTTCTAATGTTATTCCTATGGCTAAACTTGAACCAGGGGTGAGATAAAACGTATTAATTCACAGCGAACATTAAATTTAAAGAACCCCTAGCAGCGGGTATTATCCTACCCCTAATATAAAATCCCATAGGCTTAACATTGAGTTTCCGTATGCCACGCTGACTGGCATACGGAGTTTTATATGCCACTAGTGGCATACAGCATTGTTATCACGTAATATTCCAAAATTGAGGAGATAGGGTAGGATAAAATCAAAACCTGATTCATTTTAATCTTGGCCACTGCATTCCACTCCTGAAGTTTTGGCTCCGGACTTCACTCGGCTTCGCCTCATGAAGTCACTTTGCCAAACTCCAGTCGTGGAATACAGTGGCCAAGATTAAACCTCATCCAGTTTTACGATAGTATTTCATACATGTACGACCAGAGGTGTATGATAACAGCGCTTACGTACCGCGTAATGAGGGTCAATGTAGGTCATGTCGATGTAGCCCACAATGATCCAGATGACGAGGGTCAGCATGGACAGGGTGACAACGACAGGCACGAAGTACCCGGCGATCGTGTCCGCCAGCTGCTGAATCGGCGCCTGCAACCACCAACCCAGGGATGTCAGTCAGAGTCATGGAAAACAGTGGAAATATTTCATGTGGATTTTTCTGACTGAGAGATATCGGGAAAACTTGGATAATTTATCCTTGTCGGCCATAGCATGGGGTGTGGGTCTATGGGGAGGTTGAAACCACCTTTTTTGTTGGCGTAAATGAGGCTTAATCAATATTATTAGGAAACGTCTTTACTGTGGACGAAACGGTTCCTGTTCGAGGTCAGTCGTCGATTTCATACTGCCTGACGCCATAGACGGAGGGCAGTATAAAATCGATGACTGAAAAAAAAAAAAAATTAAAAGGTTTCTGTAAGCCATTTAGTTTCAGACACCACAGCATTGTCAAGCGTGGCAGTAATTTGGTGTAGACCTACATCAATAATATAGTTCGCCATTAACCTGTGATTTTAGCATGCAAAGTATGTTATGACAGTGATATCTGATGGTAAATGAGATTATTATGATTGATTCTAAATAATTAGCATTGAATAAACATTCAAGAAACTTATTTCGAAGTTCATGATGATTCGACCTAATTATGGACAGGACTATTTTTCCAAAATCTCCTGAAGGAGATTCTGACATGCCAGAATCTCCAGGTAGCTGTTTTCAAGCACTCTATACATTTCCGTATTAGGTGGGTAATAAAACATCAACCTTCCACAAAAATAACTGTGTCTGGGGTGGGTTTTTTTTGGTTTTTTTTAATAGAGCACAGCATTTATTTTCCAGTATACAGCATACAGTACATTGCATTATTTCTTTGTTGTCTTGTTCTCATATCTATCTGACTGTACACTTGTAGCAGTCTCTTACACACATCTTTCGTCTTGCTCCTTTTTTTTTATATTTTAACTTTATAATTACATGGTTACCTGGTATACCTCTACCCCTTACTGGACTACAACCTTCAGGTCTTCCTATTCTAGATTGCCACCATTTTTCCAATCTACTACACTGCTGATTCTCCATATATTTATCAGTCATTCAATATTTGATTTTCAGGAATATTCTGTTTTCAGTGATTTTACTTCCACCTAAATTTGATAAAATTGTCCCCATATGTTCTTCTCCTGTCGTGTCCTGACTGACCTTGGAGGTCTGCGCCTCTTCGACGAGCTTGACGATCTGCGCCAGCGCGCTGTCTGCGCCCACGTGCGTGGCGCGCACGACGATCATGCCGTTCTGGTTGACGGAGCCGCCTATCACGTCCGAGCCCGCCGTCTTCTGCACGGGCATCGACTCGCCCGTGATGAGCGACTCGTCGCACATGGAGCTGCCCTCCACCACGCGCCCGTCCACCGGCACCTTCTCCCCGGGCACCACCTGTAGGGCCACACCATACACTCAGATCAAAAATTTGAAGAAAAATTTTTTTACATATGCTCAGATTAGAAATTTTGAAAGAAAACAGTTATTTTTACATATCCTCAGATTAGAAATATAAGATGAAAAACAGATTTTTTTTTAACATATCCTCAGAATTTTTTCCGAACGGAAGTACCACTTACACCCCCACCAGGGACAAAGAAGGCACAACACGGAGAGAGTTTTAAAACACTATATCCTCAGATTAGGATCATTAAAAAAAATTGTTAATATATCTTCAAATTAGAAATTACAAAAAGTTAGATTAGAAATAATGAAAAAAAAAGAAGTTTATATATCCTCAGATTAGAAATTCAAATTTTTTTTTTTATATATATCCTCAGATTAGGATCATTTAAAAAAAAACAAAAAAAACTAGGCCTTGACTATAGGGAGCCAAAGTGAACCCATTAAAACTAGACATGCATGATCAAAACAGCATTTCCGGAGGCCAGTAAGAACGAGGCTCAGTGCTAAAGCTATGGGGGATAGAATTTCGTTTTTGGTCTCGTTTGCTACTATTGAAGCGTAGTATACTATTATCATCCCTGAATAAGTCTGTCTCAAAGCTATGATGACAGATCTTTAGTGTATCAAAAATATGCATTTAAAAGATTGGGCAACGATTTTTATAATCATGAACCTATATATTCAAAGTACTGAGTGTCTATTTCCAGAAATCGGGTATCTGCAGTTCAAGCGGGTTCCCTTTGGCTCCCTATACTCAAATCTGGACTCGCAGGAATTGGAAACATTAACTATCTGCCTTATATATCACTTCAATTCAAAACACAAATTGTAAAATAGTCTTGAAGGTAATGATTTTTTATAGAAACAATTACAGAATTAAAACTATAATGCTGAAGTGCTTTATAAAAAATAGGTTAGGAGCACTGAATATGATGCGTGAACATGTCTCACCCTGAGAAGGTCCCCACGCTGCACCAGGTCGACACTGATCTGTTCCTCGTGAATAGTGTTCCCCTCCTTGTCCATCTCAATGAGTGTTGCCTCTGTGGCCTGTAGGGAGATGAGGCGAGCCAGCGCCTCCGATGTCTTCCCCTACAGAGACACAACCACAATGTAAAACATCTGTTAACTGTGTAATCATTATGTAGGGAGATGAGATGAGCCAGCGCCTCCGATGTCTTCCCCTACAGACAGAAACAACCACAATGTAAAACATCCGATAACGTGTAATCATTATGTACGAAGATGAGACGAGCCAGCGCCTCTGATGTCTTCCCCTACAGACAAACACAACCACAATGTAAAACATCCGATAACGTGTAATCATTATGTAGGCAGATGAGACGAGCCAGCGCCTCCGATGTCTTCCCCTACAGACAAACACAACCACAATGTAAAACATCCGATAATGTGTAATCATTATGTAGGGAGATAAGGCGAGCCAGCGCCTACGATGTCTTCCCCTACAGACAAACACAACCACAATGTAAAACATCCGATAATGTGTAATCATTATGTAGCAAGATAAGACGAGCCAGCGCCTCTGATGTCTTCCCCTACAGACAGAAACACCACAATGTAAAACATCAGTTAACGTGTAATCATTATGAGACGAGCCAGCGCCTCCAATGTCTTCCCCTACAGACAGACACAACCACAATGTAAAAATCCGATAATGTGTAATCATTATGTAGGAAGATTAGACTTGTTTGTTTGTGTAGTTTTACGTCTCGGTAGGCTAGTTAGGTCCTTTTGAGACTGACTCATTGGTTGACCTATCTGGTTATTGAAAAGTATATCAACTCAACATTGGTCTGCTTGTCGCAGTGGGACCCTATGCCTGTTTTATAGTGCTGCCTGACTGAAGGCTGTGCCGCATTCCTATTGATATTGCTGGAATGATTGGACTTGGGCATGCAATGAAACCAGCCATAAGGCTGAACATGTTCCAAGTATAAATAAATGTTTAAAAAAACCACAAACACGCTTTGATATTCACCTTAGCAATGTGCTCGAGCCACCGTCCCAGTGAGATAAAGACGAGTAACATCGGGGGAGTCTCGAAGAAGGTCTTGGGGCTGGCGGGTTCGCGCATGATGATGGCGACGAGCACGATGATGACGGAGTAGGAGTAGGACACGGAGGTGGCCAGCGCGATCAGCACGTCCATGTTAGACGACCGGTGTTTGATGGCCTTCCACGCCTGGATGTAGAAATACCGCCCGCCCAGAATCTGCAGTCAACAATACAACGTATGCTCGTTAGGCACAATTCTCTAACATGGGTGAACTAGATGGGATCACGATACCATGTTGTTTTAGTGGGGGTTTTCTATTTTTGATTTTCCATATTGAGAATTACAGTATCTATTTAACAGTTTTGATTTTCCATATTGGGAATTACAGTATCTGTCTAACAGTTTTGATTTTCCATATTGAGAATTACAGTATCTATTTAACAGTTTTGATTTTCCATATTGGGAATTACAGTATCTGTCTAACAGTTTTGATTTTCCATATTGAGAATTACAGTATCTATTTAACAGTTTTGATTTTCCATATTGAGAATTACAGTATCTATTTAACAATTTTGATTTTCCATATTGAGAATTACAGTATCTGTCTAACAGTTTTGATTTTCCATATTGAGAATTACAGTATCTATTTTAAAGCTTTGATTGTCAATATTGAGAATTAGAGTATCTGTCAGGTATGCTCTGATAGTCAAAAATCTAGTGACAGAACATAGCGAACTAATGATTTATCACACAATCCTGTTTGCAGTCTGATAGTACTTCTCTATTAGCATTGAATATTGCTTGGGTTTTTTCCTTTTACAGTATTGTAATAGTGACTATGAATAGTTGTAACAATGACTTATTTTGGGGGGGCTGCCCTCAAGATGCAGATCAGGATCTAGCCACGTCCTTATCATGAATAGAGGAACAAGTACGAATTCAACAAGATCTTGTCAGATAATTTAACTATATTTGTGACTACTTCCTTCTTATCAACCTGATACCATATACTTCGTAAATAGATGTGTTAAACACAAAACACCCCGTTTTAAAATAAATTACTGCGTGTCTTCTGTAGAAGGAAATATCACTTCGATAGATAACCAAAATCCCATGTAAATCGTCCTAGAACTATATAACCTACACAGGTGATATATATGATGTACACTGCTTATCATGTATAAGTAAGGACTAACTCAGTAAAAAAAACAACATTACCAGGTCTTTGAAATCAAGTACATACAACATGAATGAACTATCTTGAAATATATTTCTTTTTTTTATGTTAAAGTTTTCTTTATTGTTTCTCTTTTCTTCTACATTCGATACACCATATCGGTCCTTGGTTTGATAAAAAATCATTCCATTTGGTCTCTTCTGTCGCTTCCCCATGGAGGTGTGCGTGAAGTCTTGACTTTCCGGAATTTTTTTTTTTTTGCTGAAGCTTATTGAACGTCTACATCATACCATATCGGTAAATTAGATTCATTAGAACTGTGTACTCAGCTATGAACGTAAGAACCTTAATCAACCCTAAGGAAAACTTAATGTATGATCAATAAACGCTGCTACGTATCAAAAAAAATGATATGTGGGGTAGAAGAAGAGTTATATTTCCAAATTTTCTAGGTCACTGAAAACAGATGACAATCTGTGTTCTTAGTGGCTAACAAATTTTTTTTCAGCCATTTTTTTTTTTTAAAAGAAGAGTTATGTTTTTACCAGGCATGGCGTACAGAGTAGAAAGAGCAGCAGGTTCTCGAGGGAGAGTCCCGGGATGACCATGAACATGCCGTGCGCCGGGCCGTGGCCGCCCGAGCCGTTGGTGCCGTTGACGGGCGGAGTGACGGCGCCCTGGCCGCCCCCCGCGTGCATCATCGACATGAAGACCATCATCACCAGCATCACCGGGATGCCGAAGACCAGCGAAAACAGGAAGGAGTTGCGCCATCTGGTGACAAATAAACACAAAACAAGATTATAATCTTTAGCAGGTAGACGAGGCGTATCAAGTTGTGATACCCTTCTTCACCCAACGTTTTGCGACCACGGAATAGAGAGAAGCGGGAAATGGATCAGCGGACGACGCCGCTGTCGCATCTGCATATCCCGAATGCGGCGTTTTGATTGGCTGAGAGCTGTTTATGTTGATTTTCAGGTCTCACGTCGGTGAATAGAACCATGCGGCGTGCGAGTGCTTCGACTCGACCGTCGCTGGTTGGTTCTATGGGGAGCCAGATGTTTCACAACTGGAAAAAGATCACTGTTATCAAGAGATCTTGTACCGGGAGAGATTCCAGTCCCAGTGGCAGGTTTTTTCGTGCTGCCAGCCCCATTTCAATCTGTCGCCATCCTGTTGTTTGGCTCTATATGGTATTTCATACCATATAGAGGATATCTCCGCATGTAGCGAGGATATTTATTCTCGTGGTTTCGACTACTAACCAGTCTCATCAGGCAAGGTGCGGTAGGTGTTCTTCTGTGGTCTTTCTGCTAGAATTTCATTCTGGCAGCGGAGTATGCAGTTCCATTATTTTTCCTAATTTAAAGAAAAAATAGTCGAATCGTTTTATAATCTTTTATTTTAATTTTTTTATGATTTTATGGTTATGGTTGTCCGGTAGAAATCATAGCTCTTTCTATTAGACACTCGCGACCTTGTCTCTGGAGCCTATGAGCAGACTATCTGGTGGATGTTGGCCATACTACAGGCTTCAGTCTCCTGGGCAAACGCTAGGGGATGGCAAATCATAAATATTCAAATGCCCTGCGACGTTGTAACAGGGGGAACCAGCCAACGGACAAATGGGTTATTATTTCATATGACACAGGTACAGAAGCTGATCATCGGCGTTCACACACAGATACGCCTAGAACCAGCATAATGTCGTGTCTCAGAGGCTGATCTGAGAGGATCGGGAAACTACAGTTCCGAATTATGTTTTCAATATGTCTAGAAATATATTATAGAGAAGAAGCACATTCGAGTCTAGACCTACAAAAACAAAGAGCAGGTTCGAGTTTTTCTATCCACGAGATTCCCATTCTCGTGGCACTTCACTCTCCATGCATATTTTGGTGAATGTTTTTGTTCTGTTGAAGCTTCCGTGAAACTCCATGGTTGGAAAAAATGTTTGCTGGTCACAATTTGGTGGGTCTAGGACGCAATACATGCTAAGCCACGTTTATCTAAATTCACTCTTCATGCATAGTTCTAGTTCTATCTGTCCCTATGTGGGGTAGCAACTCCAAGCAGATCCGACAGAATTCTAACGTTTGAAATGTGGTAGGTAATTACTTCTTTTGGTGCTATCCCCCGGGGTTTTACCTACCATATATAAAAAGGCACGATTTCGACAGGATTTTCTTGGAGTTTCTCCCCCACATAGAGACAGACAGAGCCAAACCTGTCCAAGGAGACTGAAATGCTACAAGATTGAGGTTCTTGTGAACAGAAAAAAGACATGCTGTTCTTTTTTTGTGGTCTATATACTCATATGTTCTATTTTTTTATGATTTATTTCTAGCCATGCTGAAAACAAATTGAATGCTGTAGTTTTCTGATCTCCTTACCCCGAGCCTTTTACAGCCTTCATCATTGTGCAATGATGGTACGGACATCTAATTAAATAACTGATGTTTTTCTTCCTTTTTTTCAATATGAGCATGGCTCTCTTTTATTATGTTTTGATATGCTAATTGGAGATTACATGTTTTGTTTTGTTTTTATATCATTTTATTTATCCTGGCAATGTACAAGGCAAAATTGCCTGTTTTCTGAGACTCCCAGCATGTAGTACTCTTGACCATTGTAGTCTATTTGGCCTATACTCTAGCTAGCTGTACATTCAACGTCGTAATCATTCATCACTAATTTACAAATGTGTCACAGTCCAATGCTGTATAACAATTCTCATCCATCTTAAGGAAGGTGCTTAAATACCATTGTTAATATTATTTCAAGAATGGTAGAGGTTTGGAAAGAGTTTATAGCAGTCGAGAAGTGAGAAATCTCTCTCTTATATCATTTCAAAGAATGCATACATTTCTAGTAGAAAAAGATATAGGTAATACATTCACAAGGTGGATATACTTTTCCTATATCTTTCTTGATAAATCTGTGTGATTTATACAGTGTCAGTACTATAAACCTGTTGACATTTCTTACTTTTTCTCGGTTTTGAACTCACTTTTTGATGGCGCTCTTGTGCGTGTTAACCTTCCTGTCCTCGGCACTCCGTAGAGAGGCGGTGAAGCCGAGCGCCTCCAGCCACTCGATGATGTCGCGCGGGCCCGTCACCTCAGGGTCGTAGGTGAAGCGCCCTTTGCCCGTGGACAGCGCCACGGAGATGGCGATGATGCCCTGACGCTTCACCAGGGTCGACTCGATGAGGTGGACACACGACGCGCAGGTCATCCCTTCAATCTGAGCAACCAGAATATACATGTCTATTTAGCATCCACTGATTACCAAGTCTCCATACTAAACCTATAAGGACTGTGTAATTCACCGGGTGGAGATTACGGAGTCTCCATACTAAACCTATAGGGACTGTGTAATTCACTGGGCAGAGATTACAGAGTCTCCATACTAAACCTATAGGGACTGTAATTCACTGGGCAGAGATTACGGAGTCTCCATACTAAACCTATAGGGACTGTGTAATTCACTGGGCAGAGATTACGGAGTCTCCATACTAAACCTATAGGGACTGTGTAATTCACTGGGCAGAGATTACGGAGTCTCCATACTAAACCTATAAGGACTGTGTAATTCACTGGGCAGAGATTACGGAGTCTCCATACTAAACCTATAAGGACTGTGTAATTCACCGGGTGGAGATTACGGAGTCTCCATACTAAACCTATAGGGACTGTGTAATTCACTGGGCAGAGATTACAGAGTCTCCATACTAAACCTATAGGGACTGTAATTCACTGGGCAGAGATTACGGAGTCTCCATACTAAACCTATAGGGACTGTGTAATTCACTGGGCAGAGATTACGGAGTCTCCATACTAAACCTATAGGGACTGTGTAATTCACTGGGCAGAGATTACGGAGTCTCCATACTAAACCTATAAGGACTGTGTAATTCACTGGGCAGAGATTACGGAGTCTCCATACTAAACCTATAAGGACTGTGTAATTCACCGGGTGGAGATTACGGAGTCTCCATACTAAACCTATAGGGACTGTGTAATTCACTGGGCAGAGATTACAGAGTCTCCATACTAAACCTATAGGGACTGTAATTCACTGGGCAGAGATTACGGAGTCTCCATACTAAACCTATAGGGACTGTGTAATTCACTGGGCAGAGATTACGGAGTCTCCATACTAAACCTATAGGGACTGTGTAATTCACTGGGCAGAGATTACGGAGTCTCCATACTAAACCTATAGGGACTGTGTAATTCACCAGACAGAGATTACGGAGTCTCCATACTAAAGCTATAGGGAGTGTGTAATTCACCAGATGGAGATTACCGAGTCTCCATACTAAACCTATAGGGACAGTGTAATTCACTGGGCAGAGATTACAGAGTCTCCATACTAAACCTATAGGGACTGTAATTCACTGGGCAGAGATTACGGAGTCTCCATACTAAACCTATAGGGACTGTGTAATTCACTGGGCAGAGATTACGAAGTCTCCATACTAAACCTATAGGGACTGTGTAATTCACTGGGCAGAGATTACGAAGTCTCCATACTAAACCTGTAGGGACTGTGTAATTCACCAAGCAGAGATTATGTAGTCTCCATACTAAACCCATAGGGACTGTGTAATTCACCAGATAGAGATTAAGGAATTTCCATACGAAACCTATAGGGACTGTGTAATTCACTAGGCAGAGATTACGGGTTGTTGTGTTCCCTGCCCTAAACAGAGGGAAGATTACAGAAAAATGGTCAACCGTGTACAAAATTGAGCATGAGAAGATCAGCTGTTATGTTGTCTTTTCTTTGATAAATTAAATTTGCAATACTGAATAATAGATACAAACTGGTTTCAGATAATCTCGTAACCTCCTCAGACAAGACTATACATGATATCCTAGCATTCGCTCGGATATTACTACGCGTCTAGTTCTTGGTGATTACGGTCGCTTGTATCTGAAACCATTTTTTTAAATTTTTATCTGAAACCAGTTAATATTGTGTATTTATTCTCGATTGCATTGCAACTTTTAATTTTAATGATTTTGATGAACAATATTAAAAATATAAACATCATCCTGCCTGGCATGGATAACGCTGCTATTCAGATATCACATCGTCCAAACACAGTTTGCCCCTTCTCATATCATTCATCAGGCTTTAAAATCTAGTTATTAAATCTCTTAAAATCAACTGTTCAGATAAGATTTCTATTATGGCTGTGAATTGAGTACTTACGTTTTTTACTTACATTATCACACCCTTTATCTCACCCCTGGTACAAGCTTAGCCATTGAAATACCATTAGAAAAAAATACTCAACGATCACCCCAGTAAAGTAACAATACTACGCCACGGCCGTGGCGTAGTGAATGTGAGATGACGTCATATGGATTTGCTAGGTATATTTTAATTTTTTTGATGTTGTGATGCTATTTAATGACAGAGAAAGGGGTGAGATAAATCCAGAACCACACTTGAATCGTATAATACACAATACTCCACTCGTTTGGATGTACTGTAGTCGTCACTCGGCTTCGCCTCGATGACGATTGCGGCACATCCAAACTCGTGGAGTATTGTGTATTTATAAGATTCTCGATGTAGTTCTATATAAGTCTATCATGTAGCAATAGACTTACAAACTTTTATGACACCATTACAATGTTGTGATGCAACTTAACCTCTGACTGATCATTCAATCATGTACTGAGAGGTCTCTTTAGACCAGTGAAAGATCATTCTTTACCTCACCCCTGGTATGTTTTCTTAACATTGAGAACTCGTATCCAATGCCCATGAGATATTTAGGATATATATCCAATGGGTGATTAGGCCACTATGTCGCAAATGTTAGCTCATTAAGTCAATGTGAAGGGTGAGACAAATTCAGAAACCTATTCAAGTTTAGGGTCAGAGCTTGATCCCATCTCGGTCGAATCCCGACGTAATTCATGCGGCTTCGCCTTGTGAATTACAACACGATTCAAATTCGATGGGATATTATACAGGAAACCTATGAGAGTTTAGGGTCTGAGCTTGTATCCCATCGAGTTTGAATCACATAGTAATTCACAAGGCGAAGCCGCGTGAACTACGTAGTGATTCAAACGAGACGGGATCGAGCTCTGACCCTAAACTTGAATGGGTTTCTGAATTTATCTCACCCGTCATATTGACTAATGGGCTATAATTTGTGACATAATCCCCCATTGGATATTTTTCCTAAATATCTAATGGGCGTTAGATACGAGTTCCCAATGTTAAGTCTATGGAGAAAAATACCGGGGTGAGATAAAAGCTCTGACCCTAAACTTTCATAGGTTTCTTCTATGATACCACCATGAACTGTATCAATGATAAAAAAGTCAATTACAATTATGTCGCAACACTTACATTGACCTCCACGACCCCCTGTCCGTTGGTCTCGGAGTCTATGACGGCGGCTGGGTAGCCGAGCCCAGTCACGTGGTTGGCGATCTGTGACGGGATGATGTAGGCCGGGTCGTACTTCACCTCCGCCTTCTCTGCCATCAGCGCCACCAGTACACTGTTTATACCTGTGAGTATATTCAACACTGCGTCAATCAGGTAATTTTATCTAGTTAACAATACGAGGCAGATACACATCTAAAATTCAAAAAAAAAAAAAAAAAAAAATTGTTATCTAATTCATCTCCTGTTAGTTAGAATATCAATTATAATACGTGGCTAGGCCTAACTGCACTCTATCGCAGCAACCGCGGTACAGTACGCTGTTTATACCTGTGAGTATATTCAACACTGCGTCAATCGAAATGTGTTCTGTATTGTGATCTGTCACTCCTGGAAATGTTTGGGTGTATCTAGCTCTAATGTTCAACAATGTTCTGTCCTGTAAAATATGAGGGAAGTTGCCTCCACATTGTAAAAATAGCTATACCAACCTCTCATGAGTTTGGTTTAGGCTCTGTATTTCGAAAGGGTTTTCTCTTTTTACCAATGATAAAATCATCCCGTAATCTATGTATGTCTTTTTCTTTTCCTCAAAAAAAACAAGCATACATGAAATTTCTTTTTATGTTGTACACGAATAATTTTCTGTTGTTTTGAATATAAATTCCATGTATGATTGAGAAGTGCCAATAAACTGCTTTTGGAAAAAAAAATTTTTTTTTTAAAAGCATTGCGTCAATCAGGTAATTTTATCCAGTTAACAATACGAGGCGGATACACATCTAAAGAAAATAAACGAATAAAAGAGACAATTTTTATCTAATTCATCTCCTGTTAGTTAGAATATACTTAATCTAAATTCAGCTGTGTTTTTCTCCACCACCAATTCACACGGAAAAATATTGATATGAGGATGAAGGTATTGTAACAGGGTTGCCAGTTGGGGTCAGAAAAAAACATTGAAATATGTTTTTATTGAAATAGAGGGTTTACAAATTACATACACATCACAGTGGGGAATCGAGGGAAAGCTCATGTTTTTACATGGGTCAGTGGGGAGGTTCAGTGGGGGATCATGGGCTGTGGCTGAATTGGGTAATTTAGCAGTTGGTATATCAATATTACATAAAAGAATTATTTTTATATTCTGAAAATGAAAACATGAATTTCAATTTCATATTACTGGGGAATTACTTGACATGTATGGAGTATCAACAGATGCTTAAATACAGAAGCTTTTATTAGGAGTAGAATATCCAGCAAGATTGAAGATTTGCTAAATGACATTTAAAAAAGAGAGCCAATTTTTTTAAATAATTATTCTTTGCAAATTCTTATGAAAAAAACACAGCAAATATCTCTTTTCTTAAGGTGTCGCCAAGTGAAGAATTGCTACAAATACCCCTCACACGTTAGGGAAGAAACCAATAAGTTTTGGTCAAAGTCGCCATTCTCCACGAGATTGATGCGGAGTGATATGAACGAGGCGACAGTTAAGTGAATATTACATAGCATTCAAATGAGTTGGAGAATGACAACTTTGACCAAAACAAGTTGCTTTCTGTATTTATCTCACCCCTGTATACAAGATAAGAATGGATAACGCACAAAACATAGACCATAGAGAACGGACTGCAATACAATAAAACCCCGCTACTGGGACACCTCGCTTATAGGGACAATTTGCTCGGAAAAGATATTTGTATCTAGTTTATTTTAGCCCCCTTTAGGAGACACCCCATATATAGGGACACTTTGCTCAAAATGGAGGTTATCCCCTTAAGCAGGGTTTTACTGTACTTGTAGGGGCATGGAGAATAAGTTCCCAATGTAATGCCCCAGTCACACAGTCTTCTCAACGCTTAGTTACGCTTTTGTACGTATTGTGGCGTTTTTCGGCGCATTCCGACTTTTTGCGCGTTAAATCGCATTTTGCGGCATATTTTGAGATTTCAAAATGCGTAGAAGAACGTAGACGTGCGTACACAGGAAAACGCCGTTTTTAAGGCCAGTGTGACTGGGGCATATTAAGCCTATGGGACAAAAATACCAGGGGTATGATTAAAAAAGGACCAGGAAGCATACGCACCCTCGACCTTGGTGAGGTTTCGCTCGATGTTGGCCACACAGGAGCTGCAGGTCATGCCGGACACGGTGAGGAAGCACTTCTCCAGGTCGTCGTCATCCTCCAGCGGTTTGGTGGGCTGGATCCGCACCTGCGTGGACAATACGTACCCTGGAGTCATGATTCATCATCACCATAAATATTTTTTTTAAATTAAAAAAAAAAAAATACAGAGAGACTGTCAGACATAGCATAGCATCCATCCGGCCGACGTCCAATAAGGAAAAACTTTCCTATCATACCTTGAGTGGAATATTGCTTTTGTATATATAACGTTTTTTTTGTATATATATATATATATAAAAAACGGGTTTTTTTTGGTATATATAACGTTTTTTGTATTTTTTTGTATATATAACGTATTAACAGAAAGAATCAGTAAAAATGTAGGTTAGTCTCTTCATTGGTTTCAGGACAAATCATAATTCTTTTCAAGTCGCATTCCATATATACTAAATATACATATAGATATATTGCTCGACCTTGTTATAGATTTCTGATTATTACGACGTTACAATAACATCTCTGTGGCAAAAAAAAAAAAAAATATATATATTGTTATGGTTTTCATATTTTCCACAGTGTGAACTCTGATTCCTCCATTAAAAAAAAAAAAAATTAAAAAAAATGCATAGGGATTGGGAGCTACCAGGGTTCCATCATGCCCAGGGTTTATCCCCGACAAAGTATCCATAAGAAACTGATTGTAAAACAAACGGGCAATAACATAAACTCTCCATTAAAAGTTAGTAGTGTCAATGAGCACCTGATTCTCAAAGTACACCAGATTATTCTAATTTGTTCTGGTTTACTAAGAGTTGTCATGCCACGTCTTACATATTTGATTTTTTTTTTTTTTTTTTTTTAATTTAAAATTATTCTGAAGAAAAACTCAAAGTGCATGTATGTGGCGGTTAAAGGCCCCACGTGCGTCTGTTTAAATAGATCAATATCAAAAGGAAATAATTCTCAATGATTAATACTGTAAGATATAAAAGTCCTTCTATTGGAGAGAGCATGGTTCAGGCCTCCACTCCTTGTTACCGCCCAGAAAGTGGTGCAAGTCGATAATGTGCAGCAAACGCCTCGGACCGCCATCAACCAAATCCATAAAGCGGAACTCAACAAACTCAAAATGGTGAACCAAATAAAACCTCCTTCCCCCTCAATCATGTTGCGCATGCCAAAGCTCCTACATTATTTATTACGGACCTTAAAGAGAATGTTAACGCCACTTAAACGTGTTTGTAAATTAATCATGCAGCAAGCGGGTCGGCAAATCTCTTATCGAGTTATTATTCTTATATGACAGACCGCGCATATCACACATCCAACTTAAAAAGGTGCGACAGGCTGCGAGGGATTTTGTTATATTATCTCAACTCTGGTATTTTCCTCCATAGATTTAACATTGGGTGCTCGTATTCAACGCCCATGGAGTACGCACAGTTATTGGCAAAGTTTATGTGACGATCAATGATTTTTAAAAGCAAGTCCTATCCGTCCCTTTGAGCTATTTACTGTCAGATTGAAAGAGTTCAATTCTAAACTGATTCTAAACTGATTTTCAGTCTCTTTTTCTTGATACTAAGTTGGGTTATTTTTTTATCAGTTTTTATCAATTTATCAGTTGAATATTTAGTGTATTGTAAGAGGCAACTGGTCCTTCTGAAGAGAGTTCACCTGTTTTCGCTATGTACAGGAAGGAAAGTTAGATTTAATCCAATTAGAGATTAAGAAAGAAATTGATGAGTGTTTGGTCTGCGTCCTCGTTCGCCATCAAGTTTGGAGCGCACAGTGATATGAACGAGGTGATAGCTGAGTGAATATTCCGAAGCGCTCCAAACAAGATGGTGAACAGGGACTCAGACCAAACATGAATATGTTTTTGATTTTATCTTAGCCTGGAAATATTTATCTGTTTATCGCCCATTGAGTATGAGTTACCGTACTGGTAAGCCTGCTGAGTACGAGTTCCGAAACGTTAAACCTATGAACGTTTATGCCAGGCTAAGATAAAGGCGAATATCAATTTACGTTACAATAGCCATGAACAACACCCACTCAAATATCTAAAGACAGTGCTAGTTAGTTTGTGCTGCACATTTTTCTTACAAGTTTCGAGCAGTGCACTTTACATGTGAACTTCAATGCTGCTTAGCAACGAGTGTTTACGGTACTATTTAAGACGTCGACATGGAATTTAAAACACTCAGAGACTGGATGTAGTGTGTGACAAGTAGTGTATGACATGTTACAATACTCAATTAAATTACAGGCAACAACTGTGAGCAGCGGCTGATAAAAGAAGCTGCGTTGGAAACTTCCTGACCTGCGATAGATACTTTCTGACCTGCGATCGCTACTTTCTGACCTGCGATCGATACTTTCTGACCTGCGATCGATACTTTCTAACGACTTGATGTGGGATTCTAGCTGAATCTTTGTGAAACTTTTATCAATCTACAGTCTGATGTAGCGCGTGGACCCTTTTGGCTAAACCAACCATTAACTATTCTCCGATCCGGCCTGGAAGTAGGTGGCGCTACGAACACCCTGGGCGGCCATTTTGGAGAAGCACCAACGTAATGCTAATTTTATGGGGCCGTTAGGACGTCCATTTATGATACTATTTAATGTGTGAGGATGTTTTAATTACTTCTGAAGCATTTCTTCTGTCAGAATTAGACTCCCCTGACAATTTCAGATCAAATGATTATGTGGTAGCCCCAGTTTAGACTATAAACGTGATGTCAACAAATTGTCAAAACAACCGATTTTCTTTGAGTTGGCACGTTCAAATTATGTCTGAATAATGTAAATAATCCTATTTCAACTATTTCATGTTCATAAAGCACAAAAGAAGGTAGATTAATATAGTTTTTCACCATTTTAGGCTCTGACAGCGCTTTGTATTCACCAGCAAGATGGCGGATCGATCTGTTGTCAGGTGAATTTGCATAATTTGGAGGGTATTCTGAACCGCAAGTGTCCAGCCGGATCAGAGAATCAGGACATATTGCAACGAAGCGATATCTACGTTGACAGGCAATGTCCTTGGGCTAAAGTGCTGATTCCACCAGCACAATATTCTTTGCCTTGCAGAGTCAGGCAGTGTCTCACATGCCTTGCTAGATTCTACTAAATCTTGTAAGATCATTACACCTGTGTGTGGTGCCCCTATTATCGCTCACGGGGGCTCTTCCACTGCTGCGATCCCACCTGCGATCACACGGTACATCTGGACCTAGCGAGTCAACAATTTGGTGTAGATCACGTGTCCTGGTAGAATCAGCACTCATAAAGCTCACGTATCTGAACATGCAAGTTAGAGACCAACATCCACAGGCAGACCTATATATCCCTTATTTAGACCATTATGAAATACACCAATTCCAGACACAAAAAGTCTCCTCAATCATCTCCAGTTATATTATTTACATATGCCGATAACTTGAGAAGGAAACCGCTAACTGAATACTGGAGAATTTGACCTGAAATGAACTCGACCCAGTTGAGATCTTTCCTACTCAAGTATCTTATTGATACAACTATGGATAAATACTATATGTGGTAGAAATTATGTTATTTCAACTTCAAATTTGGATATCTGGGGAAAAACAAATAACAAAATCCAATGTTTCTGAACGCATACAAGCTGTACGAAATGTCTTGAAATCTGGGAATAAACACTGCACTTATAAAAAAAAAATATATATAAAAAAACCTTAAATGTGTGTTACACCGGGCCGGTTAATGGCATGAAAAGTGTTCCAAATTACGCCGTGCGAGCTCACAGTATATACACCGGTACGGCGGAGCATGTTGGCCCTGCACACCCCCCACCAGCGGCGGTCATATGGCCTTGACCCGTTTTGAGAATTCGACCCGTAACGAACTCGACCCGTTTTAAATCTTCCCTATTCACGTATCTCAACTGTCAATAAATACTATATTTAGTAGTGAGTATAGTATCTTGACCTCAAATTTGGTCTAGGGAGGATAACAAACAGAACACCCTATCCTTAACCCTTACCCTTACCTTACCTTTCCCCTAACCCTAACCCTAAAAAAAATACTATATCTGAAATGCGAGGTTATCTTACATCCAGAAGAATTTCATCGAATCATTCCGCCATAGGCTCAGCGAGAATCGGTGATAGGTGTTGATAAATTATACGCTTTTATCTCACCCCTGGTATTTTTTCCTAGTAGACTTAACATTGGGAACAATATGGGATCGAGCTCTGACCCTAAACTTGAATAGGTTTCCTCTATATTATTTGTAATGTTTTGGGCGTTTTGTAATATATCTATTTACGAGTATTATCTTACTTTTATTGATTTTTTAACCATTAATAATAATCCCTCGTTGTGTTCTTGGATTTTATAATATTATATCTACATGCACTATTTCCCTCATACTTGATCAAAAGTATTAATATTTGCTCATATTTTTAGAACGCTTTGCCGGATATCTAAACATATCTATTTTTCAACAGGGATCAACTCTAGTAACGATCACTCGTAGTATTAGGGCCTCTTTATGATTTATCTGCATGTATTATGTTTCTCTGGTAGCTTTTCGAATGGCATTAGTAGGAAGTGGCATGCAGCATGATTCAACACAAACCAATTTGAACTTGATGAAATAGAAGGAAGATAAACTGGGAACAGGTGTGTGTGACCTACGATGGATATAGAAAACTCTGAGTAAGTACCAGACTTCCTTCCAATAACGGCTGAAAGAGACACAGGACACCAATATTATCTGCGCTCCAACTCCAGGAGACAAGGGATACCTTGTCCATGTTGCACAGTGGGGTGATAGAACTCCTGTACATGATGTTGAAAATGACAAGGAACATGATCATGGAAATATTGTTCCACGTAAGTGGGTTTTTTTCAATCTAAATAGGACAATTATTTGATTTAGATAAGAAACGAAGTTCATAAATAATAGAGAATCCTTTCCTGGGTTCTGCGACATGAGGTGAAGAAGTTAAATACTGGAGAGCTCGACCCGTAACGAACTTGATCCGTAAAAAGACTTGACCCATAACGAACTCGACCAGTCTTAAGAACTCGACCCTAACAAACTTGACCCGTTTCAAATCTTCTCAACTCAAGTGTGGATAAATACTATATTCAATAGTAAGTATGTTATCCTGGCTTTAAATTTGGTCTTCTCTGGGGAAGGAAGCAAACAGAAAACCCTATTACAGCTTAACTCTATCCATAACCCTAACCCTATCCCTTACGTTAACCCTACACCTAAACATAACTGGACTAATTTTCAATATCCACAACTAGTTTATTTGTCTAAAAGCTAACTAGTCATACCTTTCCTTCTATATGAAAATGTCTTATTCATAAGTATCTCAAATGGGTCGAGTCTTCCAATCAATTCCTCCAAAACGGGTGGAGTTCTCCTACGGGTCGAGTTCGATTCGGGTCGAGTTCTCCTGACAACTACGGGTCGAGTTCGTTTTGGGTCAAGTTCTCCAGTGACCAACAAGTTATCCAGGTCCAGTATTACCAAGAGGAGAGAAAACTGTATTTAACCACCTTGGTGTTCTTATTACATCACTGAGCATAAAAGTATTGGGAAGGGAGTCAACGTGTAAAATCATAAGACAATCTTTAAGGCATATGTCTTTATACCATGCACATTAGTACAAAGGTTAGCAACTTAAAGTGCTGATTCCACCAACACACAAGATATAGCGAGATAAGTCGCGATTTGGTTGTCTTGCTAAATCTTGCTAAGTTTTGAATAATCGCGTGCATATTTGCTGCCATGTGCCTTGAGGTGTCGTGGTAGTGGAGCACCAATATATACACACAACATCGCGAAATCATGCGTGCTATGTATTGCGACAAAGGAGGTATGACATACCGCGACACTGTAAGATATTACAAGATATATCACGGCAAATCCATTGTGTTGGTGGAACCAGCGCTTAAAGGTATTAAAAGTACTTTGATACCCTTAGCAAGCCGCCCTATCTGCCTGGTGTCTGATAAGTTCCTAGCCATGTGTGTGGCAGTATAAAACAGGGATGCCAGTTGGGGTCAGAAAAAAACATTGAAATATTTTCTATTGCAATACAGGGTTTATACATTACATACACATTACAGTGGGAAATAAAAAGGATTAAGGGAGGGCTTAAAATTTACATGGGTCAGTGGGGAGATTCAGAGGGGGATCATGGGCTGTGGCTGAATTAGGTAATGTAACAGTTGGTATGTCAATATTACACAACGAAAAATTATTTGTTATCCTCAAAATGAAAACATGAATTTCAATGGAAACATTGAAAACTGGCATCCCTGATAAAAGCATTTCTACTAAAAGACCAACGCGGCTAGCATTTACATAAAGCCATTGAGCGAGCCCTCCATGATAAACCGCCAATATTTACACAGTAAAGTTGTATTCATGTTTATCCTACCCCTCATATAAATGTCCATAGACTTAACATGGTGTGACTGTATGCCATGGTTATGCCATAAAGTATTTATATGCCACACATGACATATGAAGGTAAAAACATGTGATGGGGTAGGATAAAATCTAAACAGCACTTAATTTCATATAATTGTTTACATGGTGTTTGTTGTCTTCCGCTTCCAGATATCACTCAGCTCCGCTCCATAATATCATTCCGCGAAGACAACTCACGCTATATAAACAATCATTTAAAATTTTGTGATGTTTCTTCATAATATGTATGGCTATGTATAATTACTGCGGTATATCTATAATTTATCATAGCAATTCTGATAACGCTTGTAAGGTATAGTAATTATGAAAAGAAATTGTGAAAATTGCATTCCGCAACAACAACAACAAAAAACGAATTGTAGATGTAGATGTCAAGCAGCTAGCGGCCTAACCTGATCTCTATACTGAAGTAACTCATGGACACTGTATTCTCTAGAGTTTTATGTCCATGGGTAAATAGTCTCACAACTCTCACAATGAAAACTTGGGTAAGTCTACTTGTTTGTTTGTGGTTTAACGTCCCAGGGGACCCTGAGGGTATGTAGGGACCAGGCAAGTCTACTGATAGTCTACTGTTTTACAGTTGTGTTCTCATTCAACATCTCATCACAAACACAAAGAGAAAAGAAAAAAACATAGAACAAAAAGAAAATATGGAAAACAGACATCGAGCTCATTCAAGCGGTAGCTGCCGACGAATACACTCATAGCCACGTTTTGAAACAAAATATAGAAAACTACAAAATGCCAAAACAGCATACTGCTAAGCATGCATATCTGATGAATAGTTCGTTAATGATCTTGGTAAAAGTTTGATTTGTGAGATGAGGAACACCATTTTTAATTTTTTTTTTTTTTTTTTTTTTAAATGAGAACAGCGACGTGGCACAGCGAGCGGCGGCTGACGAGCGAACGCGGCGCGCGTCCCCTCAGCGTCTGGTCAGCGTCTGACCGCTGCACCACGGCGCCGCCTGGTGGGCGTGCGGCGTACTCACCCTGCGCACGGAGCCGCCCGGACTGACGGTGGCGTTAGAACTGGTGGCGGAGGGAGAACGAAGTAAGCTGTGAAGAGGACGCGTCGAGCTCCCGGCTATATCTACCCGGCACGTATCTGTGTGGAGACAAGGATGCACCAGGCATGAACGATAAGCTCCGGGGTTTTAAAGGCACACCGGACTTAAATTAAAACCAGAGTCATTTTCCTGAAAATTGAATATGATGATCTCTAAGTATAAAAGAAAAAAAAAAAAAAAAAAATTATGATCTCTAATTCAAAAAGTTGTTTTACACATAGTAAAACCCATGTCATTTCCTAAAACTTTCACATAATATAGTAGATGTATAGTATTATACATTTAAGTTTTAAAATCCATAAGTCACCATATTTGTTATTGAAAGAATTGACGAAAACCTTATTTTTCAGTACATCTCCTATGTAAGTCAGGCAAATGTGAATTAGCCTATTTCACCAATTCTATTTGGATGAACCTGACAAAACGTTAAATTTATTCATTTAGAATCAGAATGAATCTTAAAGGACCAATGATAATTGATAATTGACAATATTCAAAAATCACCATGTGGCGCCACATTGAATTCCACGTTTATATCTCAGTATTTAGATAGAACGACCTAATCATACTGTACAAGCTCTAAAACGAGATGGGAATTTAGGTCCGTATGGAACAATGCGCTTGGCCAAGTTCTATGCGTACTATAAATTCCCTTTGAGTTTTGTAGCCTGTACAAGCATGGTAGGTTGTTATACATTTATTACATACCCGATTTTGATCATATTTTACCGAGCATGGGTACTTATATATAAAGCCTAGGATGTGTCAAACGCCACGAGACATTTCCATTGCAAAAAGAAAGTTGACAAAAAGACAAGCAACATCACAGAAATTGACTCCTAGTCCCAGCATTAAATGATAATTGCTCCAGCCCAGGGACCTGTTTCACTAGTTTCGTGACATGTCTAGATGGCGTCTAGATGGTTTGTCCGGTTTCATAAGAACTAGACATTAGACTTCGTTTTGTCCATTCTTGCTTGTACTGTTGGTGCTGCTTTTTATATCTGTCTAACACTTTTGTCACAAAACTAGTGAAATAGGTCCATGATGTGTAGATCTGTCTGATTCTGTAAAAAAAAATAAAAAAATTTGATTCTTATGTTTGGAGTCAGCTAAGGGCAGCTGCTTGTGTTGTCACGAAACTAGACAACCCCAATGTCTGTATGGTGTCACCGATATGTCACGAAACTAGTGAAACAGGTCCCAGGTGAAGTCCAAACCCGACTCTCAGGCCGAAAACTGGGCACCAAGATACTCTAATTATCACCTTACTGACTGTTGAATCGAAAAATGTATCGATAACGATTAACTACAAAATAAATTTCTGATGCGTCATTTCCATAGACATAAAATGATGATATGATTAGAACTGAAATCGAATGGATAACATGAAATTGTGAATTAATATTTTGAGTCTACTTGTCCAGTTTGGGGGTTGTTCTGATCTTTAATTTTAACTCGAATCTAACAATATCTTAGCTTCTCAACTCATTTTCACTGAGATGAGGCGGCTCTCAAACGATGAGGACAATTCCCTAAAAAACAAAGCTGACCCATTTGTTATAGATGAAATCAGAGGACACCCTCATATTACGTGTTTGAATTAAATGTAACATCAGAGACATACCGGGGTGTCAGTTGGGTCCATGAAAAGCACATTCAATTTTTCATGAGGAATTTACTGGCTATGAGAGATCGAAAACACATTGTTATTAGCCATGGAACAGAGCTGGGGTGTGCGGGGAGGTTTGAACCACTGTTTATTGGTGTGAATGAGGCCTAATATATTCTCTTTGTTTAACACAAGAAAACAATTATAGCAACTGAAAATGAAAACAAGCATTTCCTTGGAAAAGAGGAAAACTGCCACCTCTGGAGTATACACACGAATGAGGAAACCGACCTACCTTGTAAGGAGGCATCGAATCCCATATCGCCGATGAGATTTTTGAGTTGTAGCGGTGAGACTATGGCGGGATCGTACACAATATCCACCTTCTCGCCAGTCAGTGATGTGCTGACCGTACGGACACCAGGCTGAGCGCCCACACCGCCCTCTACTGTCTTCACGCACGACGCGTACGTCATGCCCTTGACGTTGAGCGTCACACTCATCGTGCCGTTGTCCTGGAGCTGTAACCCGGCCTTGTTGTTGCTCCCACTACTACACGAGGGCACACTGAGGGCAGGTATGACCTTAGCATCGAATCCCATATCGTCAATCCTCTCCGCTACCTGATCCGCACTCAGCTTGGCTGGTTCGTACTGCACCGTGGCTCGTTTGTCCTGTAAGGATACCTTTATTGATTTAATACCATCTACATCTGATATGTTCCCTTCTATGTTCTTTACGCACGACATACAAGTCATGCCCTCCACGCTGACTTGGCACGTCTCGACTTGGTTTCGCTGTGCCAGCTTCACGAACTCTTCGTCTTCGCTGCTCGCCACAATGGGTGGTAAAGTGGCATCGAAGCCCATGTCATCTATGTCTTCTCGTATTTGTTCAGGGTTCGTTTCCTGCGGGTTATACACCACCTCAGCTTGTTTATTTTCTAAAGACACAACAATCCTGTGGACACCAGGCTTACCGCTAATATTCTGTGTGATATTCTTCACGCACGACTGACACGTCATCCCCTCAATATTCACATACGTCACTAGTGACGTCAGCGGCTTGCTGACGTCTGGCTCTGCTACAGCATCCATGGGACTTAGCGAGGCGTCAAAGCCCATGTCATCAATGGCCTCTCGCAACGCCTCATCTGACGTCTTCTCCGGGTCATACTTGATGTAACCCAACTTCTTATCCAGCGACACCTGAATGAACTTGACGCCATCTTTAACGGAAATGTTGCCCTGGATGTTGCGCACGCACGACATGCACGTCATGCCCTCGATGTGGACGACGACATCCCGGTAGCGCCCGGTGGCCTTGACCTTGGCGGGGAAGCCCATGTCGTCGATGGCGTCGGCGAGCTGCTCGGGCGTGCTGACGAGCGGCTCGTACTGGACCACCGCCTCCTTGTTGTGGAGAGACACCTGCAGCACACAGAACACAGACAGCGGTGAGACACGGCAGAATACAGTGAATATCACGTAGCATTCAAACGAGCATCAGGTCTGAGATAGCCCCCGACATCATTTTGAGTTAGACCGTCCAAAGAGTGAATTAGTTAAAAAGTCGCCTAGATACCGAGGGGGGCGGGCTTGGAATGCCCTACAAGTAAATATACAAAAGGCACCTAGTAAAAATGCTTTTAAACATGCTACAGGGAAAATGGACTCCTTATGAAATACGTAGCTTCACCTGTGGCAGCTGCAGTATAAGTAAAACAATATTGAAAACAATACCCTATAGACTCAAACACCTGAGCATATAAATCTTCGCAATAATACTGATTCTAAGTGTGAACTGTACGGAACGATGTCCCTATAGAGGTGTTGCCGTTCAGCGCCGCCTAACGGTCCACTGTCTAGTAACGCGGCCTCTCGGACAAACACGGCAAAGTCCGGTCATATGTGTATAGGGACCACAGCAATCACACCTAAAGTGTGAACGGTGGATGTGATTGCAGGAGTATTGTTTTTTGACAGATTACATTTCTAGAACAAACTAGGGTATTGTATTGATGGGTCTGGGTTGTCTAAACGCCATAGCTGTTTATTATCTTGGTTTTAACTTGGAAAAAGATAAGCATATTATAGCTAGTATTAGTGTGTATCCAGTCTTGGGGTCCCTGTCTTATCTAAGGTATATCTATGGTATCATTGAGGTGATATGCAGGTATGATACACAATATTGGCGCTGGAATACCATAGAATGTGATGCAATCACTTTTATTTCTATGGAAATAATGTGCATGGGTATTATAAACGTATTACACTTATACACTCAGTGATCCAATGCTAAATTATGCGTTGCCACGGCTATGTTTGGCCGCACGCATTGCGTAACCAAGCAGATAACGTGCGACACCAGCTTATGGAAAAAGGCCTATTGTAGCTCCCCAAAGAACACCTTCATCCTTCATTATAGCATCCTCATTAACTATCACCACTAGTGTCTACATGACTAGCTCAGCATAAATACTATTATATCTGTAACAGAGTAATATTTTGATTACTCAACTCGTATGTAATTTCATATCACTATATTAGTAACTGTGTTAAGCTGTTCACTGCCAGACGCATTATTGGAAGACCGCCCACCTGAGGCGAATTATTTGCAATAAAAAAAAATAATAATAAAAAAAAATCTTAAGCATGATATATTGGTAAGGTGTCTATGGCTGATACATGATAGACTTTTTCTCAGCTAGGGAATACATTAATCAATCGTCAGCTCTTAAGGCCATGAATTGAGGGCAATAGTTGGGGATAAAAAAAGTGGATATTTTTCATGTGGACTTTGTTGAAATGTAAAGAAAAGGTGGTTCAGAGGATCTGAGGGGAAGTTCAAATTATTCTTGTAGCGGCGTGTATAAGGCTCAATTTATATCATCTTTGCTTTACACAAGGACAAATAATTTTATAAACTAAAAACAAAAAAGTGGATTTTCATGGAAATGTGGAAAGCTGCATTCCATGGACAATTACCACCTTCAGTAAGAATCACAAGTTACGATGATCTTTTTGAGTTTTCCAACAGGATATAGTGGAGTGTAGATTTACGTGAGGAAACAAATCATGACCTTCACACAGAGAGCAAAAGTTAAACTGCTTCCTTCAAGCGCTCTATCCAGGTCACTGACATTTCTAGAGTGTATCTGCCTGCCAAGAAATGTCTGACAAACCTATTCTTTACTCGGGAGAACAACTAAGACTGACCTTTTATCCTACCCCTAATAAAAAATGCCATAGGCTTAACATGGGATTTGTTTATGTCACGGGTGTTGTTTATGCCACTACTTTCTAATACTGACAAAATATGGAAACAGGGTAGGATAAAATCTAGACGCCACTCGTTTGAGTTTGAGCTTATTTATGCCACTCATTTTGTTGGCTCCGTAATGTCACTCGTCTTCGACTCGTGAAATTATGGAGCCAACAAAATGCGTGGCATAAAGAAACTCAGACTCAAACTCGTGACGTCTCTTAATATTATGCCAACAAATTAGGTTCTTTAGTTAAATAAAATAATTACCTACAACATTAATATATGTATAAACAGAGCTAGTGTTAGTAGAAATACCAAATATAGCACTGCGTGATATAGCGGCTACCAGTAGCGTCTGTACCTGATTTAAAGACCCTCCAGACGTTACTAAACTTCCTATTATTGCCCTGGGTAAGTAAACGTTCCACTCCCGACTGGCTGGCCACACCACGACCGCATGAACCACAGTTTTCCCATTTGTAATTGGAGAAACTGAATATGATTTCAGATTTACATGTAGAAATAGCTGAAATTTCCATTTCTGGCATAGGATTTCCAATTTGAAGATTTATGAAAACTGTTAAACTGCAATAATTGTGGGTTATGGGTCAAGGGTCTATCACCACAGAACGACGGCAACCAGCGAACACGGGATCCTATAAATAGACTGAATTATGGGATACTTCAATATGGTCTATATTGATGGGGTGGAATTTTTTTAATTTTTCTTTATTCAAGAATTTGCATTCGACAATGTTATGGTCGTTCTTCCACGCAAACTAACAATTGAAGTACAGAACAAATACAGAAACTGTTCCCAGATGTCTATGACTTATCAAAAGTCATAACGCTTTATTTTACATTGATTCTCCATGGAGATTTACCATACAGTGTCTAATATTACAACTTACAGAGCGATCTATGTGACATATTGTGTTAGAATGATTACTTCAGATGATCGACGCATCCAATATTCACTGGTTTCTGTGACATCAAAGTGCAAATTATTGATATGTCAAAAGAGTTCAATTCCAATGAAGTTTCCCAGAAACAAAAGTGCAATGTCCTGAAAGAAGGTAGATGAAAAAAAATGTCTAATTGAACTAAGTTTCCTCTCCCTTGACCTTATATTTTAACCTTTTCAAGTACAACTTTGAGTCAAGGATCTGAATCTTAAAGGCTTGTTCCACCAACACGATGAATTTGCCGTGGTATATCTTGTTATATCTTAGAGTGTTGCAATATGTCATACCTTCTTTGTTGTGATACATATCATACGATGATATGTGTACTTTTTCACTATGTTGTGTGTATACTATGGTGCTCCACCACCGCGACACCTCAAGATGCATCGTGGCAAATATGTACACGATTATTCAAAACCTTGCAAGATTTAGCAATACAACCAAATCATGACTAATCTTGCTATATCTTGTGTGTTGGTGGAACCAGCATTTAAGTGTTGTCATTCCATTGAAGTGCCACAAGACGTTGACCTCTCACAGCCCTCCCTGTTTCCTACTCCCCGCGGTCCACGGGGCCTACATTAAAAGGATTGTTCTCATACAGGTGAACTGCGACTGTGGATATGTATATCGCTGTATGGACGTAAGAATCTCAAAATAAATCTTCATTGTGATATCAAGATCCACGTCTCTTATTGTCTATCAGTGCATCTAGCCTACAACTAGGATCAGGTACACCACAGACGTATGGCAGAACTTAGCAGCCCATTGTCTTCTGAGGATGCTTTGTGCTGGACCTATCCGGTAACCCGTGACTACCGGAAACTGGCTTAGTGTCACTGTACGTCAAACATACGAAGTATGATTATTGATCAGATACATCCCAATGCCGATGACAGAGTGACGTATCTGATTAATACTAAAGATTTTGACGTACTACGATAGTCATCCCGTTTTCGTATAATTATATACCTAAAAATGGCGATATTCTAGCTAGTCACGTGATCACCTACCCCGTAGGTCACACTGTGGCGTGCGGCCATATCTACATATTCATGGTGTTACTATTTTCACTACTATTTCCTTCTATTTTCTTGTATCCTGCAGCAAGATAGGCCAAACAGCTACGGGCATATTGCATGCTTGGCATAATGATGTATTTCAGGAGGTATTTGTGTAAAAGTCTGAATGCCCAGGAAATGGAAGGTGGATAAGGAGGCCCCCTGGTGTAAATTTTTTTTTTTTTTTTTTTTTTTTTACACGGCTGTGTGAAGAAGTGTATGTGCCTCGTATTCTTGATTCTGGTGTAAATTTAAGGAACCAATTATCGAGAATGCTTTTCCGGGAATTAAATGTCAAGTACTTAGTAGAAACAGAACGAGAGTTGGCGATGTGAGTGTTAAATGCACAACGGGCGTGTTGACCGAGCACAGTAAGTAGCCGACCTGACCAGAGTGTTATAAACACTGACACTACTAACTCTTGTTCAGTTTAGTATTCATCCTAACCCACCTCCACGACTTGATGATGATAATTAGCCATTTCACTTCCGTGCAATAAATAACACTTTACTGCATGCTCCCCCCCCCCCCCCCCCAAATACAGCGACCCAAGGTTAAACCTATGGAGATTTTTATTAGGGGTAGGATACTATCATGAAACATTACGAAATTTCATACGACTGTTTATATGGCATGAGTTGTCTTTGCGGAATGATATCACGAAGCGGAGCTGAGTTATATCTGTAGGGGAAGACAACGAATGGCATGTAAACAATTACAGTGAAACCCCGCTTCTGAGACACCACGCTTAAGGGGCCACCCCGCTTAACGGGCCAGTTTTTTTGGAACAGAAATCTTTATTTAATTCATTTTAACCCCGCTTAAGGGGTCACTTTTCTCAGAACGGAGGGTGTCCCCTTAAGCGGGGTTTTACTGTATATGAAAATGAGTGATGTTTTGAATTTATCCTACCCTGTCACATGTTTTTAATTATTATGTCACCAGTGGCATATAAATATTTTATGGCATAACCGTGGCATACAGGCCCACAATGTTGAGTCTATGGAGATTTATATGAGGGGTAGGATACTTAGGAGAAACCAAACGAGAATTAGTTGTGTTGTTGTTTATTGCACGACGGCAATGTCATGTATTACTGCTCGAGGCAAAGCCGAGTGCAGTGAGGAGCAGACATTGCCGGCGTGCGATAAACAACAAAACTAACTCGAGTTTCATTTAGAATTTATCCTACCGCCTCTAAATTACTTCAGCAAATTAAGAAATACCATAAAACTCACCGATATTAAGTGATAATCATTGGTCGCTTTTCAAATGACGTCATTTGATAACTGTATCCCACTAGAGCGATAAATTTCATTTTCCTGCACCGTAGACCAAATACAGTCCGCTAATGTTAAGCCTATGGATCTTTTTATTAGGGGTAAGATAAAACACAGTAGACACGCGTGGAAGCGCCATATGTCACATCTGAGACTAATAGAATATTGCGCAGTTACTAATGATCCTCGCGAGGGTTTAGAATGGAAACGTAGTGCAACAAGCACCTACACAACAAAGTCCTGCCGCTCTCTGTGCCTGTCGTCACAAACAGCAGACGACATTTAGTGATGTTTCCTTGTCCGTGGATCACGTCAAAGCCTCGCGGACCGCGTTATCAGACCAGTGGGCGCATGCCTGCTACCTGTAGTGGGGGTCTGACACAGGGGTCATCCGGTGCTGCCCTTTACTGTAGGAAGGTGAAGGTTAGAGGGCACATAGTGGTTGCTAGTTCTCCCACAATCCGCCAGGAAATTGTAAGATAGCGCCACTGAAGTCCTTGCGCAACCACTGTTATCAGTGGTTATAATTCATAGATAGATAGAGTCCTACTCCCCTTCTCCCACCCGCCTCCTTATTTCACACAGTCCTCCATCCTTTTGTAAGGATATTGTAAGATATCGTTATCTTACGTAAGATATACTGTTATCACTTATTGAAATCCATAGATGATATTGAGACGAGGCTAGAATTCCTCCATGGCAAGCGCTAAAGAAATATTTCTGAAAAAATCCATTGATAACTCCACCCGCTCCATGGTGTTTTGTATAGCGTCCGGGGCCGAATGGCGGCCTCCATAGCACAATAGCTGTGTGCCCTATATAGGGTGCCACCTTCCTAAAGATGAGGCCAACCATTTGTGTTTGTCTGTTTTAATTGGGTCTAGTTTTTTTCAAGTCTAGTTTTTTCCAAATAATATTTTCTTGATTTGTGAGATGGAATTTATATCCACTTGGAATTTTATACCTTATATATATATATATGTATGTATTTTTGTCCCATAGGCTTAACATTGGGAACTCGTTCTCCATGCCCCTACGGGTATTGCAGTCCGTTCTCCATGGTCTATATCCTGTGTGTCGTCCATTCTTTTAGTGTGTACAGAGGTGAGATAAATACAGAAAGCAACTCGTTTTGGTCAAAGTTGTCATTCTCCAACTCATTTGAATGCTATGTAATATTCACTTAACTGTCGCCTCATTCATATCACTCCGCATCAATCTCGTGGAGAATGGCGACTTTGACCAAAACTTATTGGTTTCTTCCCTAACCTGTGAGGGGTATTTGTAGCAATTCTTCACTTGGCGACACCTTAAGAAAAGAGTTATTTGCTGTGTTTTTTTTCATAAGAATTTGCGAAGAATAATTATTAAAAAAATTGGCTCTCTTTTTTAACCCCTTCGCGGCGGGTGATGCCATACGGCATCAACCGTGCTGGGGCGGGATGTTGCCATATGGCATCAACCGCGCTGGGGCGGGTGATGCCGTATGGCATCATTTTTGCGAGATCTCGTCGTAATGTTTTCAAATGCCGATAAAACCTATAATAATGAATGAATTCACCTGATTTTTTGTATAGACTTAGGAAACACATAATAGTATGTAAAAAAAATAAAATATCATATCGTGTTGCCATGGCAATATTTCGAAACATCGAACGAACACGGAGGCACGAAGCAAAATAAGCAGACGACGCCCCCCACCTCTCCAACATGGCGGAGTGGGGATCTTCAGATAGCGATTGGGATGAATGGGAAGACGACTTACCAATAACTTCCCTCGCAATTCTTGATGAATACGATACAAAAAGATGCCAGACAACCACACAGACCACCCATCACGAGGATTTATCGGAAAATGAAAGGAATTTGACTCCCACGGAAGATGACAGCGCGGCTGAAGGCGATGCCCCCCCGGCTAAAGACGATGGAGATCCCCCCCCCGCACTTGATGCCCACCCCCAGACCTCAGCAGATGGCGAAAGCGAAGTGAAATGGAAAACGATCAAGTCAAATACGCCAAGAAAAGGTGAAATGGATGATTTTGACGGATCTAGCAGCGGGATTTCTCCCGAATTTAGAGAAAAAAGATCGCCCATGGACTTTTTTAGACTCTTCCTGACAACCACCTTCATACAGAGTCTGGTCACTACCACCAACAAATACGCCTCCGATAATGATGCCGATTCTTCATCAAGAAACATGAAAAAATGGAAGGATGTCGATCAACCCACAATGAAAATATTTCTTGGAATATCTATGTTGATGGCTTTGGTCAAAAAAGTAAAAATAAAAGACTACTGGACAACGATTCGAGAGTTGACAACCCCCTATTTCGCCACTGTCATGACAAGGGATCGCTTCATACAGATACTACGGTAAGTTCGATGTCAATATCTTCAATTCATTTACTATTACTTCCATACGTTGACACCTGACATTATATATATTGAAATAAACCTCAGAGTCCCAGCTTTGCTCCCACCTACTTCCCTGATCTTTTATCTAACGTTAAAAGTCCATACGAATTGATTTTCAAATCAACATCTAATGCTGTCACTGCCGTGTCAACCCCCCTCCGCAGGTGACACCATGTTGAAGCAAGCCAAAATATGAACCGCGTAAGGCGCAACGGTTTAATTCGATCATCAAGTTAATTCTCCATCAAAATGTAAAATATCATACGGGAACCAACCTCAGACTGTGGGGAATATCCTCGTATAAGTCACTTTTCATATATTTAATGTTAAATCCTTGTGCGAAATGATTTGATAACTCGCCCAGATTTGCTTGTCGTAGTCGGCGTCTCCCCCCACCACTGAATAGACAGCCCGGTTCGATGTCAATATCTTCAATTCATTTACTATTACTTCCACACGTTGACACCTGACATTATATATACTGTAATAAACCTCAGAGACCCAGCTTTGCTCCCACCTATTTCCCTGATCGTTTATCTAACGTTAAAAGTCCATACGAATTGATTTTCAAATCGACATCTAATGCTGTCACTGCTGTGTCAACTCCCCTCCGCAGTTGACACCATGTTGAAGCAAGCCAAAATATGAACCGCGTAAGGCGCAACGGTTAAATTCGATCATCAAGTTAATTCTCCATCAAAATGTTAAATATCATACGGGAACCAACCTCAGACTGTGGGGAATATCCTCGTATAAGTCACTTTTCATATATTTAATGTTAAATCCTTGTGCGAAATGATTTGATAACTCGCCCAGATTTGCTTGTCGTAGTCGGCGTCTCCCCCCACCACTGAATAGACAGCCCGGTTCGATGTCAATATCTTCAATTCATTTACTATTACTTCCACACGTTGACACCTGACATTATATATACTGTAATAAACCTCAGAGACCCAGCTTTGCTCCCACCTATTTCCCTGATCGTTTATCTAATGTTAAAAGTCCATACGAATTGATTTTCAAATCGACATCTAATGCTGTCACTGCTGTGTCAACTCCCCTCCGCAGTTGACACCATGTTGAAGCAAGCCAAAATATGAACCGCGTAAGGCGCAACGGTTAAATTCGATCATCAAGTTAATTCTCCATCAAAATGTAAAATATCATACGGGAACCAACCTCAGAGTGTGGGGAATATCCTCGTATAAGTCACTTTTCATATATTTAATGTTAAATCCTTGTGCGAAATGATTTGATAACTCGCCCAGATTTGCTTGTCGTAGTCGGCGTCTCCCCCCACCACTGAATCGCCAGCCCGGTTCGATGTCAATATCTTTAATTCATATACTATTACTTCCACACGTTCAAACCTGACAATATATATATTGAAATAAACCTCAGAGTCTCGGCTTTGCTCCCACCTACCTCCCTGATCGTATATATAATGTTAAAAGCCTTTACGAATTGAATTTCAGATACTTCAACTTTCCCGGAGAGCCAGCAGTACCTAGACGAGCAGGGCGGCCTCGTACAACAGCAGTGGCCAGGGTTCAATGGCTGATGGATCATTTTAACTCCATAGCGAAGAAAATATACCATCCCAGACGAGAAATCGCAATAGATGAAACAATGGTCAAACACAAGGGGCGATGTGAGCACATCCACTACATGCCAGCTAAACCAACAAAATGGGGGTTGAAGTTCTGGGTCGCCGCAGAAAGCGTGACAGGTGAATAGATTTATTTTTTGCAACTTGGCGTCTACTGTCATCTCTTTCTAAATTAATTTGTACAGGCTTTTAACGTTAGATAAACGATCAGGGAGCTATATAGAAGCAAAGCCGAGACTCTCATGTTTATTCCAGTATATATATTGTCAGGTTTGAACGTGTGGAAGTAATAGTATATGAATTAAAGATATTGACATCGAACCGGGCTGGCGATGCAGTGGTGGGGGGAGACGCCGACTACGACAAGCAAATCCGGGCGAGTTATCAAATCATTTCGCACAAGGATTTAACATTAAATATACGAATAATGACTTATACGAGGATATTCCCCACACTCTGAGTTTTGTTCCCGTATAATATTTAACATTTTGATCGCGAATTAACTTGATGATCGAATTAAACCGTTGCGCCTTACGCGGTTCATTTTTTGGCTTGCTTCAACATGGTGTCAACTGCCGAGGGGAGTTGACACAGCAGTGACAGCATTAGATGTCGATTTGAAAATCAATTCGTATGGACTTTTAACGTTAGATAAACGATCAGGGAAATAGGTGGGAGCAAAGCTGGGTCTCTGAGGTTTATTTCAATATATATAATGTCAGGTGTCAACGTATGGAAGTAATAGTAAATGAATTAACCAAATTCTCTTCACCATTGTATCATTGCAGGCTACGTGTGTCAAGTTCTCCCCGTGTTCGGTCATCGACCAGGAACTCCCCCACACGGATTTACGAGGATGTGGTGCTCAAACTGCTGAAGAATGCAAACTTACTTGGAAGAGGCCATCATTTATATTGTGACAATTATTTTTCTACCCTTCACATGTTCAAAGATCTGTTGTCTCGTTTCGGAACCTACTGCTGTGCTACACTACGACTGAATCGGAAAGGCTTCCCCTCACACTTAATGAAGAAGAAAATAAATTCGCTCAAAGAACGTGGACAATTCGTTTTCTCGCAGGGTGGTGAGCTTTTGCTTATCGTTTGGAAAGACAGGAAACTGGTGCGAGTTTTAACATCTATACACGGTTCTGCTATGTCGAGTTGCCTCAGGAGGCAGAAAGATCCTCGTACACATAAATTCGCTAGGAAGGAAATAGGTTGTCCGGAAGCCATTCGGGATTATTCTAAGTTTATGGGAGGGGTGGATCTCTGCGATCAACTCTTTCAATATTATTGTTTCGGGCGTAACAGTACAAAATGGACGAAAAAGGTATTTTGGTTTATGTTAGAATTGTTTAAACTGAATGCTTTCGTTATGTTTTCGACCCTGAACCCAAAGAAGAAAAAAACAACTCTCTACGAATTCACACTGGACCTTGTGAAAGGGTTGATCGCAGAGGCCCACTCCTCCACTTCTAGTTCTAACCCTAACAATACAGGTTCTACACAGGCAGAAAGGTTAACGCATAGATGCATGCCATTTAGATTCAACCGAAAATCATGGTGTAGGGTTTGCTACAGGAGATCAGTGAATGGAGTCGGCCAAGTCCGACAGAGCCGTTTTGGGTGCCAGACCTGCAATGTACATTTATGTGTTCCAGAGTGTTTCACTACGTATCATACTGTAGATGATTATTCTTTTGCTGAAAATAAATAAACAATATATATATATATGTATGTACTCACGTTTTGTTGTCTTCAATGCACCCACAGCAGCGTAAACCTATTCATAAATCGATGACAGTTGATCGCAGACAACGCGCTGGCCCAGCCTCGGTATGAGACGCCATGGCGAAGTCAGTCCGGGTGATGTCCAGATTCATAAATTCATTTTATAATTTCTCCACTCCTCCAAACCAGGAAATATATATATGTAGATGAACCTTACACTCTCTAGTTTGCTCCTATATAATTCCCAGATCAATTATCTAACGTTAAAAGTCCATACGAATTGATTTTCAAATCGACATCTAATGCTGTCACTCCCGTGTCAACCCCCCTCCGCAGTTGACGCCATGTTGAAGCAAGCCAAAAAATGAACCGCGTAAGGCGCAACGGTTTAATTCAATCATCAAGTTAATTCTCGATCAAAATGTTAAATATTATACGGGAACAAACCTCAGAGTGTGGGGAATATCCTCGTATAAGTCATTATTCGTATATTTAATGTTAAATCCTTGTGCGAAATGATTTCCTAACTCGCCCGGATTTGCTTGTCGTAGTCGGCGTCTCCCCCCACCACTGAATCGCCAGCCCGGTTCGATGTCATTATCTTTAATTCATATACTATTACTTCCACACGTTCTAACCTGACAATATATATACTGGAATAAACCTCGGAGTCTTGGCTTTGCTCCCATATAATTCCCTGATCAATTATCTAACGTTAAAAGTCCATACGAATTAATTTTCAAATCGACATCTTCTACTGTCCGTGCCGTGTCAACCCCCCTCCGCAGTTGACGCCATGTTGAAGCAAGCCAAAATATGAACCGCGTAAGGCGCAACGGTTTAATTCGATCATCAAGTTAATTCGCGATCAAAATGTAAAATATCATACGGGAACAAACCTCAGAGTGTGGGGAATATCCTCGTATAAGTCACTTTTCATATATTTAATGTTAAATCCTTGTGCGATATGATTTTCTAACTCGCCCAGATTTGCTTGTCGTAGTCGGCATCTCCCCCCACCACTGAGTCGACAGCCCGGTTCAATGTCATTATCTTTAATTCATATACTATTACTTCCACACGTTCAAACCTGACAATATATATACTGGAATAAACCTCGGAGTCTTGGCTTTGCTCCCATATAATTCCCTGATCTATTATCTAACGTTAAAAGTCCATACGAATTGATTTTCAAATCGACATCTTCTACTGTCCGTGCCGTGTCAACCCCCCTCCGCAGTTGACGCCATGTTGAAGCAAGCCAAAATATGAACCGCGTAAGGCGCAACGGTTTAATTCGATGATCATGTTAATTCTCGATCAAAATGTAAAATATTATACGGGAACAAACCTCAGAGTGTGGGGAATATCCTCGTATAAGTCACTGTTCATATATTTAATGTTAAATCTTTGTGCGAAATGATTTCCTAACTAACCTACATTGCCAAGTGTTTCCCCACCCACACAGCTTAGTGCGTAGTTCGATGTCGGTTATGTTTTATTTATTTTCTATTTATCTAACCGTTTAAACTTTACGAAATTTATATAGGAACAAACCTTAGAGTGTGGAGATTCGTTGTACATATGTCTCCACTAATTTCCTGAAGGTTTAAACCTTGTGCCAGATAATTTTCCACATGTTGTCTTTGCACTGCGGTGAAGGGAGTTGCTGGATTTGAAAGTGCCGACCACAAACACGCCAGGCTGGGGCGAAGCCACATATACAACTCCTTGGTGAAATCGACTCGTACAGAACCAGCAAAGAATATAATCATATTAATATCACAGGGGGGAGATTCAGCAGGCTTTTTTGTTTCTTCCAGTATAATCCAATAGCGATGTCATAACGTATTGTAGGGGAAATCAACCAAAGCCGAAGTGAGGTGATGGCTAAACGATTCGGCTTTCGTAGTATTGGCTTCATTGACACCGCACTGTGTAGAATGTCGATAGGTTCGGCGCCTTGGTAAATATCCATTTTCTCCCGTTATTTAGCGTCTATATGAATAAACCAGACACTGCCAGAATCGTGAAGACTTGTAGAATATTCCCAGGGTGATGATTAATGATGTCAATGCATTTTGTATGGGTGACACACCAGCAAAGTTATAACTCTCCAGAACCGCACCTTCGCAGCCTGGCGTTGTCAATATAAACTACTGGCACAGTTATTTTTCGATTGATGTCTCAACTTGTTCCAGGCCGTACGGGTTGATCTGCAGGCTATTTCTCCAAAATAACAACCCACACACGTAGGGAATATATATATATTGCTCCTCTTCCGCTGGCAGATTAATATTCGAATAATCCAATATATAAATCCAGGTTCAAAGACATAAGATGCTTGCCAGCGTCTGTGCCCTTGCGGGCGCCATTTTTTTTTGGTTTGAATCTTGTCCAGTTACCCATACTTGTTTCTGGATTTTCTCTATTATTCTTTATATATACCATACCAAATTCTCAGAGGAGTTAGAATATAGTCATAGGAAGACAACAGTGTCAACAACTTTTATTGTTATTTACCATCAATTCGATAAAACAAATAGTTCTAACCAGACATCGTGGCGCCGACACAGATTTGGGCCGGAAGCGTATATAGGCCCGCCCCCACGCGAGTGATATCGGCATTGTTACCCGGTTAGTTCGCGCGCTCGCTGGGATGGGGGCCCGCCGCTAAAGGGTTAAATGTCATTTAGCAAATCTTCAATCTTGCTGGATATTCTACTCCTAATAAAAGCTTCTGTATTTTAGCATCTTTTGATATCTCCATACATGTAAAGTAATTCCCCAGTAATATGAAATTGAAATTCATGTTTTCATTTTCAGAATATGAAAATAATTCTTTTATGTAATATTGATATACCAACTGTTAAAGTCGTTCTCCACGAGTTTGATGCAGAGTGATATGAACGAGGCGACAACCGAGTGAATATCACATAGCGTTCAAATGAAATCATTGACCAGGAAATGTATTTGAAAAAACTCGAGTTAATATTTATTAAATAAAAATATTTAAAAAAAATTCCACTGATGGTCACAGGTGTGACACGCGTTTTGGCGATTTGCGCGATGAACCGGCGGGTCTCTTATCAGTGCAGAGATCGCCCAACACGCTCAGAGCACGGACTGTATCGACATGCACGATCAGTGGACCGCACGGAGAGGTGGTAACAGGTTTCACTGTCATAGTCAATATCGTGTTGACCTGCGTTAGACAGGGTGGAGTCGGTTAAAACTCAGGTGGGGATTCTGGGGAGCGTGGTCATGGACCGCTGTTTTAACACAATTAAACACAAAGTTGGGATCTCATTCACTTTTAGGTTTTATAAAAGAATCATTTTGTGATATTTTGACTTCCTGCGGCCCGTTTTAGACTTCTTGATTTATATGTCCCTTTTTTTTTTTTTATATCTCTAATGTTTTTGTTTTTTTATTTCGAATCTTATTCAATAATTGAGAGAGAGGGAGAGAGAAGGGGAGGGAGGGAGGGAGGGAGGGAGGGAGGGAGGGAGGGAGGGAGGGAGGGAGGGAGGGAGGGAGGGAGAGAGGGAGAGAGGGAGAGAGGGAGAGAGGGAGAGAGGGAGAGAGGGAGAGAGGGAGAGAGGGAGAGAGGGAGAGAGGGAGAGAGGGAGAGAGGGAGGGAGGGAAGGAGGGAGGGAGGGAGGGAGGGAGGGAGGGAGGGAGGGAGGGAGGGAGGGAGGGAGGGAGGGAGGGAGGGAGGGAGGGAGGGAGGGAGAGGAGGGAGGGAGGGAGGGAGGGAGGGAGGGAGGGAGGGAGGGAGGGAGGGAGGGAGGGAGGGAGGGAGGGAGGGAGGGAGGGAGGGAGGGAGGGAGGGAGGGAGGGAGGGAGGGAGGGAGGGAGAGAGGGAGGGAAGGAGAGAGGGAGAGAGGGAGTGAAAACGGCCGTAATAAAGTATACCAGCGTCTAAAATAAAGAGAGGGTGGTCTTTCTATGTGAATATAAAGGAAATATCCACATGGTTTGCTGGTAAATACTCCTAATATCTAGAGCAGGAGTCTGTCACTTACCAGTACTGGGACGGTCTGGATATATCCTGATCATAAATCCACTGCCATTCCAACAACTATGTGAGCCGACTCAATATTAGGCGACTGGTATTACAAATTCATCTATTAGGCGAATGCAGGATATGATTAATGGTGAATCCGAAGTACTCCATCTAAAACTCATCTATATTACCGATCAGGGTGTGTTATTGGAGAATACACATAAATGTATTTCAAATAAAGTAGTGATCCATTATGGTGAGGTATGCGGGCCGCCGTGGGTGTATCTCATTATCTGCACTGACCCTGTTCCGCGACACGCTGATAACCGACACACCACGTCCACCTGGAGACTGAGAAGCTGGTTCATCCACTTATCACCAGGTGACTACGACACATACCCCGCGTTAACATCTGACCACTAAAAACGTGGCGACTGTAGATCGTCAAGCCAATAGTCGTCAGGTGGTCGCAATGTCCACCGCAAAAGTCGTCGCTCTCAGAATGTTCCGGATACCGGGGACACACCAAGCGAGTCAAGGTGGCGATCTCTGGAATCGCCCATACAAAATAGTATATATCTGAGATATTTTTTCATAGTATTATCTCCCACCGATAATTTAGCGTATCAGAAGCAATAAATAGGTGAAATATGAAATAACAGCTCACATACACACCATTTCGTGTTGGCGATTCCAAGAATCGCTGCCTTTCTCGCTTGGTGTGTCTCCGACATAATGCCGGAGACACACCAAGCGAGAAACGCAGCGAGTTCCGTAATCGCCTACAAAAAAATGGCCTATATGTGAGCTATTATTTCATATTTCACCTGATTATTGCTTCCAAGTTGCTAAATTATAGGCAGGAGATATTACTATGAAATAATATCTCACATACACGCCAATTTGTGTTGGCGATTCCAAATATCGCTGCCTTCACTCGCTTGGTGTGTCCCCGGTATAATGCTGGGGACACACCAAGCGAGTAACGGCAGCGATCTCCAGAATCGCCAACATAAATTTGCGTGTATGTGCGATATTATTTCATAGTAATATCCCCCTCCAACAATTTAGCATCTCTGACGCAATAATCAGGTGAAACATGAATATCAGCTCACATCCATGCCATTTTGTGTTGGCGATTACGGACCTCGCTGCGTTTCTCGCTTGGTGTGTCTCCGGCTTTAGCGTTTACATTAACGACTATAAGTTTTCACAGAATCGCCACCCATCTAGACAACTAATTCAAGCCCGCTTGAAATAGTCGCGGGCGTCAGAGTGTGACCAACAGTCGTCAGGTGGTGCCAAATTTAGTAATCAGACGATCTGCAGTCGCCACATGCTTGGTGTTAACATTAGACGATTTCTATCATTTTACTGCTGAAATGCCAAAATCGCTAGCCATAATCGTCTAGTATGAATGCCGGGTTAGGTGTGGCGGTAGGTCAAAGGAGTGCCACTGGGTAACAGTGTAATTTATAGTGAACTAGACTGGCCTCAGTCCCTACGCCCCTCTGCCACCACCGCCTCCCTTACCCCCATCCTACTCTCCATTCCTGAGCCAGCTATGGGAAGCGTATATGTTCTGCATTTTATATTGATAATTCAATTTTTTATTTTTTTTTAATGATTTAAACAATTCAATGAATGCTCATAATCAAAGACTCGAGCAAGTCTAATAGGGAAATTGTAGGAATTTCAGTTGGAGTCAGCAAAATGAAAAGTGGACATATTTTTCATGTTGAATTTACTGCCTGGAAGACATATCAGTGTGGATTCTCTTGCTCCCTGTGATCCGACCTCGCATGTTGCTCCTGTAAGAACCGTATGATGAATAATAATGATTCATAAAAAAAATCAGGGTTGGTCATGGAATAGGAATGATGGCGGGAGGGGGTTGGTACAAACCACTGTTTGACTGCCATGAATTAGGCTCAATTTAAACTTGCTTTTATACCAATAAGAATAATTGTATATACTAGATAAGAAAATAAGGATTTTCGTGGAAACGTGGGAAACTGTCATCCCTGAATTTCGCTGTAAAGCCGCTGTTAGACCGACGTTCAAGACAGGAGGAGACAAGTATCATCTGTCCAAGGTTTAGACAAACGTGATGGTTCTGAGCAGCAACAACACTGGAGACTGTGGAAGATAGGTCGCCTGGGACTTAGCAGGACCCTCTAAAACAACTTATAAAACAACTTATAAAACAAAAAGTCACGACAAGCCCTCAACCGTCTCGTCTCACCCTGTGTTTTCGTATACAAATTTGCTGCCATGGAAAGATGGTTGTTTTCGTATACAAATTTGCTGCCATGGAAAGATCAATAAAACATGGAAAAACGTTTGGTTTGACCACATCCCGGGACTGAGGTAATTCTAGGGAGGTTCAAACCACTGTTTTATTACCATGAATGGGCTTAATTAATATTATGTTTGTTTTACACAAAGTAAAGAATTTTATATGTTGAAAATGGATTTTCCATGGAATAATGAAAAAAAAACAGACATCTCTCAAATATCTTATATTTATATACATTCTCTGCTTCCTCGATTATATTCAGCTTCTCATTCAGCCAAGACATTAAAGTGGTGATTCCACCAACACACAAGATCTAGCGAGATTAACCACGATTTGGGTGTCTTGCTAATCTGGGCTAGGTTTGAAAAATCGCATGCCTATTTGTCAGGATGTGTCTTGAGGTGTCGCGGTGGTGGAGCACCAAAACAGACATCCAACACCGCACGGCTACGTTTTGTGACAATGGAGGTACGACATATCACAACAGTGTAAAATATCACAAGATAAATCATGACAAATCCATCATGTTGGTGGAATCAGCCCTTTAATGGACTTATATGGTCCATTACCTTGTGTATGGGTGTCACTAAGTCGCCACTTTGTAACTTCATAGCTTATACTGTTTAGGGGCCATCCAAAAAGTATGTACGCAGAATTTCTGAAAATTGTAACCCCCCACACCCACCCCTCCCAATCCTGTACGCAATAGAACAAAAAAGGTGTATACGCAAAATTTCCAAAATTTTGTATCCCCCAACCCCACCCCTCAGTGCGTATATACTTTATGGGTAGTGCTTTACGGAAGATAGCGATAGCATCATTGTTTACTTCTGAGTTGATGAAGAACATTCTCGTACTCCTTACACTATGTATAGGCCACCTCTTCAAATTTTATCAATTGAGCGCTTCCCGAATAGAATGCCCAACGCTGAGATCGACCAATTCAAGCATGGTACCTGAAGCAATGCCCTGAGTTAACAACCTCTTACGTATCCCATACATCGCATGAGTCACACTCCTTGTCCTTGAATGTCGAAGTTACTAGGGGAGAGTGCTTAAAGTTATTCACCGAGGCATTAGGTAAGATGAATAATTCTAACCATCCTCACCTTTGGTATTCTACATCCATTTTCCTATTTCTATATACCTTGAAATATTGATAAAAAGAGTGATTCGTTGACCTGATATCAGTGGGTCGCCATGTCCACATTTATCGGGTAACGTCAACTTGTATTTTTTATTCACGCATCTAAGCTCACTCTCCCAGCAGAAATCTTGCGCTCTACTTTCTGTGGTCGCTTGTATCTCTGCCCCAACCTGTCTGTTTTGGCCCAAATCTGGCCCATACGCCAGTTTTTGAAATACCCTGAATTCTGAGGGCTTTTGGGGGTATTTTGTGTTCTATTGTGATGAATCTTTTCGTTCCAATGGAGGTTCTAAGATATCTGTGGTAGAAAAAAATTCACTATTCGTGGTCGCAACGCGGTGGGTTTGGGACGTAGTGGAAAATAAGCCTCGTTCATCTACAGTATTTTGTGTTCTACTTGCAAATAGAGATGAACATATTTATATGGTAAATAAGATACTCTCATTTCTGTTATTATTTATTTCGAACCAGACACAGTCTCTGGTATTACTTTCTACAGTGGAAAGCATCTCATGCTCCTCTAAAGGGGCAGTCGAATCAACTGTGATTTCCAATTACAAAATGGTTTAAGTCTGAAAAAGAAACAGCCGGATTGTCTGTGATGCTCCTTTAACAATTCCTATATTTGCATACTCATGATATGAGAGTTGATTGACTTGTATAACTTATGACAGTCGCCTTATTGTGAATCTGAAAATGTTCGCTGGTTTCCCCTGTCTTTAGTGGATACCCAGGGAACCAGCTTTGGGTTGGGGCAGAGATTAAGCAAGTGCTAGTGCCACAAAAGATCGGGGGGGAGGGTGATCTAAGCTTTGACTTGATTGGTCTATACGGCGTCACGTGGTCAACTTTGGTATGAAAACATCCGATTTGGTATAAAAAGTCAGCCCTGGTATGGAAACGTACTTACTACATCCCCAGCAGCGCCATGTAACTATAGAGTGTTCGGCCTCTCAAATTTATCTCGTTATAATCCATGTTTTGATCTAATCAATACTTGAACCGTCGACCTAGAATATAATATCTGCAGAACGCCTGCAGCCGCCACTTCTAAGTCCATAGCTACAGACAGAATGTAATACGTCTAGACTGAGGAAAAAATCCGAAATTCAAAACAGTTATAAGAAAAGAATAATTCATAACATTATTTTGGAACAGTATGGCTTTGAATCTCTATATATTCTAGTGTTGCCTGTGTATATGAAATGTCAGAATTCTGTCATTTGTCGGGAAACTTGCATCCTTGTCTAGCTATCGGATACAAATACCATGTGTAGTTACATGTAATTCAATGCATCGCTCGTTTGTCTTACACAATATTCACCTCATGTTCATATTTTTATGAGTACAATTAATAGTTATCAATATAGTCTGAAATGTATTATGGTTTCACTTGGCCACCAAAAATATACAGCGGAATACATGTAAAACTACTTCCCTATATATGACGAATGTACAATACAATGAACCAGGGTAAGTTTCTCTTTAAACATTTGCTATGCCACACATACCATCTGGATATCTGTATCAGAAAGAAAATTTAAAAAAAAAAAAAAAAAAAAAAAAAAGGATATCAGTTCGGATCAAGAAACTATTTTTCATGTGAAATTTACTGCCTCGGAGAGACCGAGAAAACACGGAAAATACGTTATTGGTCTTCGCCATGTAATGGTTCTAAGGTTGTGTGTGGAGGTTTACACCACTGTTTCTTTAGCGTGAATGAGACTTAATCAATATTATCTTGGATTCAGGGATGTCAGTTGGGGCCAGAAAGAAAAGTGGAAATATTTTTTATGTGGAATTTGCTGCCTTAGAGAGACCAAGAAAACGTAGAAAACATGTCAGTGTCTACCACGGCATGAGCCTGAGGTTCTGTGGGGAGGTTCATACCACAGTTCTATTGGCGTGAGTGAGGAAAAGGAAAAGTCATTATTGACACTGACAATGAAAAAGTGGATTTCCATGGGAAAGTGGAGAACTTTCTTTTCTAAATAGTAGTCTCCTCAATCGGGTCGAGCCTCAGTTGTTATTGCCACACGACCGTGCACCTTCAACAAACAACTAACCTCGAAGTATATGAGGCTAAATGTTGACGCGTATAGAAAATAGAGGTTGAGGTTATACACCTGCATTACACATCTACATCATGTTGTATTGTTACGGCCATTTAGAGTCAAGGTAAATCTATATCCTTATTGCTGTGAGGGGACCAGCCACTACATAGTAGACTTTAACTCCTCCCATGAAAACCATTATACATGTATTTCAATAATGATTACCTACCACATATAAAACGTTAGAATTTTGTGATATCCGCTTGAAGTTGCTCCCGCACATAGAGACATAGTGAAACAGACCTAGGCATGGAGATTGAAGAGCCACGAGAGTGAGATTCTCGTGCAGTGAAAAACTTTAGGCTGCTACTCTTTTTTGTATTTCTATACACAGACATATGTTTTCTCTTCTGATTCATTTCGAGCCATGTCGAAATCAAAGTTTAGAATTGTAGTTTTCTGATTTACTTTTCTCGTGAGAAACCAATGAGATCTCAACTTTCGCTGGTATATATATATATATATATATATATATATATATATATATATATATATATATATATATATAACAACTATATTCATATCCCCAAATGTGTGTGTCTAAGATTAAGACTAAGAGTGGACCACGTGCGTTTTCGTGACTGTGACTCAAGATCAACACACCTTGGAAAGGCGCACGGGAGGCCGCACCCTATCGGCCCTCAGTCTTATCACTACGAAAAAGACTCGTCATCAAATATTACTTTGACAACTCATTCAACATCCCAGGACGCATACAGTCAGGATGTTTTATAGCTATTTACAGAAATGCAGACAGGACTAGAATAAATGAGAGGAATATGGCTGCTTTGCAAAAAGAATAATCGCTCGGTCCCAAACCGAATCGAATGTGCGGTAAAAATTCAAGTCAGCATAGCATGGATTATGTTAACCGAATCTAAGGCAAATATAGTTGGTTCTCAAATTCCATCGACTAACCGACGCGGCTAGATGTGATATCAATCTTGGGTCGCCCTAAAACCCATACATCGACCCAGGAAAGCATGATCATATAGAAAAATCTATGATACAAAAAAGGATTAGAGGCTGGTTCCACTAACACGATGGATTTGCCGTGGTATATCTTGTTATATCTTAAAGTATCACGGTATGTCGTACCGCTGTTGGCGCGATACATAGCGAGCGATGTCGTCTGTATATTTCAGTGCTCCACCACCGCGACACCTCTAGACACATCACGGAAAATATGCACGCGATTATTCAAAACCTAGCAAGATTTAGCAAGACAACCAAATCGTGACTAATCTTGCTATATCTTGTGTGTTGGTGGAATCACCACTTTATAATCCACATTCTTTGTGCATGGAAGATTTGTAAGCGACATAATACAAAGTACGAGTAGGTAAATTATTTCATATCACAAAATATAACCACTGCCTTTGCTCCTACCTGGCCTGCCTACCCTGTGAGTCTCTGGGTACGTTGCCCTGCCCCCTGGTGTGCCCCGGACGAATCACGTGCGTGATGTCACGTAGTCACGTGGTGAGACGCTCTCAGCGTCTCCCTGGGACGCCGGTCTGAGCGGCAGCACGTCGCGTCGTACACTGAACCCAGCATTAGGTGCGGTACCTCCCTACCTACCTGACATACCTCCAGCTACAATGGTCTCGTCCGTACGTGTGAGGGAAACAGCAGGACGACCCATGCTTCTCTGAACCAGGGGGTGTAAGGTGGGTATGCTTGATCAATATCAGTAATATTTCAAGGCTGTGTAGTTCTGTCGGCAAATGTTGCTGATATTTCAGTTTGGTGTTCATATTTGACATTCTGGGAGAGGTTTTTTTTTGGACAGCGACGTCTTTATTAGTGACCATGGAAAAGAGTGACTGATTGGGAGACCGTTTTATTGATTGTCATTGCAGCTGTTGGGCTGAAATGATCGCTGCTGATTTGATCGCTGATTGTGATAATTTCAAAACGTTCACTGTAAAGGTATGTAAACATGCCAGTTACCAGCATTGAATCATGCACACCATCTAGTGAGAGTTAACTGCACTACAGCCCATTTCAAGAGTAACTAGACCCATTCAAAAGCATGTACCCTTACATGTATATCATTCTAGAAAAAATTATGAAATTTGGGATAAAGGTATGACATACATATAGAATCCTTAGTTGCACATATTTTTTAATTTTGAGGTTTAAGTACGAATACCAGACATGTCTGACCTTGTCACTGTTTTGGAGATCATTTGAACTAAATGGTCACCAAATGATCACAACTCTGGAATACAATAACAATGACCAACCCCCCAGAATGATCGCTGTTGTTATGATCATTTGTCTAAGGAACGCGATGCCCCCTAAACGGTCGCTAACTTGTCACTATTAACTATCGTCGCTTCTGAAAAACCCTCCCTATAGAGAAAGTAAACAGAGAAACTGATGCTGCTAATGACAATGAGAAAGGTCCTTTCAATGAATTGCCACGAATCCTCTTTCAAACAATCGTTTCCATATTATCTGTTTTGCGTATTGTCGTGGAGAAAGGTGGCTGTACACCACACCACATAGACATGGTATGAGGAGGATTGGCCTTTGATGTAGCAGTAAGTCTACCACTGCTGGGGGTGAAGGAGAAAGGTGGTTGTACACCACACCACATAGACATGGTATGAGGAGGGCTGGCCTTTGATATAGCAGTAAGTCTACCACTGCTGGGGGTGAAGGAGAAAGGTGGTTGTACACCACACCACATAGACATGGTATGAGGAGGGCTGGCCTTTGATATAGCAGTAAGTCTACCACTGCTGGGGATGAAGGAGAAAGGTGGTTGTACACCACACCACATAGACATGGTATGAGGAGGGCTGGCCTTTGATATAGCAGTAAGTCTACCACTGCTGGGGGTGAAGGAGAAAGGTGGCTGTACACCACACCACATAGACATGGTATGAGGAGGATTGGCCTTTGATATAGCAGTAAGTCTACCACTGCTGGGGATGAAGGAGAAAGGTGGTTGTACACCACACCACATAGACATGGTATGAGGAGGGCTGGCCTTTGATATAGCAGTAAGTCTACCACTGCTGGGGGTGAAGGAGAAAGGTGGTTGTACACCACACCACATAGACATGGTATGAGGAGGGCTGGCCTTTGATATAGCAGTAAGTCTACCACTGCTGGGGATGAAGGAGAAAGATGGTTGTACACCACACCACATAGACATGGTATGAGGAGGGCTGGCCTTTGATATAGCAGTAAGTCTACCACTGCTGGGGATGAAGGAGAAAGGTGGCTGTACACCACACCACATAGACATGGTATGAGAAGAACTGGCCTTTGATATAGCAGTAAGTCTACCACTGCTGGGGACGGGGGAGAAAGGTGAATGCAGTAAGACTCGAACCCACAACCTTTGGTTTTCAAGTCCAGTGTCTCAACAACTCCCAACTCCCATCTGTTTTGGGTATTGTCGCTGTAAGCTGACTACAACTGAAACATTCAAGGAAGGGGTGGACAATTCTTCCTCTTGATATCTAATAATGAACAAGTTAATTAATGTTCAGGTCCTAATACTGTGTGTTTATTCAAGGTAGACTCTCCCTATTATGATCACTGTAGGGACTGCGCAAAAATGATCGCATTGGCAAGGAGGTCGCTTTACTGTGTGTACTCTAAACGACTAGATAATTTTAACAAACAATCACTAATAAAATGGTCATTGCTAACACACAGTATTACATAGTGTATGATGTGAAAAATTATTTGGTCAGACCATCAAATACTTCACAGTCAGTGACTATTGCTATCTGCAAACTTGTTGGTTCATTCCACAACCACACAAAAATCTTGGCTATGGAAGAGCAAAGATAGAAGTCCTCTATGGCGAGCCAACAAAAATACTTGGAATAAAATTAATTGAAAACTGGACCCGCAACTTGGTGTATTGTTGGGCGTTGGGGTTCAAGATGAATTCTTCCATAATACAATAGCTATGTGCCCTATAGTAAACATACTATATGGAAATGTCATGGAGACAACCTGACGTTTTAAGAATAAATCATTACTCTTTCCTCACACCTGATTATAAATATTCATTTTATGATGTAAAATTGATGAGAATATTGCAGAGCGCGGTAGATGCGCTTCAGCAGGTAAAACACGCGCACAGAAGTTTCCTCAATCGATGGTCGCTAAGCGCCAGGCTGGTGGGCGAGTGGCCGCTGTGTATCGGGGGAAGTGTGACTGCCTCCCGCCAGCACAGAGTCCCGCCACCAAACTCACCATCTACCAGATATACGCCAGGGGCCATGACTTAAGCCCATAAGACACCGAAATTTTCAACAGATTCTCCCCGATTCGATAACCGATTATAATCGGGAACAAGAATGTCGCTGTCTTATACCCTTTGCCGATCACACATCTCCACTTTATGACCTTGTACAGCGACCCGATAGAGATCAAAGAGAGCCGCCGGGAGCCGAGCCGGGGTGAGCCACGGGCCGCTGGTGTGGATTCATAGAAAATATTTAAAAGTTTGATAACTTTGGATCTAATTAAAATATTGGGAAACAGTTTTCCAGACCATTATCACCTCTGTCTCCCCTACAAATCGGTATAAGGCACTTGTAAATCGGACTAGGGGATAGGTAGCATCGATGTTCAAATGGCATTCTCAGAATCGGGAACAGTCGGTGAAGTGCGTACAGCGACACGATTATGGTCGGGCAGAGTCGGTCATTACCCCCTCGGTAGTAATGCTAGACCCGATTAAAATCGGGTCTGTGAAGTGCGTACAGCGACCCGATTCTGACCGAACGGACGGATTCGTCGGGCAAAGGTGTGATCGGGCACAATGGTCGGGTCGCTGTCTTATAGGCTTTACAGCCTATAAGACACCGAAATTGTTTCCTGATTATACCGACCATCGGCTCGGTGAGAGTCTGGAATAAAATGTCGATGTCTTATACCTATGAGAGACCGACATGATGACTCTTCCCGACGACACCTTTTGCCTTTTTAACCTCGTGAAACAACCCGATTGAGATCAAAGGGAGCGACCGGGAACCCGGCCCGGCTGGGCCCCGGCCGGGTGATAGGTCTATATTGGTAATAATGCAAAGTTTAATAACTTCTGTTCTTTTTAAGATATTAAAAAACAGGTTTCAGAACTATAATCACTTCTGTTTCACCTACAAATCGATATAAGGAACTCCTAAATCGGACAGGGGGATAGGTAACATTGCTATTCAAACGGCCAACTCAGAATTGTAACAATCGGTGAAAGTGCGTACATCGAAATCTTAAGGTCGGGGACAGTCGGTCATATCTGACATGGTAGTAATGCCTGACACGTCGGGAAAAACAATAAAATCGGGTCGGTGAAGTGCGTTCACCGACCCGATTGACGCAGATTGCCACAGACCCGACAGATCCGTTGGGCAATGATAGAATTGGGCACAGCAGTCGGGTCGGTGTCTTATAGGCTTTAGTGTCTTCAGTTACTGATATGTGTCTAATACTGAGGCAGGCAGATTTGTGTTCGTGCAGGCCCTGCACCCACCGCGGGCTGAAATGCAAATTGGACGCATTTTCTATTCCTCCGTAGGCCTTTTTCCATTGGCCAACAAATACTTGTAGATTTTCTGTGTTCCCCTAATGGCCTATTTCCATTTGGCGTCGGCAATGCTAAGGTCCATCGGGGGTTCCTGACTCCTAATAGGTTATTAGGAGAACATAAAAAATCTACACAATGTTTGTCGGTCAATGAAAACGGGCATTCTAGCCGATTTTTCATTGGCCGACGAAAACGGCACTGATTATTTGAGTTCCCCTAAAAGTCTATCATTGGTGCCACCGACTGCACGTCGGTATCAAATAATTAGTCAAGGTCGAGTGTACGCCATGTTTCCGTGACCTGTTGAGCCGATGGAAAATTGTGTTTTTAATGATATCTAGGTAAGTCATAATAAGGAGACACAGTGAGGGTGCCTGAATTTCATTTGTACCTTGTTGCTTTGGTGAAAAATATGAACCTCGTTCTTCAAACTCGGTGGGTATTTACTACACAAAACACGGAACATATTCCATTCGGCCACTCTAACCCTATTTCCCTATAGTACTCGGCACGAACCACGCATCCTCAATACGTACCCAAGAAAGGTAGATTCTAGCCGGTTCTACAAATTCGCAGAAATACATTATAATTTGCGATGCAGTCTGCATTACACACATATATGCTCCTCAACTAATTACTATTTTCATGACTGAGTTCCTGACATGCTGATGGGAAACTTGCATCCATTTCTCATAATGAATACGATTCTAAACTAATAAAAGAAATTTCCTGGTATCTGCAGAGAAAGGTCGTTCTAACGTGAAATATAACCGCATGCAAGATTTGTTACCCACTTGGCAGTAAGTGGATCAACGACCTTCTTCAGAGGGGTGTAGTGTGACTTGATGGCCGCCTTGTGAACGGGCCGAGTGTGCGGCTGTAGGGAAGTCATTTTGGTGTCCTGATATGAGACAGACTAAAAAAATACCTAGTGCTTAAACTGCCGGAGAACAGATGACGAATTTGATAACTAGGAGCAAATGGCATGTTCCTCATTGATGAACTAGCATGAAATTATTATAGAAAGTCAGTCTATTGGTCATTTTCTGTTACCCACTTGCACCCAGTCAACCTGATTCTGCAACTGCCTATCTAGGGGAAAAGAAAAAAAAAAAATTAAATGTATTAAGCACCAGTGGGTCTTGAGACATTTCGGTCTCAAATTATTGGTCACGGTCAGCTGATCACCACTCTAAGGTATTGAGACACTGGCCCTCTGCTCCTTTCCCAATGTCACAGTGTTAGCACCCAGATGGGGAAGGGTTAGTTTTTTGCAGCAAGCTCAAAGTCTATGTGACCACTCTAATATCTAGGCATCGTATATGTGCGTATGGCCCATGCTCAATAAATACACAATATTACCACGATTTCGACCTGAGTGGCCGTATTCTCCGCGTAGTTGACGCGAAGTAAAACTCCGAGGGATAACGAGGAGTATTGCGTTTTATTACCCACCTGATACGGAGTCTCCATACTAAGCCTATGGAGATTACAGATCGCTACTGAGGAGGATACGGAGCTCCGTACCCTCCTAGGAGGATACGGATTTTTTAGATGAAAGTAGTCCCAAACATAACTTCTTAACTATGTTGAAAAGTTTTCTAACGATCATATTTATTGCTTAAATCTAAAAATAAGTGAGTAATAAATACAACATTACCATGATTTCGATCTGTGTGGCCGTATTCTCCTTGTAGTTGACGCTGCGCAATACTCGTCAACTACGCGGAGAATACGGCCACTCAGATCGAAATCATGGTAATATTGCGTATGTGTCAGCTACCTGAAGAATACGGCTACTCAGATCGAAATCATGGAAATGTATTTATTACTCACCTTTCAAGTAATTATTAGGAAAGAAATCTTGTAAATAATTAGAATTTCGACCCAAACACTAAGCATTGTTTATATACATTAGTTCCCATAATGTCCGTCAGGTGGCTCATAAAGCCGTATTCTCCTAGGAGATTCCGGAGGTCCGTATTCTATTCAGTAACAATCTGTAGGCTCCACAGGCTTAGCATGGAGACTCCGTATTAGGTGAGTAATAAAGTCAAATATTGACATCTACATTATGGGAACGTGTTTACATGTCACGAACAGGTGTACACATTGAGAGTAAAAGTACACAGACGTGTGTGCTCGTGTTTGTACCCAGTGACCCCATCTTCCCTTTCACTGGCTACTGAGATTGTGTGGCCTTCAATTAACCAGCTTAAAACGTGCATAGTAAGCAAGAGTCACCCTGCTGTACAACGCCCTTTCTAAGTGATAATTTTCTGTTTATGTTAGGTATCAAATAACTCGGATTTAACGGGATTTTTGGGGAGGAAGTTATAGAAATCTTCTTATGCGACATAAGAACAACACAACGTACCAAAATAGTAACACCAACAGAAACCAGAAAGGAAAGGATTAAATTGCACCTGCCATTTCTTATCATATTCTAAATATCAAGCTAGTTAGATTTCGTCTTAAACTACATGATGACCAATGTCTACACGTAACACCCCATCAAGGTTTACAGACTTCTACTTTTCAGTTGATTTTCAACCTTTCGACTGTGACAAGACTATTTAATTAACAAATAGAGCAACTAATACGGCAGATTTGATCAATAAAGCAACCATTCTCGCCCACATATTCCAGATACTTTCACATGTCACCTCAAACATCTATAAATTCACATAGACTGCATTAAAGTAAAAGACTGATCAACCTAAACTTTCAGCTTATAGGTTGAGAATGTTCACTCTTTACACTGAATATTTCCAGAATAGGAAATATCTAGGTTTTCTGTCACCCTGCCTTAGACTAACATTAATTCCCTGTTCATCCACTAGAGGGCTTGTCACATTTTTGCCCTATCCCAACTCTAAACCCTGACACAGACTCTACGTAATATCCTCGCATACACTCTGATATTACTACAAGTCAGCTCCTCAGAGCATACGACCGCTTGTATTTGAAACCAGTCAATATATTGTATTTTTCTCACCCCTGGTACAAGTTTAGCCATATCAATAACATTAGAAAATTATTCACAACGATCACCCACGTAAAGTGCCAATACTACGCCATGGCCGTGGCAGAGTGATGCGAGATGATGTCATTATTGACTGGGCAATCAGCAACCAGGATTTCATAGAGTAGGCAAGAGGTCAACATGGAGATTTATATGTTCCTAACTGGATTTGTGTAACTAATTTGAATTATTCTGATAATGTGATACTATTTAATGTCCATGAAAGGGGTGAGATAAATCTAAAACTGCACTCAAATCGTAAAATAAATAATACTCCATTTATTTAGATGCCCTTTAATCACCACTCGGTTTGCCTCGATGACAATGACTGTGCACCCAGACTCATGGAGTATTGGTTGTTTATACGATTCTTGATGCAGTTCTACATAAGTATATTCGATTAATGAATTATATATCATCCCGCCGCAGTGTATTTGACGTTAAAGGAAGTGTTATTATCTTGTTCTATTATTATATACCTATGGCCGTATGACCCACACATACTGCCTGCTGCTACCCATGGCGTATATATAGCCGTACGTCACACTGTGACGTACGGGGTATGTCATCACGTGACTAGCTAAAATTTCGCCATTTTTATGTATATAATTATACGAAAACAGGCTGACTGTCTTAGTACGTCAAAATACTTAATCATTGACGAATTATGCCTTCAGCATCGGGATGTATCTGATCAATAATTTTACCGTGTATTTTTGACGTACGAAGACAGTAAACCAGTTTCTGTATACTACTACAGTAAAACCCCACTTAAGGGACCACCCTCCATTCCGAGCAAAGTGGGGTGTCCCCCTTAATGAGGGTTTTCATTCTCTCAATGGATATGTTATCAATGTGTATACAGATGAAAGGTTGTATAGAGACACTGATATAGCCATACAGACAGACCACACATACGCCTACCTGGCGCCTACAGGGGCCTACGCAGGCCATCGTATTTGATTATTTATACACCAGATTATGTGCCCCCCACACACCAGAGACAAGGGTTTAGATAATCCAGAATGTTATCCCCACAATGTCCCCTTAAATATGATAAATATTTTCCTCCAGGGTGACCCTTTAACCGGGGTTAAAAAGCATTATGTACCAAAATAATTGCCCCTTAAGCAGGGTGTCCCCTGAAGCGGTGTTGAAATAAAATATTGAGAGAAAATTTCCGTTCCAAGTAAATTTCCACCTTAAGCAAGGTGCTCCCTTCAGCGGGGTTTCCCTTAAGCAGGGTGTTCCCTTAAGCAGGGTTTTACTGTATATGATATGAGGGAATAAAGTGTTTTATTGTTGAATATATGATATATACATATAAATATACCTAGAATGATGTAAACATTCTCTGGTGTAAAAATCTTCAGTCCGATCAGATATTGAACAGTTTCATCATTTACTCACCATTTTCCTTACGACACGCTCTGTCATTGTAACTCCCACTTCAGTCGGCCATCCCGGACTCAGTTATGTGAATCGTCATCGTGATGACCGAACCCTGGGCTGGAATCTGTGCCGTCTACTGTCACGAATCAACCACGGCCATGACCAACCTCACCACAGATAGATCACACAGAGTCCTCGTAATACACAAGCGTCAGCCGCAACCCGGGAACCTGACACTCCCTGTGCAGTACACCTTGTTACGGAACACCTACTCAGTGAGCTCTGAGATGATTTCTCGTAGGTTTCAATGACCTCCGAGATTAATTCCTTCTCCCCTCGGCCAGCCCCACAAGTGGCGACAGTGATCCAACATCAGACCCGAGTCAGTCCAGCGGCCCCTGCACTATGACCCCCTATTATCACTCAGACCATTTTTATACGTTGTAATAATCCCTGGTTGTTACTCAAACCTGATAACCCTGCGGATAGATGATTCTACAACCTATAGTGTCGTCCAGGCCTGGAGAGATGCCTCGTGGGGGGGGGGGGGGGGGGGGCAGTGTCCAAGCAGACGACATTTGAACATTGACCTTTTCATGAGATAGTGACCTCCAGACAGGGCAGTGGTCGGCGGAGTATGTGGCATCGTAACAGAGTACGTTTATAAGGTCAATTAGGACTGTTTCAACAAGTCCCGTGATATAATGATCAGGATGAATCTCATGCCTCGATGTAGGCAAGGACTCACGGCAGGTCACGGTGCGGTTAACTTTGACTGGGAAGGATGATTGTCGCGGTGGATTTAACCCCAGAATTTGAGCACAGATTTCGGCAGGATATATGCGACTGGCGGAGAGCGGGAGCGACGTCCGGCTAATTAACACTGTATGAGGTAGGTGTGTCTAACCGCCAAACTGTATGTCTCCATCAAAAGTCTAGGTTGGATTATGATGCGTGATACTATAGAGGAAACCCATGAAAGTTTAGGGTCTGAGCCTGTATCCCATCGAGTTTGAATCATGTAGTAATTCACAAGGCGAAGCCGCGTGAATTATATAGCGATTTAAATGAGATGGGATCGAGCTCTGACCCTAAACTTGAATGGGTTTCCTCTATAGTATCACGCATCATAATCTAACTTAATATTGACTAATGGGCTAACATTTGTGACATTATCCCCCATTGGATATTTTTCCTAAATATCTAATGGGTGTTAGATACGAGTTTCCAATGTTAAGTCTATGGAGAAAAAATATCTGGGGTGAGATAAAGTTATTTACAGTCCATGTATACTAAAGTAAGTAGGTTTATCTCAACCCTGGTATTTTCCCCCATAGACTTAACATTTGGAACCCGTATCCAACGGGATTATTTCACAAATATTAGCCCATTAGTCAATATGAGGGGTGAGATAAATTCAGAAACCTATTCAAGTTTAGGATTAGAGCTCGATCCCATCTCGTTTGAATCACTACGTAATTCACGCGTGGGCCACACACTCATATACAGTAAAACCCCACTTTCGGAACACCCCGCTTAAGGGCACACCCAGCTTAAGGGAACACCCTGCTTAAGGGCACACCCAGCTTAAGGGCACACCCCAGTTAAGGGCACACCCCGCTTAAAGGGACAATTTGTTCGGAACAGAATTTTCCCCTCCATTAACCCTTTAAGGACGGCTGCCTGGGGCCTAGCTACTCCATTAAGGACGAGTGCTGGTGGCAGTTTTTCTGGCTAGAGGACGGCCACATAATAGCTAAAACTGATATCCAAGTTTGTAATCATGCAGTATGATACATTATCATAAATATTTCATTTCTTTTTAATAGAAATACTAAATATGATGTTATATCTACATATTCTGAAGATCTCATGAATATTGCTCTATTATTTCTTTGTTAAAACATTTTTGTTAATATTCGGACAATGATGCTTCAAGGCATCATGCATCTTTAGTGCGGTGATGCCTCCAGGCATCATGCGTCTTTAGCATGGTGATGCCTCTAGGCATCATGCTTCCTTAAAGGGTTAAGGGACACCCCGCTTAAGGGGACACCCCACTTAAGGGCACACCCCGCTTAAGGGGAAAATTTGTTCGTAACAGAATTTTTCCCTCCATTAACCACTGAGCTAACTCCCCACCTCTCACAATCAGCGGGTATATCATAAGACATGATTTACATCTACTCTATCCGAACTAGAAAGTACTATTGATCGAGTATCTTTATGATTCATTTTTATTGTAAGAGAGATCAAGGAGTAATGCATGATGGATGGTTCCTCACTAAATAACACCTTTCATTTTTTTTTTTACATCGGCTTGTGTAAGAGGTGTTTCGCCACGTCTTTCAAATCTAAATAACACCTTTAGAAGAGACTATCATGTTCAGTGAATGTTAATACAACATAACACCATATTGATGTTCTACAATGGGTTTTTATCAAAGGGTGACAAAGATGTCAATGTTTTTCTGCACAAGCACAGGAAACACATTAATAGCAAAGACTTATATACAAAGCGGTATAACATTCGTACACACTCTCTACAGATCTGAAGCCTCTTCAAAGATTGTTTCCCTTTTATCATCTACAGTCTGGATTGAAGTGTCAGCAATGACTGTTTTTATCACTTCCCGAGAATAAGATGATGCGAGACGAGATTTACAAGAATCTGTCACATGTAGCAATATGGATAGCTGAAAGGGCAACACTCTATCGTAGCAATTCAGTCGCATTTTTATAATACAATACTGTTCCTGTCCATGGCATCACATACATACATTAATAATCAGGGATAAAAGTCGGGATTGAAAAAAACATCGGAAATTTAAAACACTTATAAAAAAAATATTCTTAACATTATTTTGGAAAAGAGTGGCTATGAATCGATATGCTAGTGTTGCCCGTGTATATGAAATGTCAGAATTCCGTCATTTTTCGGGAAACTTGCGTCCTTGGATAATGTGTACTTTGTATCAACAAATTGCAGATTGTGGGGAATTTAATCGTTTGCTCAAGCTATGGTAAAGCAAGGACGGCCTCATGAAACTGTATCAATGTAGTATTTATAACAATAGAGAAAAAAAAAAAAAATTATAACAACAGAAAAAAGTCATGTATCTTTTTCTTTTACAGAGACATTTTTCTGACGCATATTATTGTACAGGTCCGTGCTATCATAGCCTGCCTAATGGTTAAGGTCTAGAACCGCCAGAAAGGTGTCAATGTGTCGATGTTGGTGCGGTGCTGCTATCTAGCGTGTGTCATTGTGACTTAAACCGACGCGCCACCAGTGGCAGAGATCCACAAATTAGGCATATCTAAACCATCGGTGTTAATTTTAGCCACGAGTATAGAGAAAGCTGGTTTCAGTGATGAGCTCGTGTGTGGGGGTTCAACACTGATAAAGTAGTTCGGGCTGTGATGATACAATATTTAGATTTTTTAATTAATACATACCTGTATGTGTATAATAACGAGGATGTCGAACATCAGAAATCATTTGTTTCATGAGTTTGTTTTCTCTTTAACACAGATCATTTTAGAAAGGCTATTTCAACACAAGCCCACCTCTTCCTGTCTGATCCTATTTTAAACACAACTTTGTTTGTTTGTTTGTTTGTTTGGGTAGTTTAACGTCCAATTTGTTCAATTAGACTTACTTTGGTTTACTTTACTCAAATTTGCATATCCAGTTGGAATAACAAGCTATGCTGCCTGGTTGATCCAAGCATCTTACTTTTCTCAATCATATCTTATCGAAAATCTTACATTCCCTGAGGAAGTCAAGAATTTCTTTCTTCCCAGTGTTATGGAAAACACTGCGCAATGTTCTCACATTCTTCAGGAATTTCTTCCTGCTACCTTTGGTGGCCTGACAGTGTAGCATGAGATGTTTTACACTCAGCGGAGTGTTGCATGTCTGGCACACGGGTGCTACTTCACCTCTTAGGAGGTGCCCATGTGTCAGTTTGGTGTGACCGGTCCGCAGACGGGTCAGTTTCACCTGTTCAGTTCGTGTCAGGTTGTCTTTCCTAAAGTTTTGGCTAGTAGACACTACAATTTCTCGTAGTTTGTTGTCTCTGGTGCAGTTCCAGAGTTTCGGCCAAGCTTTATGAATGTGCTCCTTGGCCATTGGTTTCAGGTCTGTATGCGGAACCGTGTGGGCTCCAACTTCTCTGCTCAGTCCATTTTTGGCTGCTTGATCTGCAGCTTCATTTCCTTCGATTCCGATATGACTCGGCAGCCAACACATGGCCACCTCTTTGCCATGTCCTCTCTTTAGTTCTGTGTATGACATTTTGATGTCTCTGATGACGGCATTCTTTGGATCATGCTGTCCAATGGTTTGTAGACTTGTTCTACTTAAAGCTTACCAGTACCGAAGATAACACAAATAAAAAAGAAAAATAATAATATAAAATAAATGAATAACATATATTATCCTACCCCTAATAAAAAACGCCATAGGCTTAACATAAAATTTGTTTATTTGTTGGGTGTAACATTAAGTATTGGTAATGTCACTACTTTCTAATACTGAATAAATGTGGAAGCAGGGTAGGATAAAATCTAGATGCCACTTCGACTCGTGAAAATATGGAGCCGACAAAATGCATGACATAAATAAACTCAGACTCAAACTCGTGACGTCTCTTGATATCCTGGCTCTCAATTTCTCTACTGGTTCTCGGTTAGGGTTAACCCAAAAATATAAAGATGATGAAAGTGCACCACAAACCATAACCGAGTCATGCATAGGTTTGACCATTTTTTTTACATTATCAAGAGACGTCACGAGTTTGAGTCTGAGTTTATTTATGCCACGCATTTTGTTGGCTCCGTAATATCACAAGTCGAAGACAGACACAGAGAATGTGATTAAATTCCATCTGTTCTTCGATATTTTGGACAGAATTACTCACCTCGTTCTTCGAACTCGGTGAGTATTTCTGACGAAAATATCTCTGAACAGATTGCATGCAGTCACACTATCTCCGTGTCTGTATAATACTCCTCACCACATGAGAGCACTTTGCGCCGCTCGGTCAATGTGCAGATCAATCTCTCCTCGTCAAGTGGGCCGTGTCGTATCAGATACAGACAGAGCAGCAGCTGGATCACCCCCCCCCCCCCGACACGCTCTAGTGGGCCTCTAACTACATGTACTAGAGTCAACAACTCCACGTCGCATACTCCCATTAGTAAAAAAAAAAAAATTGTAAAAAAAAATTGTAAAAAAAATTGTGAAAAAAAAAATTGTAAAAAAAAAAGAAGATCAAGCTGGCAACGAAGATACCAATATTGACCAGTCATGCAGTCCACCACTGACCGATCAGCAGGCAAACACGATGCATTTATATATTCTTTTTGTTGGTTTGATGTAACGTCCAGTCAACCAATTTATGTCCTTATCAGACTTTCTCAAGATTCTATTACATCACAAAGGTGGGGATAGAATCTATGTGATAAACTTAGGTAGAAATCTCACCCCTACACATTTACCAAGTTGAGAGTTCTTTTACTTTACACATAACTTAGGCATGGTATGAGAAGGACTGGCCTTTGATATAGCAGTAAATCTACCACTGCTGGGGATGAAGGAGAAAGGTGGCTGTACACCACACCACATAGACATGGTATGAGAAGGACTGGCCTTTGATATAGCAGTAAATCTACCACTGCTGGGGATGAAGGAGAAAGGTGGCTGTACACCACGCCACATAAACATGGTATGAGAAGGACGGGCCTTTGATATAGCAGTAAATCTACCACTGCTGGGGATGAAGGGAGGAATATGGCTGCAGTGGGACTCAAACCCACAGAGTCCTACAACCTTGGGACTACGATTCCAGTGCTCTAACCACTGAGCTAACTCCCCACTCTCTCATGGGTTTAAACACTGCATACTGTGGTGCATCTTGAGTAAATGAAGCAGGGCTTACCTTGATGTTGAGGACTCCCGGGTGGTCCCCAATGTTGTTTTCTATATTGCGGACACATGACTGGCATGTCATGCCGTCTACGTCAATCACCGTCACATCGTAGCCATCCATCGTGACCTGTGATAAATAGTAGAATGTTAAATCATGGCATAAATACACAATATAGACCGGTTGTAGGGTCACGAGGTGACCTGACCACATCTTTGCTTTTTATAGCTACGTAAGTACAGATAGGAATATGATTTCTGTTATAGAAAGAGGGTTTTATGGTGGTACAATGCATCACAGTTTTAATTTTTAGTATTTTGGCATCGATTTGAAAAGAAAAGTGAATTCAGTTGTTGTTTTTTGTTGGGTTTTTTTTTTTTTGGGGGGGGGGACTTTTGTAGTCACAGGTCCATTTTTAAGAGCGCCTTTATGGACATATTTCTACCCCTTAAACTGGTTGAATCATAATATAATATGTCTCATACTGAGATATTCAAGTATTTGTTAAAAGTGGGGGGGAGGGGGATATTTGGTGGTGCAATAGGCATACTCAAACAGATGTTTCTTCAATATTGATTTACATTCCGCATTAGTGTAACATCTCCATAAGTGGCACTGGCAGTTGCTTACACCCGAGGTAGTGTCACTATTTAGGTGAGATGTATATTTGATGTGCTATTCATGTATTTCTGTCAAATCTCATAATGGGAGGGGGAGGCAGCAGGTGTATGAGTGGATGGTTTACCCAGCATATTTACACACAAATAGAAGTCAAAATGGTTCATAACTTTGTTCTAGGAATCAGTCAAGACCCAATCAAATGATATTAGTTTATGAAATTATCAACAATATCATTTACCACCAGATATTGGTTTGACCTACTTTATTGGTGTACAAAAGGACAGAGTTTTTCCCTAGTTAGAGGCACAATTGTTGATTGCCATTTGAAATCGCCCTAAAGCTAAATATATGTGTGCACTGATCCATGGACTGCTGAGTTCACAGAGGAGTAGGGCTTTAAATATCCAAATAATGCAGGCCCTTCCCTATTCATGGATGCGTATTTATGGGAAGGCAGGGAGGGAGGGGGGAGTGGGAGGGGAGAGGGAGGGAGGCTGTCATAAGACTGTTACAAAACTGTTACAAAACTGTTGCCAGACTGATGCAGGGCTTGCAGGACTGTTGTAGGACTGTTACAAGACTGTTGTAAGACTGTTACAAGACTGTTGAAAGACTGGTACGAGACTGTTGTAAGACTGGTATGAGACTGTTGTATGACTGTTACAATACTGCTGTAAGACTGATACAATTATGTTGTAAGACTTACAAGACTGGTGTAAGACTGATACAAGACTCCTGTAAGATTGATACAAGATTATTGTAAAACTGTGTAAGACTGTTGTAAGACTGTTATAAAACTGTTTAAAGGCTGTTGTAATACTGTTAAAAAAACTGATATAAGACTGTTTTGATTGATTTCAACAGTTTTATTTTTTGGACTTCAAACATTGATACCTAACTTTGTAAAACCAAAAGTATGGCAATTCCATATCAACCTTTGTATCCTTGTCATAGTAATTAGTTACTGGCAGACCTTTGAACAGTTGAAGGTTTTAAATGCGTCCACCTGCTAATTTGGTCTTTAAAGGCCAATATTTCTATCTTTAAAATGCACACTTAGCTCTTGTTTTAAACTCTCTTGTTGAGTGGTTTTTGCTTTTAGGTAAAACTACGAATATGTCTCTATAGGACTGTCTTACAGATACAGTAGAACCCCGCATAAGGAATACCCCGTGTAAGGGGTCACTTCCTGCAAGGGATAACCCCATGTAAGAGGACACCTTTCCTCGTACCGGTGCCCTCTTTTAGAGGTTTGATTGCACCTCATGTAAGGAGACACCCCGCACAATAAAGGGGGCACTTTTCCCTTGAGTAGTGTTCATAGGAAAACTCGGAGCCTCACCGCGGTGTTAGGATATATACGGGTTAGGACAGAAATTAGTGTGAAATTATGCTGCGTCAAGTTGACCTAATTGTTCAGTGCTACATAGGGGTAGGGCTGACATTCCTGTGATCAGCCACATGATGGTCTGCGAATCTCCTCAAAGGACATTAGTGTGAACCACCCATATTTTCAGTTGTGCAGCGTGTTTCCGAGACCCAGTGACATGTGATTTGCTACATCTTTGATCTCACACTTAGTATTTTCCCCGTAGACTTAACATTGGAAACTGATACTCAATACCCATGGAGTATTTAGAAGAAATAGGAAATGCTACAATAATGGTGGGTAATCGTAATGGAATGATGCCACGAATGATGGCCAATTAGTCAGTGATAGGGGCGAGATAAAAATCTGAACCACACTAGATACAAAGCCACTGAATATATGACATTCATTTTGGTTTGCTCTGTAATCTCACTCTACCTTGTCTCGTGAGATTACTCTGCAACTAAAACTCATGGTATATTTTCAGTGACTATGGCTATCTCAATGCACTCCCTTCATAGTGTTGTAGATCCACTGCTTTATTAACCACCTAATACAAAGTGTCCATAGAAAACACATAAGGAGTTTGTATGGACATACCCGGCGCATACGGATATGTTGTATGCTCCGGGTGGCGCATACGCAAAGTAGTGCGTAACTAAAAGGAACTGATATTGACATGCCACTTGCCCAGCAGTGGTAGGCTTACTCTACAAGCAGGTGTACTACAGTAGGCTATAGCCATAACCTAAAGACCAACCGTCCACCTGCTAATACGCCTATAGACACATAATTAGTGGTTTTACCTAAAGGCAAAAACAACTCAACAAGAAATAAGCCTATAGATACTTTATAACCACTCAACAAGAACGTTCTGAATGGTCTGCTGGGGTGGACAGCAATTACCTATCTGTTTACCCTCTTGGTCGCCTTGCCTCCTCTTGGTGCAGACTGGATATGCTTGCATGCAAGCATAACTAAAGTGACCGGGGTGGGGAGTTAGCTCAGTAGTAAAGAGCACTGGACTTGTAATACCAAGGTTGTCAGACTTTGTTGATTGGAGTCCTACTGCAGCCCCTTTCCTCCTTCACCCCCCAGCAGTGGTAGATTTACTGCTTTATCAAAGGCCAATACTTCTCATACCATGTCTATGTGGTGTGGTGTGCAGCCACCTTTCTCCTTCACCCCCAGCAGTGGTAGATTTACTGCTATATCAAAGGCCAGTCCTTCTCATCCCATGTCTATGTGGTGTGGGAAGTAAAAGAATTCTCACCTCGGTAAATGTGTAGGGGAGGGATTTCTCCTACACATTCACTTCATAGATTCGAACAAACCCAAAGTAAATCTAATTGAACAAATTGGACGTTAAACTACCAAAACAAACAAACAAACGTTCTGAACTGAAGAAACGATATCAACCCTTAACACTAAAGTTACTTCTTGAAGTAACAGTTAATAATCTCTGAGTGTCTCGCTCTCTCCCTCTGAGAGAGTCCGTGAGCGAGTGAGAGTAGAAAAATGGTAGTGACAATCCACAAAACATGCTTTAGAAATGAGACGAGGCTACGTATGTTCCCTAAGCTGATGCTACCTTGAATGACAGTTATGGAACTGTACCTGTATAAAAAAAAAAAAATTAATTTAAAAAAAAAAAAAACATACTTTAAACGGGGCTTGAATGTCAGGTAATCTCCACGTCGGTCACAGTGAGATGAAGACGGCGGCGCGGTGACCCTCCCTGACACGGTCCACTGATTAACGAGGTTCCCGTGTGCGGACGGTACGGAGTGGTACCTGTGTGTGATGTGAGTGTCGCCGGTCAGGGCTAGGAGACCAGTAATCAGTACTGCAGAGCGACAGGGCAGTTTGACTGTGTGTGGAGAGGTGGAAGGGCTCATGTTAAAGGGCAGGCTTCACGTTACTAAAGGCCTGACGTCAGTCAAGGGTTGGGTGGTACGTGAATCGTTATGTGAAGCACGTCCACATGTTACGTGAATACCATGAGGCCCACTCAGCGGCAATGTGTGCGCAATGTCACGGTATTTACCCACCGTGTTCTTATTTTGTAGTTACACCTGGGACCGGGTTTTTAAACGTGAACATCGTTAAAAGCGACCGTTTTGCAATTATTATACATTTGGCGATAATTATGGAACCATTTGGGCCAATGGTCGTTGTATTTATACTGGAAACTAGAGATATCTTTAATGATCGCTATTAACGATTATCGCGTCTAAAAAGAACTGTCCCAGATGTATAAATTGGAAATGAGAATGTACGTATCTAGGCTCAGGCAATGTTTATAATTGATTTATTTTTCTTTTAACATTGCATGAAATTCGTCATTTGTCGGAAAACTTGCATCCCTGCTGAATAAATCTGAAAATCTATGAAGCCGATTTTTACAGGGATTTTAGAAAAAATCGGCTTATAAATCTTTGCCAAAGTTAGGGGTCGGCTTATAACTGGCTTTTTTTCAAAAAATGTTTTGAAAAAAAAAAAAAGTACAGATATTTGATAGAATACCAGTAAAGTACCAAAAAATAGAGATATACAAATGTGAATCATTCAATGGTAGTAATTTTGGCAGATAGCTTGTGATATCCTATATTGGTACAAAAATTAATTTAAACATTCATATTCTATACCTTATTATATACAACAGTCCAAATACCATCCAAAACATTATGATAATGTATGGTATATGAGTTGTGAGTGGGGAGGGGATGGGGAAATTGGGGGGTCGGCTTTTCCTAAAGATGAAATGCCCCAAGAATCGGCTTATAGCATTTTGCTGAAGTGGGGGGTCGGCTTATAACTGGGGTCTGCTTATAAGCGGGGTTTTACGGTAATCTTCTCTGGGCTTTTTTTTTTATAGATTATTACGACGTGGCAATAACACCTTTAAAGCAAGCCGATGCCGATTTTTTTTTTTTTTACAATTAATAATTAAGTTGATTGTGAGTGTGTAGCTTGTAGCTGTTTGAGACGTTCAGGTGACCTATTCCTACCACGACACGAGATCTGCACAGCACTGAAGGCAATCTTATCAACAAATTCTTATCTACTTTCCGCACACCAACTGTAGACTTTGAAATATATGAACTAGGGATCTCAAGACAATGAACAACACTAATCAATTGTTTGCGATTCGTTTCGTGTCACGGGGACAGATTTTGTCACGAGTGATGATTTATTTTTATGATTTTTATCGATATTGGCAGGCGATGTTTTTCGTTTACATGATAGCCATGTTCTGTATGACTATTCTTATGGCAATATAAATGGTCCTAGACTGTGGGTTCAGATCAACCTTTTATCTTAGCTTGGTATAGTCATCCATAGGCTCAACGGTAGGAACTCGTTCTCAACAAGCTTACGCGTACGGTGACTCATACTCAATGGGTGATAAACAGATAAATATTTCTAGTTCAAAGACGGGGCTAGGTGTGTTCTATGTGGCAAAAAAAAAAAAAAAAGATAAATATTTCTAGGCTAAGATAAAATCAGAAACATATTTGTGCTTGGTCGGAGTCCCCATTCGCCATCTCGTTTGGAGTGCTTCAGATTATTCACTCGGCTATCGCCTCGTTCCCATTACTGAGCACTCCAAACTCGAAATCGTACGAGGACACAGACCAAACAGTTATCAGTTTCTCTCTTAATCTATGTAGGGTATGGGTTCAGATCAACCTTAGAACATCCACATATAGCAGGGAAACTAGGCCCACACAGGTTGTGATGAGTAATACGCATAGATATGATATGACCTCTGCACACTCAGTAAAGCTCCATGTGCTTTGTTAACTGTTCTTTGTTAACTGTTCTATCTCATCCCTGGTATTTTTGTCCCATATGCTTAACATTGGAAACTCGTTCTGATTGCATTGCAGTCCGTTCTCCATAGTCTATATCCTGTGTGGTGTCCATTCTGGTAGTGTGTACATGGGTGAGATAAAAACAGAAAGGAATTCGTTTTGATCAAAGTCGTTGTTCTCCAACTCGTTTGAATGCTATGTGATATTCACTCGTCTGTCGCCTCGTTCATATCACACCGCATCAAACTTGTGGAGAACGACGACTTTAACCAAAACTTGTTGGTTTCTTCTTTATTATCTCACCCCTGGAATAAATGCCCATAGGCTTAACATTGGGAACTCGTTCTCCATGTCCCTACAAGTATTGCAGTCCGTTCTCCATGGTCTATATCCTGTGTGTTGTCCATTCTTTTAGTGTGTACAGGGGTGTGATAAATACAGAAACCAACTCGTTTTGGTCAAAGAAGTCACTCTCCAACTCGTTTGAATGCTATGTGATATTCACTCCGCATCAAACTTGCGGAGAATGACGACCTTAACCAAAACTTGTTGGTTTCTTTTTTAATTCTTCATACTCCGAAACAAACGTACATGTATCTATAAATGTATGTCCTAGACCAGGACATGGAAGCCGGCACAAGGTTCGAGTGAAGAGGACCTATAAGACATCAGGCGGATCTAGCTCTGCTGCTAGGTACTTTATGATATGGTTGGACACATATTCAATATAAAGTTTGTCTTATCAAGATAGATCGTATTGCGTTATACACTGATTTGCTGTTACGCATTGTTGGCGTAAGTCAATATATTTTCTACATTCAGCTAAAGGATATAGTTTTAACACAATGACTACCAATACCATATTATGTCCATTTTGGGAACAGAATCCGTAACATCAATGTCGATCGATATCAGTAGAAAATCAAACAAGTGCAGTATACCTACACTTAAGAAGCTATATTCGTGATTTTTTTAGATCTCTCTAAAAATCTTAAATTTAGCAATATCAAGTTTCATGGATCATATAACGATATTTGGTATGTATGGCCCATAGGGACATTATTCTGACAATTAACATTCATATCCATCAGGTTAAAATCCTTAATACATACAGTCATACCAACCGCCACATTTTATGTCGTCGTGTATATATCCAATTATGATTACCCACTATCATTAGGCTAAACACTACAACAGCCAGGTCACTGTGAGAGAATAGGGGCTGTCCAGAAATGGTGTCATGCATCGGGGGAGGGGGTAGGGTGGCGGGTTCCAGTCTCCAAGACCAACAGTGATAAGTGTAGTATGACAAAACATGACAAGGGGCGAGGTGAGAGGGGCAAAAGAAATGGTCAAACATAGCTTGACACCATTTGTATGTGCAGCTCCAAACACTGCGACTCCACCCCCCCCCCCCCCGCCCCCGCATGTGGCAGGCTAGCTCTATGAAGGGTAACCAGTTTTGTTTTGTTTTTTAATGGGTTGGGGGGGGGGGTGTCTTTGCCGGTCGAGTTCTCCAAAAAGGGTTGAGTTCTCCTGTCAACCATGACCTGGTCGAATCCGTTTCTGTTTAAGTTTTCTGGAAACCAGTCACTTAGGAGCAATCCATAGGTGACACCGCCAACCAGGGTAGGAGGGGGCGGGGACCAATCTCTATGATCAAGAATGACATGGGGGGAGGGGGAGTAGGGAGTCAAAAATTGTCAAAAATCATTTATTGACATCCCCTTATAAATCTTATTCAGACTGTTTTGATTCTACTCACATACAAAATCTACTTGACCATAGTCTCTGTCTGCCACTATCAATATGATGCGGTTGTAATAAGATCTTTAAGGTAAGATATCTAAAGCTTGCATTATAGTCCATCTGAATTCCAATCTTAAACTCAAACTCAAAGACAAGGCAACTAGGTCCCGGCAACTCCATTCTCAAACGCGACCAAGAAACTTTGGTAGCCAAGTAGGACCACCTGTCAAAGTCTAGATCTAGAGATCTGTTTAGAACACTATATGAATGTAAGATTGACATATCCAGAAGTGAAATAAGATCTAGACTTACCGATTGGTAACCTTTGATGTATCTTGAATTGTCAATAATAAATCTGTGTAAAACAAGTAAACAAAATCGCCTTCCCCACCTTCTTGATAGGGAACAGGAAGTGGTGTATAAACCGGAACTAGAAATATATAGAATGGAGCACCCTATGGAGAATTGGGAATTGTGATTATCAGAATAAATAATATATCATTTATCGATGAATGTGTACGAGTAGGCTCTTGTGTCAATACAATTAACATCATTTAAAAAATTCGTCTATAGCAAATACCTAAATTGATTTATAAATTTAGCCTTATCACTGAGCTTTGTTGTTAAACAAAATTTTCGACCTCGAGAAAACTCTCCTTTCGATTCTCAATACACGTGTTGTAATGCTTCGCGGATCAAAATGGCGACTGGTATTGACAGTGGGTATTTGATTAGGTAAACAAACGAGTATTTGTTGGATTAATACAGGTTGATTATATCATATTCCTTATATTTTAATTGGGAAATCGACTTCAAGTGAAGAACCTTGGTTTGGGGCATTTTATCATACTATTATATCTGTATTTATGTCTCAAATCCCTACACTGGCTACAGTGACCATCCGGTACCCTCCGTTGTACTTGTAGGCATAGCCGGGCTTCTGTCATAAGTCACGCTTGGGGCGTGACAAACTATCATGATGTTGTTTAGAAAAACAGGCAATCAAGGATCCGATAACTTATCTTTATCAATGACACACTATCACTATGTATTCTAATTTTTCTGTTAAATGATGTTATGCTATTTTTCACCTCACCGGTTCTGACCCCCTCTCCCCTCCCCTCGTCATGTTTTGGCCTGCTATGTCAAACGGTGCAAACATTGTGCTATGCATAGTTGGATACTCTTTCCACCAGCAATTCTAGCCCAATACCCAATGATTTTCTTTCTGAACATTACAGATATGGTATACCTTCCATGCTCTCCATATACCATGACATTACTGGTGTTGTTACGGATTTGCATGATGTAATTTAGAAATCTATGGTGAAGCTTCTCAGCTACTTCAGTATGCTTGTCACATCCCCATCAATATGTAAGGATTTTTTTTGGTGAAATTTCTTTATTGAGTCTAAATAGTTACATTCATGATGAAAATTGTACATGTCACAAAGTTCGACCCAATAAAGGGGCTGAGACCTCAGCCTGTTTGTATGGCTGGTTTTAATGGTCTAGCCAAGAAAACATAATATCCAGTTTAGACATGATTTTATAGAACAACAAATCGTCTCCAGGTTATAAGATAGAGCTTAGGTACAGGGACAAACCTGTAAAGTTAATTCAACACCTTGCCAAATATATGTGCTGTCAGGCAAGGACATGTATCCTAACATAGAACGGGTAAAATGTGTCTAGAGTCAGACATAATTTTATAGAACAAAAAACGTCTTCTAGTTTAAGATAAAGACAGGTACAGGGACAAATTTGGGGAATTAGATCAGTTTGTTCAACATCTAGCAGAATTGTACGTTTACAAGGAGTTACAATTCCCAAACCCTGGCTCTGAGCTTGTTTTTAGTCAGTGATTTAAAGCCGACATAAGATTCTGTCCTTCGTATTTCGGGAGTGAGACTGTTCCAAGCCAAACCCCCGTGAAAAGGATGGGGGCATCAGGGGCCCTTGTGTTTATAATAGTTTTATCAACAAATGTGACATCTCTTGACCTTTTGTACATATAATTAAGGATGTGTACCTCTCGTCTTACTTTAAGCATGGGAATTTCAGCATACCTATGTAGATCCCTGATAGGGGTATGGACAGTAGCTCTGAGGCAAATTCTAAGCGCATTATTCTGTAAAATTTGTAGGGAGTCAGTGAAGTATGCATGAACCCCATCAAGAATAATGTCGCCATAATCAAAATAAGATCGCATGGTTGAATAAAAAAGTTACAAAACAGTATCTAATGGCATTCCTAATTTTCTAGTCTTTGTAATAATAGAGAACATGTCTTTGGTAGCTTTTGCCTGTCCATAAATGATGTCATACTATATTTTTACCCCTTTCCATTGTCATGTTTCGTCAGGTGCATTGAACATGTCATTGGCCCGTACTATCATTCGTCTACATTCATTATACAATTGATATATCCTGAGTAGCTAATCCTTTAATCATCTACTATAATCTGCATCTTTATCCTACCCTTCATATAAATCTCCATAGACTTAACATGGCATGACTGTATGCCATGGCTATACCATAAACTATTTATATGCCACGCATGATATATGACATTATAAACATGTGATGGGGTAGGATAAAATCTCAACATCAATTTCATATAATTGTTTACATGGTGTTCGTTGTCTTCCGCTACAGATATCGCTCAGCTCTGCTTCGTGATATCATTCCGCGAAGACAACTCACGCCATATAAACAATCATATGAAATTTCGTGACGTTTCTTGATATTCTGTTAGATATTGTAATTAATTTTCTCCATCAGGTGGCTCATACCTCCATTGTCAGTCATGATGTGGACCGCCCTGCTCGGCTGCGCGTTGCTCCTGTGTGTTGGCCTCGCTGTCTCTGTCTGGGTGAGACTCAGGGGAAGGCGCCTTCGTCAACATCTCCGTGTCCCCGGCAAAGACGGCAAAACACCACTCGTCGTTGCGTTCTTCCATCCTTACTGCAATGCTGGAGGTGGTGGCGAGCGTGTTCTCTGGGTCGCCATCAGGGCACTTTATAAGAGGTAGGTTGAGTATCTGGATGCTACGCTTCATTTCCAGCGCGCTCTGGTTCTTGGTTTTTTTTTGATTGAGCAAGCTCTTTCTTTATTTCAATTCAAGACTCAGTACAGAGTCTCTCCTTAGTGTACCTCAAACGGACATCCCTATAGCCTTCCCCATCGTAGAACAAGTTCAATAAGAGATCAAATAAAATGTGTGGTCAAAGCACTTTTCCTACGCCATGGTAGAAAGAACATATCGTTTAGTGTCAGCACCATATGTCAAACACGAATTTTCCTAATTTGGGAATTCTCAAGAGTCAGGAGATCCTCCCTAGCAGTACAATTCTACCCTATCAACACCTGCATGCTCCTTTTTTATATATATTTTTTTTTCTTTCAAACAATAGCTACCAAAAGAGTGACCGATGGACACTACGCTTTGTCATGCCACCCCTTTAATTTTATATCAGAGCTTTGTCTAGAATTGACTTAGAAACTTCAAATAACAACTGTCATGCAGCTAAGAAAGTGGCAATTACTAGATTGGGTTTTTACAGGCCGGTTTAACTGTTAAAAAAAATCCAATAAACAAAGCATTAAAGCAAAGCATAGTGTCCAAGACGACCATTGCTCTGTCTTGCGAAAACAAAGCGTAGCTTTCAATTCACAAAGTGTAGCGTCCAAAGCCTGATGGCAACTAAGCGTAGTGTCCAGTATTCATAGGTTATATGGGTAATTTTGATTTCGGCATTTTGTCTCTATCAAAAACGTATGTTTCAGGATTAAAATCATTTCATACCATGATGAAATTGAATATCATCTTTAGAATTATTACTCAGCTCTATTTTAGAAAAGGCTAAACTCCCAAACAAATATTATTAAAAATCACAATATATGATTAAAGAAAGTCATATCTTTGTAATCAGTTATTTTTGATTGATTTCAATATAAATTCTAAAATGATTTTTACATAGACATCAGTACGATCACGGACATGGATGACCGATCAACAACTGCGTAGACAAGTTAAGTCGGGAGGTTCACTCATACCAGCTAATAGCTGAAGAATGTCCAAATGAAAATAAATAATTTTTAAAAAAATGTACTCAAATACCTGAACACCTATACATTTTAAACTGTAATAAATATATATTTCCTCTGATATTTTGTCTATTTCTGAAAGATTTTAATAGTGATTTATAAACATCTTGTCTTTAAATGAAAGAGCTCAGATAATAATTTATCCTGGTTTTTCTCTGTAGATACCCGCACGTCAAGTGTGTCGTCTACACTGGCGACACCGACGCGACGAGTGAGGAAATCACAGCTCGAGCCAAACAGAGGTTCAACATCCGACTCCCGAGACCCGTCGAGTTTGTGTTCCTCAACCGGCGGAGCTGGGTAGAAGCGAGCCCCTATCCCTACTTCACCCTCCTCTGCCAGAGTCTGGGCTCTCTGGTGCTGGGTTGGGAAGCCGTGACCAAGTTGGTCCCTGACGTCTACATAGACTCCATGGGTTATGCCTTCACATTGCCTCTGTTCCGATACATCGCCGGCTGCCGTGTGCTGTGCTACGTGCACTACCCTACAATCAGCACCGACATGTTGGAGCGAGTCTCTAACCGTACGACCATGTACAACAACGCCAGGTTTATATCCAGGAGCCCAACGCTCAGCTACGCCAAGCTCGTGTATTACAGACTCTTCGCCTTCGCGTATGGCCTGGCCGGGAAATGTTCAGAGGTGATCATGACCAACTCCACCTGGACTCAGGGACATATTCTGAGGCTGTGGCGGGCTCCGAGTCGCACCCACATCGTCTACCCACCGTGCGACACTGCCGAGTTCCTCACGCTCCCCCTGACCGATAAATCCAGGAGCAGGTCGCACAGCATTGTGTCCGTGGCCCAGTTCAGGCCCGAGAAGGACCACGCGCTGCAGCTGAAGGCTTTCCATCGTTTTCTACAGCTGCAGAGAGTCAGCTGCAACCACAGACTTATTCTCGCCGGCGGGTGTCGTAACGAGGGAGACGCCAGGAAGGTGGAGGAGCTGAGAGGTCTGGCCGGAGAGCTGGGCATCACAGAGAGAGTGGAGTTTAAACTGAATATCTCCTTTAATGAACTCAAAGATCTCATGGCTACAGCCACTGTCGGCCTGCATACAATGCAACAAGAACATTTTGGAATAGGTCCGTATCTGTTATTATCATAGGCATTTATCAAATTATATATAATTCTTTTATTTTTTTTGTTACCGGTTTAGTGACAACTTTATTCAATCTCTATTTCATCTAACAGATGACCTAGGGCCCTAGACCCCTTGTTTCTGATCAACAGTCACTTTTTGGCTTTTGACAGAGCTAACATCTCCCATTTTACTGATTTTCCCACTTTAATAACTCATTTAAAGTGGCCAGGGTTTACATTAACTGTTTCCCCATTAAATTTGACAATGTCATATGCCTTGGAGATGCCTGAAGACTCCGATCCGGATGAAACCTTAGAGCCCCACCCCCAACTCTGTCATTGTGACAGTGTTTTGAACCAAAAACCTGCTTGGTTCTATATTCATTCACCCAGAAGTTATGCTGGCAGAATTCCCCCGCCAGTGTGATGTCACTGCCGTGTAGGGTGGTTGTTATGCACCATTGTTCTTTTGACAATGCCTCCCGGGAGATCGCATAGCAACGGTTTGGTTCTGACATGTATTTGTCATTCTCAAGGTAGCATCGGCTGTGTGAGGAAGTGTTCCTGCCACATATTCTAAACCTCAAATTATATATAAAAGCATAAAGCGTTAGGATATGAACGTTTCCATAAAATTCATAATCATTTTCGCTTTCCACAGGCAAGTATATGCCCCTTTTACTAGTCTTATCTTCGTTCGTTTTATCAGTTTCAATCACTCTAGTTTTTTTACCTTGCCAGGAAGAACGTTCTCCTAGAAACGAAGTTGGCCCTTACTTAAAAGGATGTTTTTATCGGCTTGCCAGAGAGGTGTTATCATGTGTACGATTTTTTCCTCATGGATGGGCTATAATTCCTCAACGCGAGTTAATTGGAGAAATTTCATTCCGTATGGAATTTTTGTTCTTCATAATCACACTTTAAAGGAAAAGAAAACTTGCCCTGTTTTGAGAATGCATCACAAACTTTAGTCTCATGCTTTAAATATCTTCGCTTGCGCAGGCATATATGTAGTCCTAATTCTGATGCACTTTTAAGTACTTTAGAAGCTCTTGTCGTAGTGTATCAGACGAAAACAATTTGCACTTGGTTTATATTACGAAGCTCATAACAAAATCAATAGCAATTGCTATTGATACAAGTAAAATCCAATGCCAAATACTGTGCAACTGGCACTTTCCCTTGACATTTTAAACTTTTGCAACCGCATATCAGATAAACTCGTTGCATTCGATACTATGAATGGATACTCTAGCTCTCCATTAGGTCTAGTAGTTCGTATTTATCCATATTTTATTGGTACTTAAGTTCAAGTACGGGCGAGTTCTCCAAACAGGGTCAGAAAATACTAGGGCGACTTCATTTTGGTACCAGTTCTCCAGTATCCTTTTGCCAAGACTAGGTTTTCTTGGCAAATAACGCCTGTTATGGAGTGACAGGCAGAATAATACTTTTATCATTTGTCAAGAGGTGTTTTTATGGCTATCTGATAGTATATCGACAATATGAATATCATAAACCTATAACCGAACGTCTGGTGCAATATAAATAATGAGTAAAAACTTTGGGTCAACAGGCTGGGAGTCTACGATTTCATAAGTGAATAAAATAGCGGGGTTTTTTTTCATGTTATTTAGTGACTGACTCTGTAGAATGCACTATGAGGACGAGGCACGTTTGCTCTAAGATGCAACAAAACAAAAAAAAACTAAAAGTAGAATGCCTTTTATTTTATCAATGACCTCAAACGGCCATCTCTATGGGCTCAGTAACCACGTTTCCTCATAATACTACAAGTATGATCATTGCTGACTGTGTGTTTTACAGGTGTTGTGGAGCTGATGGCCGCAGGCACCCTCACCCTGGCCCACGACTCGGGGGGACCCAAACTGGACATCGTGACCAAGCACAACGGACACATGACGGGCTTCCTGGCCGATACTGTGGACTCCTACGCCGAGGCCTTGGACGCCATCTTCAAACTCTCCCCAGAGGAGAGCTTCACGATACGGACTAACGCTCGCGATTCAGTCAGCAGGTTTTCTGATGAGGAGTTCGAGAAAAGTTTTATAGAAGCGACGGCATTGTCCTTCGACTGAGTGTGATCTGTACATAACGAGTGGAGGTGACCCGAGGTGTTCTGTATGTACACTGACAGACTAGTCCATTACTTTGCCATTTCACAGGCCTACAGCGGTCGGGAGAAGCGTTGATTCATCAGTTTCTATATTTTACTTGGATTTCTTTTTCATCGGCTTTATCCAGAGGTGTCTATTGCTACTTCCCAAATGCTATATTCTATTTGGGATCACTTATGTCTTGAAGTCGGGAAACTTCGCAGAATTAAATTTTTGCATGCTTATATGTTGAAGCATTATCACTTGTCTTGAATATGGTAATTATATGGAGACATGGTTAGTGTGCCGGAATGACATCTGTTCCGAGGTGTTTTTGTCTCAGAGTTCCACGAACGAGTTGAATATTTCCGACCAAAACAACAAGGAACAGATGTAATTCAGGCTCACTCACTAGGACTCCTTATTATAATATACCTGGAAATCTTTAAAAACGCCATATTAAAAGAGATCACGTGGTACTAATAGTTCGTGTACACTGTGCAGAATGGAATTCGTACAGCTAACCAGCAAGTGAGGTATTGGTGCATAGGTATATAATGATTTCATCAATTCAGCGCTTATGGGTATTATGAATTTGCTAGCTTACGTCTACAACTCAAAAATTTTAATGAGATTCATGGAGCGGTAGCAGCTTAAAGGAAATCTTCTCTGCATAATTAGTAATGAACGTGGATTATGTCCTCGTGCTCATTCTAGTACTAAATCCAGTTTAATCAAACTATTTCTTCAAGTATATTTTCAATAATTTTCAATAATTCATAATTAGATAATGAATGTGTGTCCTGGCGAGGACCTTTTCACCATTCCTTCCTTATTGGAAAATAAAGTGACCAGCTGGTCTTACTTCAGCCACTACTACGTCTACTTGTTCAAATACGTGTTGACTAATATTGAAATCATTTAGAAAACGTGGCTATGGCACTTCTGTTTAACCGAAAAAAAAAATTTGAAATTATGTTTTAAAATTAATATACACATAAAAAAATATATACACATGACTGTATTTAATTATTTGTATCATAATATACCTGTGTGTGAATGTCTATGAAATACTGCCCGCTGCTAGGGGTGCAGTAATAATAATGTTCGTGCCTGAGTCTGACTTTAAAAGTCATTAAAAAGACGTTTTTTTCATCAATAAAACGTCCCTATTCTGGACAAAACGCATCTCGTTCTCGGTCAGTCAGTATGAAATTGACGACTGACCTCGAACAGGAAACGTTTCGTCCACAGTAAAGACGTTTCCTAATATTATTGGGAATATTAGTCACACACACTCAAATTATGCATACATCTTCAATATACAATCAATGAACTCAGCATTTTACCTTTGATCACAGAAATAAATATGACAAGTGAAACCTGAGCTGATGGGTATTTATTGATGGACGTTGAGTGAATGACGTGTGTGATGAACATGAATTCTTTAACAATTAAGTCTCTGTACGCTTCTACCCCGTCTCCATGGCGTCCGAGGACGAGTCCTCTACATCGTCGTTATCTTCAGAAGCCCGCATGACCTTGCCCTTCGTCAGGTTCTCCCAGGATGCATCAGACTCAGCGTCGGAGTCCATGACGTCATCAGCGTCGCTGTCGTCATCGAGTGGAACTTTCCGTTTGTGGTTGGCGAGGGACAGCACAAATTGTAGACTATACTTGTTATGATCACAGCTGTAATATAAATATGAAATGTAGAAGATTATTACAATGTGGCAATAACACCTCTATGGCAAGCCAATGCTACCTTTGAAAAAAAAAAGATATGAAATGTGATCGATTAGGGCGTAAGAGTTGGGGTAGTGTGGGATAAATCTGCCATAACAATTATATCAGTATTTTCCAACAGATGTATACATGATATTGAATTTTAAAGTAAATAGTGGTTCTAAAATAAATCGCTGAGTATCCTCATTGTTCTGACACAGTAAATAGCCGTAACAGAGATGTATATCGTATAACCGTATAAATACACAATACTCCACAAGTCTGGACCACAATCGTCAGAGTGACGATTAAGGCGCATCTAAACGAGTGGAGTATTGTTTATTCTATGATTTGAGTACAGTTCTAGATTTATCTCACCCCTTTCATATCCATTAGAATAGCATCACAATATCAGAACAAGAGCTAGTTGTGCAATTTCAAATAGAATCGTTGGCCTTTAAAAGGCCAAATAAGCAGGTGTGCTAGAAAACTCGACGGGAATTGATGTTATTTACGGAACACAGCCTGGGGTCTCGTTCCGTAAAAAACAACGAATCCCCATCTCGTTTTGTAGCATGTACAGCATGGTCAGGTCGTTCTATATGATTACTATATACCCATGCCGTATACATTGTAAATATGCACCGTTTCGGCATATAACGTAGGCCAGTGGTCTGTACGGGAAAATATGGACTACCTTCCCATGCAAGTTTATTAGAATATTGGTTGCTAAGCCAAATGAAATTAATGATTTTTTTTTAAATTTCGGGTATATATAGTAAATATAGAACGACCTACCATGCTTGTACAAGCCACAAAGCTCGATAATAATTCATGGTTGGCACGGAACTCGGCGTAAACGCCTCGTTCCTTACGAACTGTGAATTTTCATCTTGTTTTGTAGCTTGTACAGCATGGTCAGGTCTCTGTATATAAAACTGGTTTATCTTGGAATAACCTCAACGCTGATGTACGATGCCTAGACTCGAATGAAACCTTCAAAACTTATACTAAAGGAAACCTTACTGCCCTGCGTTTAACATATTAAGAGGTGTATCTTTCCATGTCCCAATACCATACTTCACTACATTATTAAAATTATTGCTACTAAAAAATAAAAATTTTCTTTGTATATAGTTTATAGTTTTAGGTATCCTTGTCTGTACTATGCAGTGAATTAAACGTATATACTGATCCATAGTTTTCTAATAATGACACTATGTACAAAATGGTCTCTTTTTGCTTACTATATTATCTACTTCACTACCGGAAATGAAACATGGCCCGGGAGCCTACTGAAAATAGGGTGACTTAACACCCTAGTAGCTTTACTCCAGAATAAACAACAACTTAAAAAAAAAAGAAGGTCGTTCTATATAAATCCTGCCTGAGGTGCTCACATTTTGGAGAGGTCGTCGTACTTGAGGGTCATGGCCTTCTGGAGGCTGCGCAGGGTGGCCATGACGTGCGGCGCCCGCTGTTTGAGGGAGGCGCCGTGTCGGTACAGCAAGCTGCGCGCCCACCGCAGGTAGAAGTGCAGGTGGCGCGACGTCTCCAGCTGCCCCGCGATGAACGTCAGCAGCTTGTCCACGTAAATGTCCGCCAGGTTCCCAGCCACGTACTCCACTGCAGTGGGATATAAATGCACTATTCAATAATATGTGATTAACAACTCGTACCCTACCAATGTATGTTTAAAGTGCACTGTGTCCACAACCTACCACTACCATCATCATTATATATCAGAATATATACATTGTATATCATATCTTTACCTTCAAGCAAGTACGGATTCTGTATGTATGTGTTTGATCAAAATTTGTTGGATTTTTTTTTTTTTTTAACGTTTTCTTGGAAACAGACATGGGCTACCACTTCAACACAGATGGACACCATGGTCTATGCGATGTAAGTATCCATATAGTAGATTTCATACACTGCACTCCAAACTCGGAGGTGGCACAGTCTCTCCGCAATAGTATTGGATGTTCAGACTAAGAACATAAATTTCATATAGCCTAAACCTAATTATTAGTAGCCACCAATCCCTTCCTTTGCAACACACTGGTCTCGATCCAATTGCCTCGTCTAAATTATTTTGAATTTATTACCGGCTTGATGACATAATTATAGGTGGTTAGGTACTATAAAGGAAACCCATGAAAGTTTAGGGTCTGAGCTCGTATCCCATCGAGTTTGAATCACGTAGTAATTCACAAGGCGAAGCCGCGTGAATTGCTATGTGATTCAAATGAGATTCAAACAGTAGGCTATAGCCATAACCTAAAGAACCACCGTCCATCCGCTAACAAGGAAACCTGCCGGCTGTGGCTCGTGAGAAGTGTTGAGGTGCTCACCGTCGGTGACGGGGATGGTCTCCACCACCTGCTGGATGAGGAGCTGCTCGTTGAGCCGGAAGGCCAACATGAGAGCCGTCACGTACTCCGAGTCCTCCAGGGTCCTCTGGATGTTGGCCGGCGTGATGTCCATCTCCAGGTTGAAGGGGTCGAACACCAGGTTGTTGTCCAGGGAGTACACCAGCAGGCCTTCCGTGGTCGTCGCCGCCCACGCCCGACCTGCGACAAAAGTTTATTTATATTCACATCGAATTCAGGATTTTTTTTTGATTTTTTTTTTTTTCCGCCTCGTATCCTAAACCGAATTCAGGATTATGTTCAGAACAGGTTGGTTGTTGTTATTATCCTACCCCTAATAAAAAACCGCCACAGACTTAACATAGGCAAATTTTATGTGGCAGGCCTTCCGTGGTCGTCGCCGCCCACGCCCGACCTGCGACAAAAGTTCATCTACCGTAACACCCCGCTTATAAACAGATTTTTTAAACTCATTTATGAAAAAATAACGGCTTATAACCAGGATTTAGAAAAATTGATTTTTGAAGAAGAAAAAAAAAATCAGTACAAATTTATTATGAAGTACAAAGAACAGAGATGTGCAAATGTGAATCATCTAATGGTGGGAATTTGTCAGATAGTATGTTATATCCTATATTGGTACAAAATTTCATAATCTATTCCCAAAATTCCACAAAAAGTTGTGAGTGGGGGGGGGGGGGGGGTGGGTGTGGGCTTATAACCGGGGTGGGCTGCGAGAAAAGTTCATTTATATTCACATCGAATTCAGGATTACGTTCAGAACTGGTTGTTTGTTGTTGTTGTTGTTTGGGTAGTTTAACAACCAATATGTTTTACTAGACTTACTTTGGGTTTGATTGAATCTATGAGATAAATTCAGGCTGAAATCTCACCCCTACACATCTACCGATATGAGAGATCTTTTATTCAAACGCGACATAGGCATGGTAGAGAGATCGATTGCCTTTAATATAGAAGTAAATCTATCACTGCTGAGGGTGAAAGAGAGGCGTCGCTGCAGTGGGACTCAAACCCACAATGTCCGACTTCCTTGGGGTTACCAGTCCAGCACCTTTACCGCTAAGGTAACCCGCCACTAATTCACTCGTTAAACCCCCACTTACTATCGGTGAAATTATCGCATGGCTCGCAGAGTGAATGCGATAATTTCACTGATGGTAACAAGGTAAACTGAAATTGTCTTTTTTTCCTGTCGCCATTGCCTTATAAACCTTCTTTGTAAGATCCATATCTATCACACCTTCGCCCTGGAGCTTGAAAATAGGATTGCCAATGAATCCTAGTGGACAACTCCAGACTCCAGACTAAATAAAAGACAAAGTACAACAATCTTGTACACGAGATGGCGCCAGTGGGGTGTCACGTGACGCAGACGCTCACCTGTCGGGGAGAAGCGGACGCCGGAGACGCGCACCTCGGGCTTCCAGCTGCGGTGACTGAGATCGCCCTTCTTCACGCCGGGCAGACTGATGTTGCGACTGCCCTCCTCGGCCGTCTCCACCAGCGACAGGCTGCCGAACTCCGTCATCTTACGCCGGTCCAGGAACTCCTGAAGTCACCACAACATGAAGTGTTATAGAGGGAAACTATGTTCCGGTGAGCAAAAGTTCAAAGTTACGAGGTAAGGCTTGGAAAAATTACTGCCCAAGGCCTTAGCCGAGGGCAGTAATTTTTCCAAGCCTTACCGAGTAACTTTGACTTTTGATTACCGGTACTTGGTTTACCTATTCTTATATACCTTCAAATAACGATAAAAATGAGTATTTCTTTTCCTGCGATAGCCCCAGAAAAATGACCACCCTTATCGAGTAATGCAATAGCTAAGTTTTCGTCCCGCTGCTCTTTATGTCACGTGGTCAGGCCGGGACAAAAACGTCAGCCTGGGATGAAAACGTCAGCCTCGCTACATAACTTATAGTTACTGCACCCACAGCAGCAGTATGTAACTATAGAGGTTTCGGAAATGGGTATATAGGAATACAGGGATCTCAGTTGGGGTCAGGAATAAAAGGCCGGGAATATTTTTCATGTGGAATTTACTGCCTCATAGAGACTGAGAAAACATGGAAAACACATCATTATATTAGATTTTGATGAGCGAGGCCTAGCTTGCACTACCTTCACCCACCGCGTTTTTCCTACTTTGGAGTTTCTCGCAAACCTCAACGGAACGAAAAATATTGCAACCAAACATATCATAATTTGCCATGGAATGGGGCTGGGGTGTATGGGGAGGTTCAAACCACTGTTGTATCAGTGCAAATGAGGCTCAATGTATTCTATTTGTTTTACATAAGGTAAAGTAATTTTATAAACTGAAAATATAAACAAGGATTTCCTTGGAAAACAGGGAAGCTGCCATCCCTGAGTGTACGTGTACTGGGATGTCAGTGGCAAAGGCTGTGGTATTCCTATCTGCCGTAGTGTTACAGAGAAAGTAATTTTAGTTCATTTATTCTAAAAAGAATTCGGAGTAATTTAATATATTCATATGATTTATCACATATGCACTTGGGATTAGTGTGTGTATTTCCTAAGGTTTTTTCATATACTTGTGCGACCCTGTAAAGTCTAAATAGACCTATCTTAACAAGGATGTAAGCAGGGGTCATGTAAAAACGAGGAAATATTATTCAAGTAGAATTTACTGCCTCAGAGACACTGGAAAACACAGCATCATTGGCCAGGATTTGGGGAGCTTTGAATCTATGCTTATTGGTGGAAATGAGGCACAATTCATTCTCTCTTGGTTTTACACAAATATTTCTGGAAACGTGGCTAAATGTACAGGTCGAGCTACCGCAAATGAATGAGGAGCAGATCGTCTGCTCCCGTTATTTATAATCAGACCACTCGCTACCTTGACGACCTTAACAACCGAGAAGTTTGTATGGTAACGTTCGGTCTGTTGACAGTGTGACATCACCGTTTCGGGAGGGGTGTTCCCGTTTTATGGTGTGATATCGAAGATGCGAAAAAAAACGAAATAAAAAAAAATTGTTTTACACAAATACAAATAATTTCATAAACTGTAGATGAAAAAAAGATTTCCTTGAAAATGAGGAACACTGCCAGCTCTGGTCTTCACTACAATTTTTTTTTTTTTTTTTTAAATTTAAAAATTTAGAATTTGTTGTTACACAGGTAACGATTGTTAACCTGGAGACACCATAGTAACCTGGTTAAAAAGTGACAGGAAGTTGTCATCATCAAGGTAGCATCGGCTTGAAGCAGAGGTGTTATAGCCACGTCACACTAACTGGTCTTTACTACAGTCTCCGGTGTAGTGCCAAAATCGGTTACCCTGCCAAAAATGGTAATTATCGCCCACCCAATACGCGAATGTGTCTGCACACGCTCTTCCGGTCAGATTTCACAGACTATCGGCCGTCCTACTATTTTGATGTGATTTTAATGTAAATAAATGAAAAGAGTAGTATTTAGACATGAGAATTACATGTCGTGATATGCTTAATTTCGGCAAATTTCATCACTGCGTATGTTCGCGCATGCGCACAAGATACTAGTGGGCGATAATTACCATTTTTGGCAGGGTAACCGATTTTGGCATTGAGGAAAACGTACCTGGATGCCGTCGAGCGACTGGTTACACGTGATCTCAAACTTCTTCACTAAGATACTCTCGGCCACAGAGTAGATGCACACGTTCTTGGCCTTGCCGCCGGCCAGTATACAGCTGCCGTCCGCCGTGTAGCACAGCGTCGAGAAGTATCTGACACAAGAAGCAAAAAACTAACGTTTATGAACAAGATATTAAAACTAAAGAATATAGGTCTCTATCGTTATAATCCAAGGTGGCTGTTTCACCAGCCTAACTGCTTGGTTAAAAGGTGTTGAGAGGTTAAACTATCATTTCATTTGTGCCAATGAGGCTCAAATGATACTATGGGGCCATCCATAAAGTACATACGCACTGGGCGGGGGGGTGAAGGGGTCAACAATTTCGAAAATTTTGTGTATGCTCCTTCTTTGTTCTATTGTGTACAAGATAGGGAGGGGTGGGTCAAAAGTTCCGGAAATGCTGCGGACGGCCTCTTTTATACGAGAAAAATAAATCTTTAAACTGGAATTGAAAACATGGAAAATTGAAAAACAGCAATCTCTGATTTCCGATACCCGTAATAACCAGTTTTCGTGTACAATGTATATATATATGACTTTCACTTATTCTCATTTTGCTATGTGTGTATTTCACACGATGTGAAGCAGCAATATTTGTCGAGCGTGAAAATAACCCAAACTGCCCAAATCCTGGCCTTACTTTGTATATTCTCCATGGCATGCACAACTAACAACGACTATGGTTGAATGGTTTATTCTAACAAGGCCCGTCCTACAACTTGTTCCTATTCTAACAAGGCCCGTCCTACAACTTGTTCCTCTTCTAACAAGGCCCGTCCTACAACTTGTTCCTATTCTAACAAGGCCCGTCCTACTTACTTTGTTACTATTCTAACAAGGCCCGTCCTACTTACTCGTTCCTATTCTAACAAGGCCCGTCCTACTAACTTGTTACTATTCTAACAACGCCCGTCCTACTTACTTCTTACTATTCTAACAACGCCCGTCCTACTTACTTGTGACTATTCTAACAAGGCCCATCCTACTTATTTGTTTCTATTCTAACAAGACCCGTCCTACTTACTCTTTACTATTCTAACAAGGCCCGTCCTACTTACTTGTGACTATTCTAAATAGGCCCATCCTCTTTACTTGTTACTAATCTAACAAGGCCCGTCATACTTATTTGTCACTATTCTAACAAGGCCCGTCCTAATTACTTGTGACTATTCTAACAAAGCCCGTCCTACTTGCTTGTGACTATTCCAACAAGGCCCGTCCTCTTTACTTGTTACTAATCTAACAAGGCCCGTCATACTTATTTGTGACTATTCTAACAAGGCCCGTCCTAATTACTTGTGACTATTCTAACAAGGCCCGTCCTCTTTACTTGTTACTAATCTAACAAGGCCCGTCCTACTTACTTGTGACTATTCTAACAAGGCCCGTCCTAATTACTTGTTACTATTCTAACAAGGCCCGTCCTACTTACTCGTTACTATGCTAACAAGGCCCGTCCAACTAACTTGTTACTATTCTAACAAGGCCCGTCCTACTTACTCGTTACTATGCTAACAAGGCCCGTCCAACTAACTTGTTACTATTCTAACCAGGCCCGTCCTAATCACTTTGTTCTTATTCAAACCAGGCCTGTCCTACTTATTCGCTACTATTCTAACAAGGCCCGTCCTACTTACTTTGTTACTATTCTAACCAGGCCCGTCCTACTTACTTTGTTACTATTCTAACAAGGCCCGTCCTACTAACTTGTTACTATTCTAACAAGGCCTGTCCTACTTACTTCTTACTATTCTAACAAGGCCCGTCCTACTTACTTTGTTACTATTCTAACCAGGCCCGTCCTACTTATTTGTCACTATTCTAACAAGGCCCGTCCTACTTACTTGTGACTATTCTAACAAGGCCCGTCCTACTAACTTGTTACTATTCTAACAAGGCCTGTCCTACTTACTTCTTACTATTCTAACAAGGCCCGTCCTACTTACTTTGTTACTATTCTAACCAGGCCCGTTCTACTTACTTTGTTACTATTCTAACAAGGCCCGTCCTACTAACTTGTTACTATTCTAACAAGGCCCGTCCTACTAACTTGTTACTATTCTAACAAGGCCCGTCCTACTTACTTTGTTACTATTCTAACCAGGCCCGTCCTACCTATTTGTCACTATTCTAACAAGGCCCGTCCTACTTACTTGTGACTATTCTAACAAGGCCTGTCCTACTTACTTGCCGGCGGCCGCCTTCTTGGCGGTGATCTTCTCGTTCTCTTTGCGGGTGTAGCCCAGGTCGTGGCGGCCTTCGATTGTGGAGGTCTGCGTGGCCGACTGGACGTCCCACATGGAGATCTGAGCGTTGAGAGTGGCCACAGCCAGCTGTTTCCCGTCCGGTCTGTACGTCAGGCTCACCACTACGAGAAGAAAAGAGCCGGTATGTTACAGGTAGGCGATGGATTGGCCTTTGATATAGCAGTAAGTCTACCACAGCTGGGGGTGAAGGAGAAAGGTGGCTGTACACCACACCACATAGACATGGTATGAGAAGGACTGGCCTTTGATACAGCAGTAAGTCTACCACTGCTGGGGGTGAAGAGAAAGGTGGCTGTACACCACACCACATAGACATGGTATGAGAAGGACTGGCCTTTCATACAACAGTAAGTCTACCACTGCTGGGGGTGAAGAGAAAGGTGGCTGTACACCACACCACATAGACATGGTATGAGAAGGACTGGCCTTTGATATAGCAGTAAATCTACCACTGCTGGGGGTTAAGGAGAAAAGTGGTGTACACCACACCACATAGACATGGTATGAGAAGGACTGGCCTTTGATATAGCAGTAAATCTACCACTGCTGGGGATTAAGGAGAAATGCAGTGCACACCACACCACATAGACATGGTATGAAAACATTGACCTTTGATACAGCAGTAAATCTACTAATGCTGGGGATTAAGGAGAAAAGTGGTGCACACCACACCACATGGTATGAAAACATTGACCTTTGATACAGCAGTACAATTAGTCAATGTGAAGGCTGAGATAAATTCAGAAACCTATTCAAGTTTAGAGTCAAGAGCTCGATCCCATGTCATTTGAATCGCTACATAATTCATGCGGCTTCGCCTTGTGAATTACTATGTGATTCAAACTTGATGGGACGGGCTCTGACTCTAAACTTTCATAGTTTCCTCTATAGTAATGCCCTACTCACCGTCTGAGTTGAGCTGCAGGGTCTCCCGGGACCCTTTACTCTCAAAGACGTCCCACAACTTGACGGTTTTATCCCACGACCCGCTGGCCAGGATGGAGTGTGACACGGCGAACGACAAGCTGCTGATGGGCCCTTCATGTCCCGCAAGAATCTAAAAACAAAGCAATGTGGGGTTGTTTGGTTTGATTTAATGTCCAGTTCTACCATTACAGGTCCTTTCTGGATTTTCTCAAGGTTCCCTTACATCCACAAGGGTGGCGATCGAAGCGATGGGATGAAGTTAGGTAGAAAACTCACCCTACACATCTACCTAGAAGTCCTTTTAATTCCCACACCACATAGACATGGTTTGAGACAGACTCGTCTTTGATATAGCAGTAAATCTACCACTGCTGGGGGTGAAGGAGAAAGGTGGTTGTACACCACACCACATAGACATGGTATGAGAAGGATTGGCCTTTGATATAGCAGTAAATCTACCACTGCTGGGGATGAAGAGAAAAGCAGCTGTAGTGGGACTCAAACCCACAAAACCCCACAACCTTGGGATTACCAGTTCAGTGTTCTTAACCACTGAGCTAACTCCTTATCCCTGAATTCAGCATGTCATTAAATATGCCAACTACTCATTTTTTACTGACCTTAAAGAGGATATTCAAATAGTAACACGGTAGAGGTGTTAGCATTGCTATATATCACCTGATCTGCGAAATAGTTCCTCAAACTAATGAGAAATGGGAAAATTCTTCACTTCAGTCAAAGACGAGTAAAATATAAACTAAACTTGGTGATGGTGGGGGGGGGGGGGGGGGGTACCATCTAACGCTGGGGAGACCTTGAAACCTGTTGCAATTGAGAGAAAATGATGTATAACGCTTGTCATCTTTCCCTTGGAAATCTGGTATTGCACAACTTTGTTGGTTAGACATTCCGTATTTAATGTTATTTTTGATGACTTCCCAATTTTTTTTTTTTTTTTTTTTTTCAAAAACATGATGATATCTTTAATTGGAATAGTTTCAAACAACATTTCCATTTTGTTCCTGTTGTTCAAGTACTTTCTTCTATTTTCTTGTACCCTTTGACACTTCAGCGGGACACGGGGTTTTGTTTGTTTGGGTAGTTTAACGTCCAATCAAACAAAACCCATAACTGTATGTCACGCTGAAGTGTCAAAGTTATGGGTACATTGCATGCTTCGCATATTGATTAAGTATGGAGATTCCATAATGGGTGGATAATACAAACTTAAGGCGCCTCACCTCGAGCAGGCGACCCGTCTGCATGGACCAGACGAAGATCTCGAAGACGTCGCGGCCACCAGCACACACCACCTCCCCGCTGTGATCCACGGCCAGGCAGGAGAACTGCACGGGGCGGGGCGAGGTGAACGTCCTGAAGTTACGGTACCTGCACACAACAGCCACGTCAAATACACATAGACTCAGCGATACAAGTTATGAAGTTACAGTACCTGCACACAACAGCCGCGTCAAATACAAATAGACTCAGCGATACAAGTTATGAAGTTACAGTACCTGCACACAACAGCCGCGTCAAATACAAATAGACTCAGCGATACAAGTTATGAAGTTACGGTACCTGCACACAACAGCCACGTCAAATACACATAGACTCAGCGATACAAGTTATGAAGTTACAGTACCTGCACAAAACAGCCGCGTCAAATACACATAGACTCAGCGATACAAGTCATGAAGTTACGGTACCTGCACACAAAAGCTGCGTCAAATACAAATAGACTCAGCGATACAAGTCATGAAGTTACGGTACCTGCACACAACAGCCACGTCAAATACACGTAGACTCAGCGATACAAGTTATGAAGTTACGGTACCTGCACACAACAGCCGCGTCAAATACATGTAGACTCAGCGATACAAGTCATGAAGTTACGGTACCTGCACACAAAAGCCACGTCAAATACACGTAGACTCAGCCATAGTCTTGCTCAAGTCTTTGATTATGAGCATTCATTAAATGATTAAACACAATCAAAATGAAGGTCATAATAGTATGTATCCTTCTCAGACTGGCCCATGAGTCAAAGACGTGTCCACTATGAACAGAATCTCCTGTTTATATGGCCACAAGCCGCTCCCTGTAACCCTATACCTCCTCATACCCCTCCCCGCTCCCATCTCCAAAAATTTTGCATGCTCCTGACTGTGACCCGATTGAGATCAAAGTGATAGGGTATCTCCCAGCAGATATCTGGTAGCCAGGATATTTGTAAGGAGAGTGTTGGTAATACTGGTGCTAAACAGCGCCAGAAACTGCAGGGACTGGAGCCAGTCTAACTCAGCGATACAAGGCATCGGGGGAGTCATATAAAAAGTGGAAAATTATCCAAGTGGAATATGCTGCCCCAGAGGGACTGAGAAAATGTGGAAAATATGTCGTTTTCAGCAACGGCATGGGGCAGAAGACATGTAGGAGGTTCAAACCAGTTTCATTGGTATGAACGAAGCTCAATCAATATTAGCTTTGTTTTTATACGAGAAAAGGGAATTTTATATACTGAAAATGAAAAAGCGGATTTCCGCGGAGATCTGGTATTTCTGGGTCATGGTCAGAAAAAAATATATCATAAATTTGATTTAGAGAAAAAAGTGACTTGACAGTGTCCAAACTGGGACTATAATCGATGTTCCCTTTATTTCAAATTGTTAAATTAGGAGGCTTAGTTGTATAAGATTCAGTTGAAGTGGTTTTTTTTCAAAGATTAAAAATTCAAAGTTGTCATCTAGAGTAATCTAAACAAGCCGCAGCACTCTGGAAACCAGGTAAACTCGATCATTGTTGATACATTCAGGATATACTTATCTAAAAGCAGAGAGTACAATGTAAACAAGGTAATACAAAGTCGCTATTATCTCCAGGTATAAGTGCAGACTTATAAAGGGTCGTGGTATAAGGAACAAGTAAAATACTGGAGTTGAAAAAATTAAATTTTCCAGCCACAGAGTTTCACGTGAACCCCAGCGGAACGAAGCGATTCCAAAAAAAGGGTGCTATTCAGTCTTTTAAATACTGAGGACAATATTTCTGTGTTTAATAGAAATCCCTGAACTCTAACATCCCTGCAACTAATGCATAACAAAATATTGTTTTGCTTTAAAAAAGTGCCTTGATTAAAAACACAAATAGGGCTGGTTGAGGCGTTACGGCGCTACTTGCCTGTTGAGGTCGAAGGCGCGCACCGTGCCGTCGAGGGAGGCTGAGATGATGACTTGACCGCTCTGCGTGAAGGCCACTCCGGTGATGGCGGCGTTGTGCTCCGTGAAGGTGACGAAACAGAAACCGCTGCTCGTGTTCCACACCTTCACCTGCAAAGACACACCAAGTTATTACCTACCACATATAAAACGTTAGAATTACGTCGGATCTGCTTGGAGTTGCTCCCGCAAATAGCGACATAGTAAACCAGATCTAGGGTTGGAGATTGAAGAGTCACGAGAGTGAGATTCTCGTGTAGTAATAAACTGAAGCCTGCAATTCCTTTTTGTATTTCTCTACTCAGAAGTACTTTACCTCTTATGATTTCTTTCTAGCCATGTTTAAAACATAATTTAAAACTAGTTTTCTGATATACTGTTCTGGTGAGAAACTAATGAGACCCCAACTTTTCGCTGGTATCAATCCAAATACTTCTGATTGCTGATGATCAGTTCAAGTGAAATGATTACCACGAGTTTATGATGGTTTCCCGTTCACCCGCTAGAGGGCACGACGGCAGTGAGGAATCGTTAGAGCTCTTAAATGGGAAGCGGGGAGGGGTTAGGTGGTAGCCAAATATGAATCGATGAAGTCGCTAGTACATCCTTAACACAGCTCCTCCACCGCAGGTGTTTCTGTTTGACTTAAGTTCCCATCTCTTATTCAATTTTTTTTTAATTGTCACGTCATATTAATCTTATCAAAATAAAAGATTGGTATCAACTTTTTGGATTAGACTCACGTAACCAACAAATACCGGATTCTTATGTACAGTTGTTTTTTATTTCTAATTTATGTTGGAGTATATTACGATTCATGACACTACGTTTCGGCTTTTTTCTAAAAATGAAAACATGAATTTCAATGAACAACACACTCGCTATAGAATTAGTATGGAGACTCTGTAAGATTTGGTTTGATCTAATCTATGAGATGAATTTAGGTAGAAATCTCACCCCTACACATTTACTGAGGTGAGAGTTCTTTTACTTCCCACACCACATAGACATGGTATGAGAAGGACTGGCCTTTGATATAGTGGTAAATCTGGTCACCTTGGCATCGTCGCCGCCCGTGGCGATGTACTGCCCGTCCGGGGAGTAGACGAGGCACTCCATGTTGTTAAAGTGGCCCTGCTGTTTGAGCACGTACGACTCGCTCTGCCACTCCCACACCAGCAGCTGACCCAGTCCGCCGCAGCCGAGTGCTAACCAGTCTCCGGTCTTGTTGAAATTGACGGTGGCAATATGTTGGTCTGAGATACTGAAAGGTAAAGGAATCTCAGAGTGAATACATCACTAGATTTTAATAAATCACAGTCCATCTGGTAATCACACTACAATGCAAGATATAGTTAACTTATAGTGAGTGATTTAAAGTCAACCTTCGTAAGTTTGATGGTTAAAGAAGCATATATAACCTGCTTTTCTTAAAATATTCGTTAATCATAATGTAATTTAGCAGTTGATATATCAATACTACGCGAGGGAAAAAAAAATTTATTCTGAAAATGAAAACATAAATTTCAATGGAAACATTGAAAACTGGCATCCCTGAACTTAAAAGATGACGACCAGTTTTAATCGTGGCTATGAAAAGCCCTTCTTACCTGAGTGAGTGAATGAGGTTGAAGTCCGGCATTTCGTGCAGAAAGAAGGCACCGTCTGAGAAGCCCGTGCACAGGATGTGAGAGTGTTTGTGGTAGGTGGCTGCGGTGAGACGAGCGTAGTTCATCCCCACCCCGCCACGAGCTTCCTTAAAGTTCAGCCTGAAAAACACATTTGTTTGTTTGTTTGTTTAGTTTAACGTCCAATATGTTCTATTGGAGTTACCTTGGGTTTGACTAAATCTATGAGATAAATTTAGGTAGAAATCTCACCCCTACACATTTAGCAAGGTGAGAGTTCTTTTACTTCCCACACCACATAGACATGGTATGAGAACCAACACTTTTGATTTTGTATGCAGTAGAACAACGATGGAGCATATACAAAATTTGTTAATTTCAGAAAATCTTTACCCCCCCCCCCCTCTGTATATACATACTTTATGCATGGCCCTTATTGCGGTCGAGAGTATGTCATGAAAGTACCATGGCCAAATAGAGCGCCCCTTTATATATTCTTCTCTAAAAGCTCCATATTTTCGTGATCAAATGTGTCAAAGGTAAAGTATCTTATTGGATTTATGTACCTGTAGATATTACCTAAACCATAAAAAAGAGTACTTCTTAAAACGTATTTGCTCAATATCTACATCTACATCAACTTACTTGCTCGTTCTCTTGTAAAGTACTTTGCCTTGTGTAGATATCGTTTCTTCCGCAACATTTTCCACTGAAGCAAAATAGATATGGTGGTAAGATATCATTATCAATTCACAAAATCGTATTTCAATGATAGTCTTATAATGTTCAAATAGAATACACAAATTATTAATTATTATGTTAAAGTCATGTTTCACAGCTCTAGATATAAACTCTATTCACTTCACTATGACACAAATCAAGGCATTTTCAGGAAAGATTTTTCCGTTTTACGTTCGGTCGACCATTACAGGTCCTTTCCAGATTTCCTCAAGGTTCACCGTTTCTCAATAGTTTTTCACCACAGGATCATCCATGTGATGAATTCAGGTAAAAGTCTCACCCCTTACACATTTAATTTACTTCCTACACCACATAGACATGGCGTGAGAAGGACTGGCCTTGATATAGCAGTAAGCCTACCACTGCTGGGGATGAAGGAGAAAGGTGGCTGTACACCACACCACATAGACATGGTATGAGAAGGACTGGCCTCTGATAGAGCAGTAAATCTACCATTGCTCTCAGGAAAGTTGACTGACCCTGATCTGTCGCCTCTTCCTCTTCGGCTTCCTCCAGTAGGTCCTTGTCGATGGCGGCTGCGGGGCGCCGGGGCCCCTCGTTGTCGGGGATGAGGCCGTCTAGGTCGGTGTCACACTCCCAGACACACAACTGACCGTTAGCACTCAGTGTATACAGCTGCAGCTGGGTTAAGGAAGGCAGATCTACATAGCAAACTGGGCTGGTGTGGACCATGATATCTTCGAAATGTAAAAAAATTAGAAAAAAACCTGGAGAATTCCCACAGGATAAGAAATTATAGAAAAAGAAAATTAATTCATTTTTTTGTCTTTGTAGCCAAGGTTTGTTTGTTTGTTTGGTTTGATTTTACGTCCAGTCAACCATTATAGGTCCTTTCCAGACTTTCTCAAGGTTCTTTAACACCACTAGGGTGGTGATCAAATCTATGTAATGAATTCAGGTAGAAATCTCACCCCTACACATTTACCGAGGTGAGAGTTCTTTTACTTCCCACAACACATAGACATGGTATGAGAAGGATGGCCTTTGTTATAGCAGTAAATCTACCACTGCTGGGGGTGGGACTCGAACCCACAAAGCCTTACAACCTTGGGGTTATAAGTCCAGTGCTCTAACCACTGAGCTAACTCCCCACCCCCGTAGCCAAGGTGAACAGTTGGCCTAGCGCCGCACGCTCATTATGAACAGATTATCAAAGCAAAATAGCACTAAACTGAATCTAATAGAATTGTTCACTACCTTGTGTATAAGGCACTGCTGCTCATGCCTAAAAATACTGGGTCTAACTTCTTTAAATCAATATATTAGAAGGAAAATCTCAATGGTGACTTTATGTTGATTCACAAAATATAGTTCTGCCTCAGCAATCCTGGTAACTTCAGATTAAATTCTAATAAAATATTCAGAAAATTAAAAAAAAAAAAAAAATAATAATTTATTTTTTTTAATTAAAGAAAGGTTTCTATGATACTGATTTTACTGACAGATAGCCGTCTTTCTAATTATTGAGATAAGGATACGTCTAAGGACTGCTCCTCGAAGAAGGCGTTTACTATGGAGTCGGTGTGTCCACCGAGTGAGTAAATAATCAGATTCTTGAACTTTCGTGATCCATAGATGCGAGTATTCATGTCCTTTCCTCCCACGCAAAATGCACTGTTTGTGAAAATATAAACATGTATAGTGTTATACAATATCATAATACATATGTCAAATCTGAGGTTGGGCTAGTTTCTATTTTTGTTGTTTTATACTATAGATAAGCCATGGTCATATCAAATTGAGATATGACAGACAAACAATGAAACCCAATGGTAAAGCTGGTCCAGCACCTTATGGATTTGACCCTGCTGCTACAAATATGGTATCCTCAAATTAGGGCGATGCTACCTTGAATGACAGTTATTAGAACTGCCCCTAACCACTGTAACCATAGTGCACTGTCAGCCGTGACATCATAGTGTCAACAACCGTATCCTAGGAGTATCTACAGTGATCTGTAGAGTCTCTACTCAGTATTATACTGTTATTTTGTGCAGATAAATGAAAGGACTTTAGTGTCCATCTGAGTGGGATAATTATCAAAGTTTCATCGGAATCCGCTCATTAGGCATCTTATTACTCTTTGTGGGTGTCAAGGTGATCAGACATATGGTAAAAAATATGGTATCCTAGAAAACGATTAAAGGGTTCAACCCACTTTTTTTCTTAAAGATGACATGGTAAGTGAGATTCTTTGTGTTTGTCCTTACCTCTATAGCATATTGCAGAGACATTTTCTTTCTAATACAAATTCAGAATGAAAGTGAGAATTTTGTTTGCCATAGAGGTGTTTTCTGCTACATCAAATCATTTCAGAACTAGGAGCATATAATATGTTCATCATTGATGAATAAGCGTGCAATTATAAATGAAAAACAACTTAAAGGTTTGGATTAGATTCAGTCTATGGATAGTTTTTTAATCCCACTTGCACCCAGTCAACTTGCCATTTGTGCAAATGCCTGAGTCTAGGATCCAAACATATCAAGCACCAGTAGGTCAATTAGGTATTTTAGTCTTGAGTGATTGGTCATCATTAGCTGGGGATGCCTCTAATACCCTGAGACACTGGCTCCCTGCTCCTTTCTCAATATCACAGTAAATAGCACACAGATAGTGAAGGGATAGTTTTTATGCAGTATGCTGGAAGTCTATATGTGACCACTGTGCCCTCTAGACAATGTATATAGAGCTTACAAGCACACCCTGATAAAAGTAAGAAAATATCAATTGTAACAACACTGATCCTACAACCTACAATCTCGATCAATCTAAAACCCGAGTGGCGCCTCTACCTTGAGTCGGTCGTCCAGTCGATGCTGACTGTCTCGTCGTAGGCGCCGTAAAATGTTCTGTACAACACGAAGGGGTTGAACTCCTTCGTCTTCCCGGGAGAGTGAAACACCATCACAGAATTCTCCTTCGTCGCCGCGAATTTCCTGAAGTGAAGTGAAGTAAAGTGATGACATTGAATGTTCATTAAAAGCTAAGAAAAATGTTGTAGGACGCTTAAAAGTAACATTGATTATTATATACCCATGCAGTTTATTTGATAGTTACGCACTGCTGCTCCCCATGCATTGTATACTGAACCCTGTGCAATACACAGTTATACTGCACACGTTGAAATATCAGTAGTGTGTGAGCTTTCACACTGACATGTCTTTTATGCCAATATATAGTAAGATTTGATTAATTTAGGGTATATAATAGATATAGAACGACCCACCATGCTTGTACAAGCTACACAGCTAGATGGGAATTAATGTTATATACGCAACTTGGCCTGGGGCCTCCTTTCGTAAAAAACAACAATTTCTCATCTCGTTATGTAGCATGTACAGCATGGTGAGGTCGTTCTATATGAATATGAAATATTGTACCTAATGTTGTGTATCTGTTAGATCTCAGATAAAACAAAATAACGGTGGAAAACAAAGACATGCCTCGGCGGAAGACCTGTACCATATAAATATATATATACATATATATAGTGTGCTAAATTATGAAAGCTACTTGAAAAACTCTAAAGATCATGGAACTTAATGCACATATTTACAGTGAAGACAGCTACTTGGGGTTCTAGATATGTTATGGGGTTGCCATAGACAGGTTTTTAAAGGCTTTACAGTAGTGAGGACAATGTTTCTGTGTTTTAGGGAACTCGCCGAGTTGATGGATCTCTCTGAGCTCTGACCCCGCTGGGTACGAGGACTTACGAGCCGTCCGGGCTGAAGCTGATGGCGTGCACACGGTGCTGGAAGTGGTAGTAGTGGAGCACGGAACGGCTCGCCATACTGATCAGCATCGCCTCGCCCTCTGTAAGAGAATACCATCTAATATTAGCACATACTCCGTATATCCAGTAACTTATCTGTGGGGCTACAATGGCACAATAGGCAAACTTCATACATTTGCAGTGCGAATTCTTTTTCCCCTACACCATAGACGTGTACAGTAGAACCCAGCATAAGGGGCATCCTCCATTCCGAGCAAAAGTGTCCCCTCATGTGGGTTACCCCCTTACACAGGTTTACATAAATATTCCAAGCAAAAGTGGGTCCTTACATGGGGTGGTAACCATGTAACACAGGGTGGGCCCTTACACCCGTGTAAGGGGACATCCCATATAAGGGGCCATCCCATATAAGGGGCCACCCCTAATACGGGGTGACTCCTTACACAGGGTGGACCCGTACACGAGGTGTGCCCTTACACGAGGTGAACCCTTACAAGGTTTACCGCTTACACAGAGTGACTGCTTACACGGGGTGACCCCTTATATGGGGTGATCCCTTTCACAGGGTGACCCTTACACGGGGTGACCCCTTACACGGGGTGACCCCTTACACGGGGTGACCCCTTACACGGGGTGACCCCTTACACGGGGTGACCCCTTACACGGGGTGACCCCTTACACGGGGTGACCCCTTACACGGGGTGACCCCTTACACGGGGTGACCCCTTACACGGGGTGACTCCTTACACGGGGTGACCCCTTACACGGGATGATCCCTTACACGGGGTGATCCCTTTCACAGGGTGACCCTTACACAGGGCAACCCCTTACACAGGACCCTCACTTACACAGGGTTTACTGTACACCTAAGTCTGTGACTACATTTTACCATAATGCATTACAAATCTTTTTAATCTGATATTAACACTAAGTTTACCAGTGCTGTCGTCATATTCCATCATTTATACTGCGTTTTAGTTCAGACAACTTTAAACAGACTCACCTTCATTGACAGCTATCATGAGACTGCCATCTGGAGACAGTGCAGTCGCTGTTATGTTGAAGCGACTCTCCACTGGAAGTGTCTCCGATTTGTTACTGTCATGCGAAACAAAAGAGGAAATAATTCAATACAGGGATGATTAAATAAAATATAAAAATGAAATTAATGATACCTGGAAATAACACCTCTTAAGTAAGCCTGATGCTACCTTGAATAAGAAGTTTGATAAATTATAAAATGATATCCGGTAAGATCAATTGTAGAATAAAAGCTATAAATTATAAAAATTAAATTAATAAGACGTGGCAATAACACCTCTTAAGATAGCCAAATGCTACCTTAGATAAAAAGGGTTTTTTTTAAAGATATTATAAAATGATATTCAGCAAGATAAATTGTAGAATGATATTCTATACTTCAATAAAACTTGTTCCGAAACGTTCTCTAGGGGTTATTCTGTAATGTGAACTATTGTTTTTCTGTATTTTTTCTTTTCTAACAAGATCAGTGAATTATTTTTTCAAGCTATACAAACTTTTTCAGGTCGAAGATGCTGAGGCGGTTGCCTACGGAGCTGATGACGCTGTTACCGTCAGGCGTGAAGCTGAGGTTACCTTCCCGGTAAACGGTACCCAGCAGGTTGGAAAACTAGAAGAGAAACACATGTGAGAAATGAATCAACTTGTATGGGTATCAATAGCGATGGTACCTTGAAAGTTACAATACCATATGATAACCCTGGTAGCGTGGCTTCCGATTAAGTTACCACCATACAACCAGGAACAGTGGCTAGGATTGAATTAACCTCTTCTTGTTTAATGAATTGGTTGTTAAATTGTTGTTTAACTTCCTGAGAAACAATGTGAAGGAGAGTGAGGTGGCCCGAACTTCTAGAGTAAAGTGACTGAGGAGGGGGGCCTGTTCTTCGATGTTTTAGAGGTAAACATGTCGCTGAATTCAGAAATAAAATGTTGTCTTTGATACACTCAGTGGAGCCATATCGGGTATCGACTTTTCCGTTCAATAGGATAGTGGCTTCTCTGACACCTCCACTCAATGTTTGACGGAAGTCTTATGCGAATACTGAAAGGTACTATCAATGCCATTGGTTTTGTTTAATTGACAGTTTACAAGCTATATAACCACCAGGAAACACACATACACATGTATTATTACCGAGAAACTAATACTAATATAGCCTATAGGGGCCATCAATAAAGTATATCCGCAGAATTTCTGACATACTTTATGGATGGCCGCTTTGTTTTCACAAGATAGCACAATGGCCGCTTTGGATACTAGCCTAGGCTTTGTGTTTATGACATTTTTTATGTCCTGATGACAATCAAACTGGATTGTAAAAACCTGATCTAGTGACTGCCACCTTGTTAGCTACAAGACAGAACTTATTTGAAGTTTCTATAAAATTGAAGGTGTTTAGCGTCCGTCGGACACTACCTCAAAACAGAAGCATGCTGGCAGCGAAGCGTAGTGTTCAGATACTGTGAGAACTTGGTGTGGTTGAAGATGAGTACCATCTGATGTTTGAGTGTAGAAATGTGAAAATAGTACAATACCACAACAATTTATTAATAAGGAGGGATGCCAGTTGGGGTCAGAAAAAACATTGAAATATTTTCCATTGCAATACAGGGTTTATGCATTACATACACATTACAGTGGGAAATAAACAGGATTAAGGATTTTTTCCAACCACGGACGCTCCTGCAGGGTCTACTGGAACGATGAAATTATGAACTTAAGGGAGGGCTTAAAATTTTACATGGGTCAGTGGGGAGATTCAGAGGGGGATCATGGGCTGTGGCTGAATTAGGTAATGTAACAGTTGGTATGTCAATATTACACAACGAAAAATTATTTGTTATCCTCAAAATGAAAACATGAATTTCAATGGAAACATTGAAAACTGGCATCCCTGAATAAGATATTACACTACAGCAAAAGCCCAAATAAGTATACACTTATAGTTATACCGTGGATAAAATCAACTTACTGTAGATTATTGGATAGTGTAAGCCAATTCCTCAGGACACTACCCCTACTTTTTAAAACTGTAAAGTCAACAATTTCATTCTAAGATCTGAGTTTTAACTTTTATCTTATTTAATAAAACTTTTATTAAAAGGAAAACCATAGAATTTCTGCTTAGACATATACAGCATTTCCATATATTTGCATATTGCACTGTAGTCTTAAACTGAGCCTATCATTTACTATTATCACTATGATCCAAGCTGTATGTCATAGACTGAGTCAATAAACATTACCTAGCAGTAGTACAACAAGTTGTCCAGTGACCCAAATCTGGGCGATAATACAAGTAAACATCGCTTTCACTCATATATTTTCCTATTGTATAGCGTCATTGCTTAAATTAACCATTTAACATGTTCATATGTTCGTTGTCCACTTACCCTGTAAGCAAACTTCATTTTGGCTGTATGTCTTTTTTATCATAAAGCATAAGGTTCAATATTATATCCAAGTTCAGCTTCTCAGCACATGGCCAAGGTAATGTATTCCGTCAGGGTTCAAGGCCACTCCGGGGTCACGAAGCAAGTGCCCGGTTGGTCGATCGACGTCAGAAATTGCCGAAAAGCCCTGCAACACCGTTGATCATTGGCTGTCCCGGAGTGCTGCAGATAATTTCGACCAATGATATGCCTTGTTAGGTGTTTTCTTGAATCAGAATCACATGACTGTCCCTTCGGTCGCCATCTTTTGCCAGAGGATCATCTAGTGTAGGTGTCATTCCACGGAGAACGGAATTTTCTACCACAGAGCCCGGACAAACAAATAATCGTAGCAATGGCTGATGCAACAGAAATACCTCTTTACACACCTTTCTTTGGTGTAATGGGAGCTACCTCCGCCATGGTTTTCAGTGGTAAGTATTTTTTCATCTCACCAGATTGCGGCCCACCTTCGTACAGATTTGGGGATGATGGCTTCTCCGTTTGACGTCGAAGTACAAATGACCGGCTGGCGTTCGGTCTTAATTTTATATTCATATACCCTGGTAGCAAAGGTTTGGTGGGGTTGGAGATCAAGATCAGGACTAACTTGATCACTTAGGTGTACCGATGTACATTAAACACTCATTTCTAAATTTGTAGATCGGTAAGAGGCGTACTTTTCATGACTAACATCGGCGGAAACCGGGTGGGGGTGGGCAGGGCAGTTAAGTCTATTGGTGTTCACCAAAACTGCTTACGTTTCAGCCGTGAAATTATGCAGGAAACCCACTCATACAACGAAAATATATAACGTTATGTTATTATGTGTAAAAAGAACGTCATCTAACGCTAAAATGTGCCCTGATTTAAAGGTAAAGTTGCTGGTACTTCAGGAGTAATCCACCAATCCTAAGTATCACATGACTGACTCTTGGGCAGTGACTGAATAATGAGACGGCAACTACATAAGCACTTCTAATATCTACATGTGATCTTTACCTTGATTTAGTCTCCCTAAAGCTCTTTATATGTTTCTGGTGGATGGATATTCTGATTTTACTTTAAATGCACGATTTTGACGCGGACCTCCTGCAGAGTGTCTTCTTCAGTGTCAGTGTCCTTGAGTCACATGACACCATGCAGGAACCACTTTATCAAAGCTTTATGCGAGTTAACTTAATGCGTCTTCACTATTTATATATGCCCAAAACGAATTGAATGGGCAACGTTCATTAGATCAATTTGAAACTTAAGCTGGAAATATGTTGTGGTTTCACACATTGTATTGCTGAGCATGTGATGTGGGTGTGGCACCAGGTGTGTTTGTATTTTAAGTAACTGTCACATGTCTGATCGGATATGAGCATAGCAATTGGAAAGATAAAGTTGCTAATCATTTTGTAGATAATGACATCTATATATATATTGAAATAATTCTTGCATTTCGAAGTACCTGTTCATATCATGGCAGTATCTCAAAATTGAGACTTCTCTTTTGGATTTTGTGGTAAGGGTTAATTCTATTGAATAAAGTATTCCACTGATTCAAGAGAAGGTTAAGGACAAATATACATCAACTTTGTCGTAATTAATGTATAAACAATACGATAGCGTTTTCTAAGTCTGATAAAGCAAAGACAGTAAACTCACGTGACAGTCACGCAGCATCGAGCGAACCTCCCAAGGAGTTCAGTCATGTGGTTCCAGGTGCAAATACGTGCTCTACGGACACAGAGAAGTTTATAGGGAAAGGATACTAATTCTTTTCAAGATCAAATTAATCAAGATTTATTCTAATAGTGAAATAAACTGGAAGTCATGCAATTGCGTTAAAGAAATTAGAAATAAGTAACCTTGAACCGTTTTTGGTTCTGTGGAGGTGAAACTTATTTTTGGATTGGGTTAAATATAAGTATTGACTAATGAATAATATATCATATTTTTGGATTGTGATAGATATAAGTGTTGACTAATCATGAATATTATATCATTGATATGAATCGAGTTGACGTGGCGTAGCTTTTCACCTTCTTCACCTGATTTTTTTTCCAACCACGGAGCCTAGCAATAGACCCCAGCGGAACGAAAAAAACATTATATCATTGACATGGTTTATTTTAATCTCAAATTCTTGCTGTTTGTTTTTTCAGCGCTGGGAGCGGCGTACGGCACGGCCAAGTCCGGCACAGGTATCGCCGCCATGTCGGTGATGCGGCCAGAGCTGATCATGAAGTCGGTCATCCCCGTCGTCATGGCCGGTATCCTCGCCATCTACGGTCTCGTCGTCGCTGTACTAATCGCCAACAACATCAACAACGTAGACTACACACTCTACAAGTAAGGCCCAGTTCAAGTCCCTCTCCCTGTGTCGTTTCTAGCGTGCTGGTCAAACATGCCTCCCAAATACTAAGGTTAAATGACGCCCCCCATAAAGTAAAATGAAATCTAACGCTGTTATTGTAGTAGAGAGAGCCAACGTGAAATTTATACAACTAAATGACACAACTCTGATAGTTCATTCGAACAAAATATTTGCGCTCCATGCAGAATCTAGGCTTCAATAATAACTGGGTTTTAGATATTAAGATACAGAAAGCCGAGGTTTCAGAAAGCTGAAGGTCGAAGAACTGCACAAACCCAAGTGTCTTCTCTTTTTTTTTAAGGTTAATCGCAAATAACTGAAGTGACTCACTTTGCGCTCACTTGTAAAGCTCATAGTTAATCCAGATGCATATATTATATACATACTGCCTTGATCAGTACCCATCTGATCTAATAAATCAACGCATGTGCAATGTAGTAGCCTTTTGCAAAATTCCCTGCAATTTCCTGCCAATAATGATCCTCATGTCTAGTGATGAAATAGAGATTATATTATCTCAAAGGATTAAAAAGAAAAGAAATAAAGTGTCCATTAAATTAGACATATTCTATCAATGAGGTTGTCATTACAGCTTTCCTCCTATCTGAATAATTTCAATAGAAATGACATGTATATGTTATCTTCATTTTAAGTGATATAGATATTCAATTTTTATTTTTTTTGACTCACTTAAGCGGTGGCTGCCTCTCCAACACTCAAATGATAAAGATATGTAAATATGTTTAGAATGCGAAGTCAGACTACAGTGAGAGAGAAAAAAGGAGATGTTAAAGTATATCATTGGTTTGTTTCTCTCTCCAGGAGCTTCGTACATTTCGGCGCCGGTCTCGCCGTTGGTCTTAGTGGTCTAGCAGCTGGCTATGCAATTGGAATCGTCGGCGATGCAGGAGTACGCGGTACAGCACAGCAGCCCCGGCTCTTCGTCGGCATGATCCTTATCCTTATCTTTGCTGAAGTATTGGGTCTGTACGGTCTCATCGTCGCTCTCATCTTGTCAACGAAATAGATTTCCACTCACTAGCTAGCAGCTGCTTCCAGATAGATTATATGACAGCACATGTTGGACTCGTACCAAGTGCACCTCCGGAAGAACAATCTAAAAAAGAAAAAAATTCAATTCTTGAGACGGAGACTTTTATCTGTAATCCCGTTCAATATGAAAGTCCCAAACACAAACTATCCGAAGTAGAGAATGATGTTAAGAGGAATATACTAGTATGTACTTCTCCCTGTGTTTCTTAACTGGACAGTTTCCCCCTTTAGGGAGGGTGTGTGTATTTCTCCTACCTGGCGTACAAGGTGTGCTGTTATATAGACTGGGACGGCTCGTGTGATCCCACTCGTGAAGTAACAGCCATCACCGGTAGGGACTGCAGTAAAATAGACAAGGTGTAAACAAACAACCTAATGCTCTGTAAATAGTAAAGAAAAGCCGCTCCTGGCATGGTCGTGTGGTGGAGAGGGGACACTGGGTTCTGTGGTGTACACTGACCGGCACCCCTCACCACTCCACTCGGCATGCGAGGCACGCGACCCACCTTGTAGTATATTTAAAATGGAAAAAACAAACAAAAACAATAGAGAATATTCTTCGCCGAGCAGTGCGACTACTGCTTTGTACAACCGATTCAATATGATGTAACATTCCATTCCATTGGGAGCGGATAGGTTGATGCCGACTGCCCGTTAGTAAAAAAAATTCAAATTGTAGCAGAGGGATGTGGGGGTTTTCTTTCATGTTTCGATCGAGTGTCTACATGTGGGGGGTCTCTGACATTGATCTATGACAGTTGTCATTTAAGAGAAGCTCATTGAAAATGTAACCCATCTAGAATGAGACCGGTTGTGTGCTCCTTGAGTTCGTTGTTAGCTCGCGCGTGAGCTCTAGTGATAATAGTGATTATTTTTGTTTTACTTTGTACAGAGGAGACAATCTAACATGCTTGTTGGAATTTCTGGCCTGCCAGTTATACAAAAGTTGTTGTTAATCATTTAAATGTGATCTAACTATAGCATGTTCTGTCTGTTAATAATTTGACTGGATTAATCCTGGGTGTTTCTGGCCTTCCTTCTCTGCAGCACACAACAAAACCCTGTTAATGAGATCATGTTGATTACAAAATGGTGGAAGTGTCTCAAATTAGAATATAGTGTTGACTGTGTATAGTTGGCTAGGGAATACAGTAAAATGTAATCACAATGTAGTAGACATTTCAATTGAAAAACAACCATCCAATTACTATGTTCCAATCTTTCGGTTACTTGAGTACAGATAATATATTGAAGATATTTAAATAAAAAAAGAATTCCACTTGCACCCCAGTTGAGTAGGTTCACTAGCATTAGACATCAGGTTACAAATACAGGTGGGGTCGTCCTGCCTGAGGCTAACCATCTCGAGTCACGATTACAAGGGCTACTGACCGCAGGACTAGGCCATCGTGGTGTAGGTTGGGGAACAGCAGAGTACAAAACGAATGAGTGTTTGCTTGAACAGTTGTGCATGATCTAAGGCCGAGTTCTTCGTGGTCAACGCCTTCAAGTCGACTCTGTATGTAGCAGATTTAGCATCTCCCCTGAAAGGTGTAAGTGTGAAGCGAGGAGAAATTCGTACAGTGTAATATAAATAAGCTAGCTGATATATATGAGGAGTTAACTGGATGTACATGGCAAATGTATATGATTCGCTTAATGTTTCCTGTGTGTGAAGTGTAAACCTTTAAAGATGCCCCCAAGCCCCCCCAAGTACAAGTGGATTGTTAGCTCATGGGCATTCTCGTCAGTAGTCCCCCCAAAGATCTTGAGATTATAAGTGAACCATCGTCTGCTGTGATGCGATCTCCAATCTTTCTACCACGATGTCATGCTTAGGAAGTAATCCACTTGCCAAACTAAAGAAAGGAAAACTAGAAAAAAACGCCGCATTATAACCAATGGGACTGACATCTATGGATTGTATTGATATAATTATAAAACAAAAACGAAAGCAGACTAGAAAAAGCAAGTTCGATGAAGGAAAGTCTCTGACAGTGTGCCCTACTAACACAAACAAGGCATTGTTCTGGTAGTCGCCGTTCCATGTCCATGTGCACTAAGGGTAGGAAGGGACAGAGCATGATCAGTTGTCGCTGTAAGATATTGTGTCGTGATGGATCATATTGTTCTTGCAATAAATGTATATTCACCAAACAAAACTCCGTTTGCTTGTCCTAATTCTGTCATTCAGTCATACCCACGCTACATAGTAAACTCAAAAGGGAGTTCGCCAAGATTGAATAGCTATAATTAGAGCCATGCAATTAGAAAAAATGATAGGGATTAAGATATCTTTAAAGAGCAATCTCGAAAAAATGTCATACTTGTCCGTGGAGAATTAGGTAATGGGTGAGCAACGAAATGTCCTTAGGATGGATCCTATGACCAATATAGTGCTCTGCCCTTGTCATTTCCAGGAATGAAACCTTGATGCCAAAGTGAATTGAACAGAAGAATCGCACTTTTCCAAATGAGACATTTCATTACATATTTTTTATCTACCTGAATATAAGACCTTTGAAATAAATTTTATCTTAAAAGTTCATAGCAAAATCCGCCAAGATTAATGAGTTCTTGTATTTCACATTTAATAAGGTGCAGATAAGAGTTTTCGTCAGATGGATAATTCTTGTCATCGAACACAGATATGGGAGTCTGCCTCATTGTTTAGCTAAAATAACACGTCGACCTCCGGTAGAAGTGAAAAGAATTGCCCCCCCCCCCCCCCCCCCACTTCGAATACCCCTAAAAAATGTCTCTTCCCCCCCCCCCCCCCCGGATAACCCCCCATATAATTCCCCCCTCCCCCCGCCATGATTATTGGACGCCCATTAAGCGCAACTTTTATAAAGCTAATGCAATAGTGTTAGGCATAAACCTGACCTCCAACGCATCCGACGGCCCCCTCCCCTCATACAACTGTTACGTGCACAACAATACCATCATTTGGATCTGCATGGTCGTAGTTCACACGTAGTAATAGCCGAGCGAATACGATGATATTGCATAGTGACTTTTCCCCGTTTTCTCCTAGGAGAATACGGTTTTCTGTATTCTACTCAGTAGCGACCTTTAGGCTCTAAAGGTTTAAAGTGGAGACTTCGTATGAGGTGCCTGTGTTTGGTGGATGCTAAAACGCGAGAGACCCATCCTTCAGCTTTCATGGCGAAATAAAACGGTCCCTTGCCGCCCAGGCGTCAACTTTTCACCCAGTTTCCTATGAATTCTATTTCACTCTCTACACACACTTTCCCAATTTAAAACTTTCAAAAGCATATTGTATAGCGAGGCCCAGAAATATTAAGTTCTATAAAAGTCCCAGTGAAGAACCGGAATAGGCTGTCACACCGACCGACCGCCTTAAGCAGGGACCCATCCTGTTCCCATTGTGGTCCTGGCATACATCTGTGACAACATTTAAAATAGGACGGATATGCCTCTGACTCTTCAAGTGTGACATTTTCTTTAAAAAAAAAAAAAATCAAGACAGTGCATCATCAGACAGATGAAGTGAAGCGGGGACTCAGATGACTAAAAGGCCAGCAACAGCAGCTAATGAATAAAATGTTATCACTACTTTATAGAGTGTGTTTCCTCTTCGTTTGTAGCATAATGAACATATATCTGTGTTCTAAATACAGCACTTATTTACCATATCCAGTGATATAAAGTAAAACTCTAGACCATTGGAAATTTAATAAATTATATATTTAAGGGTGACCATTTTAAAATATCGAGACCTAAAGGGATTATCCATAAAATATGTCATGCAGCAGGGGGGGGGGGGGGGTATATATGACAAAAACATGACAACTTCACAAGGGGGTGGATGGTCAAAAATAACATGACGTCATTTATGGACCGCCACCAAAATTGGCCCAGTGAAACAACCTAAATAGTATTCGAGCAGGCATACCGAATGGCAGGGTTTGATTATTTGAAAACAGAAATCATTTTGAAAGGATATTTCACATTTTTATATGCACCTACCCTTCAATTCAAAGCATCCCCTTCCATGAAAATAATCATAGAGCTCATTGACAAAAAATATTGAAAATACAGGGGCGTCAGAACACTTTGAAAGTGGGGGAGCGAACTGAATAATTGCTGACTTTTTTCATGGTATGAAGTTTGACATTGACCTGTTCCATTGGATTTACCGTAAATCTTTGAAAAGTCAGGTCTTAGCCTTCATTACATGTGAAAAAGTCAGACTTTGACATCTTTCCACGATGAAAAATCAGGGCTGAGCCGTCACTGCGTTCTAAAAAGTTAGAATTTTTCCACGGTAAAAAGTCAGGACTTAGCTATCGTTGCACGCTAAAAAGTCAGACTTTGACAGTTTCCCATGGTGAAAAGTCGGGGCTTAGCCATCATTGCATGGTAAAAGGTCAGAGAGTTTGAAACCTTTCCATGGTGAAAAGTCAGAGCTTAGCTGTCATTGCACAGTAAAAGGTCAGACTTTGACACTTTGGCACGGTGAAAAATCAGGGCTTAGCCATCATTGCACAGTAAAAGGTCAGACTTTGACACTTTTCCACTGTGAAAAGTCAGAGCTTAGCCATCATTGCATGCTAAAAAGTCTGACTTTGACATTTATCCACGGTGAAAGGTCAGGGCTTAGCTATCATTGCAGGGTAAAAGATCAGATTTGACACCTTTCCGCGCTGAAAAGTCAGAGCTTATCTGTCATTGCATGGTAAAAGGTCAGACTTGGACACTTTTCCATGGTGAAAAGTCAGAGCATAGCAGTCATTCCACGGTAAAAGGTCAGACTTTGACACTTTTCCGTGGTGAAAAGTCAGAGCTTAGCCGTCATTGCACTGTAAAAGGTCAGACTTTGACATTTTTCCATGGTGAAAAGTCAGAGCTTAGCAGTCATTGCACAGTAAAAGGTCAGACTTTTACATTTTTCCACGGTGAAAGGTCAGGGCTTAGCTGTCATTGCATGGCAAAAGGTCAGACTTTGACACTTTTCTACACTGAAAAGTCAGAGCTTAGCCGTCATTGCACTGTAAAAGGTTAGACTTTGACACTTTTCCACAGTGAAAAGTCAGAGCTTAGCCATCATTGCATGCTAAATAGTTAGACTTTGACATTTTTCCACGCTGAAAGGTCAGGGCTTAGCTGTCATTGCACGGCGAAAGTCAGACTTTGACACTTTTCTACACTGAAAAGTCAGAGCTTAGCTGTCATTGCTGGTAAAAGGTCAGACTTTGACCCTTTTCCATGCTGAGAAGTCAGAGCTTAGCAGTCATTCCACAGTAAAAGGTCAGACTTTGACACTTTTCCACGGTGAAAAGTCAGAGCTTAGCCATCATTGCATGGTAAAAGGTCAGACATTGACACTTTTCCACGGTGAAAAGTCAGGGCTTAGCCATCATTGCATGCTAAAAAGTTTTAGAAATTTTTCGATGATGAAAAATCAAGACAGTTTTTACACTTGATTGAGTTAAATTTGAAGGTGCTGACTTTTTTGGGCTGGCAAAAAAGTGGGGGGGCGGCCGCCCCCCCTGCCCCCCCTATTCTGACGCCACTGAAATAAAAAATACACAAAGAGAAGAATAGAATAATTAGTAGAAACCCAACAAGAGTTAGACTTGACAATGTTTATGCCACGACGGGAAGGTCGCGTATTACTACACAAGGCGTAGCCGAGTGTAGTGAGGAACAGACCTGACCAGAGTGGCATAGACATTGACAAGTCTAACTCGAGTTCGGTTTCGTATTTATCCTACCTCGTCTATACTTTTGTATTACTAAAAGATAAATATTGAGTCAATGACCAACAGAACTTTTTTTCATAGTAGCTGACATCCTGCTCTCTGATTGGTCAATATTGTTAATACTCTAATGGCATAAAAAAACACTTTATGTCACGGCCTGCCACATAAAATTTCCCTATGATAAGTCTGTGGCGGTTTTTTATTAGGGGTAGGATAAATACTCCTTCAGATACTATGAATTCCGAATCTGAACAGAAGCGCGTAACCTTTGGCCTATCCTGCCCACGACTGTGCTGTTTGAAAAAGCTTTCCCGAACACACTCGCCGAGATCAGCTGGCTTAAAAATATCGGTATTCCGAACGCACCCACAGAGGAGAGCATCACACCGAGAACCAGCTACGTCTAGACACTGCGCCGCTCCGTTGCCTCACACTCTAACTAGGTAATAAGTAACGCAGTGTGCTCCATGGGTAATCGCTGGTTTGGGGCTTCCTTGCGGGAAATACGTGGTTTTCGAAAGCTAAGTAGACATATGTCAGCCTAGAACTATCACACAAAATGGGGCTTTCAGGATTGACTTCCGACTACATAGGGAGCAAGATAAAGATTTTCGTCCCTGATGGACAGTATGAAGGTACCGTCTTCGCTGTTGACTTGAATGGACAGAAAATAACCCTTGAAAAGGGTAAGTTTGGCTTGTTGAGGTTGAGAACGTGTTCACGACAGATGCAGGATATTTGTGTTTATATATTCGCTAGTAAACACACACTTGATTAATAAACTAAATAATAGTTAACACTGCTAGTAGTAAGGTACCCACTCTATCAGTGACACTAGGTCATTGACACATTTCCTGTTGACGTTAGGTTTTTAGATCTGTGGTCAGTGCTAGGTGTGTATTTAATTTAGACGCTCCAAGACTGCCTATACTGGCTATAGGCTATACAAATTACCATTGTACCTCGGTCTACTTGAAATAGAAACAGTATTCCCCTAGAGTGTTCCTAGATAGCAAAAGCTTTGTAAACAAAGGCAAAGATTAAAGCCTTTCTCAAAGAGGGTGGTGGGGCACGTCAATCCTGCACATGTTACTGTTGATATCATTGATTTATAAATAAATACAGGTACGGTACCCACCTTTATCTCACCCCAGATATTTTTTCTCCATAGACTTAACATTGGGAACCCGTATCTAACACCCATTAGATATTTAGGAAAAATATCCAATGGGGGATAATGTCACAAATGTTAGTCCATTAGTCAATATTAAGGGTGAGATAAATTCAGAAACCCATTCAAGTTTAGGGTCAGAGCTCGATCTCATCTCATTTGAATCACATAGCAATTCACGCGGCTTCGCCTTGTGAATTACTAAGTGATTCAAACTCGATGGGATACGAGCTCAGACCCTAAACTTTCATGGGTTTCCTCTATAGTCCCTCCCTCAGACCATGCACCCTTGCCGTAGCCTGATATTATTAAGCAATTGAAAGCCCTATTCCATTTAAAAAGAGATGGGTTTTTTTTCTTTGTAGATTGAAATGCCAAAGATCATTTCACATAAAAAGCTTGATTCATGAAATGTTATAGGAATATTTGCTTCAAGTATCCTCATTCAGGAGTAAATGCATATCCGTTGTTGAAGGAATATCAATCTGGTTGTTGAAGGTTGGTTTTAGGTCCACAATGAGAGTCCAACTTTTACAATAGGAACACCCTCTGAGTCCTAGTTCTTAGCCTTGAGAATGCAGTGGATGGACAGGTTGATGGGTAGGCAAGATGAGCGTGAGAGATTGGGTGGGTGGATTGGATTGACAGGCAAGTTGGGCTAGTAAGATGGGCATGCAAAATGGGTGGGCGAGCTGGTTGTCAGATAAAAGGGACGTACAGGATGGGTGGGTGAGTCGGATGGGTGAGTTAGATGGGCAGGTTAAAGGCCCGATATGGGCAGGAAGGGAGCTAGACAGGTGAGCTGGGCAGGCAAATTGGGTGGGCAAATTGGGTGGGCAAGATGGGTAAGCAGGCAAGTTGGGTGGGCAGGAGAGACAGGCAGGGAAGTTCGGCGGGCGGGTTTGTTGGGCAGGCAGGTCGACCTGGGAAAATGGGTAGGCATGTGGGTTGGGCAGATGAGATGGGTATGGACTAGCAGGATAGTATGCAGAATGGGTGGGCAAGGTGGGCAGATGTGTTGGACATGGCTGATGGGCAGGTAAGTTGGGTGGGTGAATTGTGCAGGCAAGATGAGCAGGCAGGTTGGGCAGAGGATCTGAGTGCAGGTTGTGCAGGTAAGTTGGGTGCGTGGGTTGAATGGGTGAGTTGGGTTATTAAGATGGGCATGCAGAATGGATGGGCGAGTTGGGTAAGCAGTTTACACATACAAGATAGACATACAAAATGGGGAGGTGGGCTTGGCCAGAAATTTGGGAAGCAAAGTTGGGCGGTAGAGTTGGGTGGGCAAGTTGAGTTTGTGGGTTGGGCGGGTGCATTGGGTGGGCGAGTTCTGCAACTATGCACATGTATTTAAAAATGACCTTTTGAATGTTTTGTTTTCCTTACTATCAGTTACATCATGCAGAACAGGAAAGGAAATAAAAGGGATGCAAAACTACTTCAGTTATGAAATAAAAAAGAGTAAGTATTGTCATTACATACATAATGTTACTATCAGGTGTGAATAGTAAGCTGAATGAATGACTCCAAGTCTTCATCCTGTTACAAGATTTATTGCTGGCGTTACTGCAATGCGCTACACTAGTCTGACTGATAAGATTACAGCAAGCTCAAGGTTTTATACTGGCTCTGTTTACCACGTGGGGGTGACCGTGTTGATCATAACCATGGCTCGCCTCCAGTGGCCTATTACGTAGAGCCAGCATAATCAGTTAGGCCAAGGGATAGAGTCTGTATGTTTTGCATACAGTTAATATGAAGCTTAACAATAAGAAACTATATAATGTGTATTTCGTAATGTGTCAATGTGTAGTCCAACAGAACCTGGAGCTATAGATATAGTATGGATTATCCCACCAATTTATAACCTTCTTCTCTCTCGAGGATATCCCAATTATATTGTATATAGTTGAGGACATGATAGACAAAGTAAGTAAAACTATACATATATACAAACCGCAGCTCTGTAAGCCTACTCCGTAGGCAACACGCGGAAGGATAACTTAGCACTGGAGATGCTGGAAGATGGGAACATAAGTTTCCTAAGCAAATTCCTCCAGTATAAATAAAAACGTTAAAAAAACAAACTCTTCAGAGTTAATCTGATAAGAGTACATGTTAGGGGCACGAATAACATTGCATATTTCTTATTAACAGTTGAAATAACCAGTGACAAAAGGATGGCTGCAAGACAATCAGGAAAGTCAGAGTAAGTAAACATTCCTCGTAATATGTTCTCACAGCGGCTTAACTGTTAATATTTTCTCATAAAATTATCTAATTAAATCTGATCATGTGTAGTCATTTGTATTATTATAAATGCCTAATTTATTTGCGCATTAAAAAAGCAACCTTATTATGATAAAACCTTTATTGTTCAACTCCACGTTTTGTATTTGATAGTAGCACCAAACTTGTCAGAGGTAAACAGGTTGATTCCCACGTTAAAGAAATCCGGTCACTCAATCGTGAAGAGATGCTGCTGAAAAGCACAGTGGGACTAACACGAAAAGAAAACGGGATCGACGAAGGACCCCGAATCGTTAGAGTCAAAACGCGTAAGTGATTGTGTAAAGAATATTTTCAAATCAATTTAACACCAAAAAAGGAAACTTCTCAATAAATCGGATTGGAAACGATATGACAGAGAGGAATAATATATACATAGATATGTATACACGTGTGTATTCGTCATGAATTCACAGAAGAGAATAGATTTTCTTATTTTCTGGTGATAACAAGTCTAGGTGTTTATTCTAGGGCAGCTACCGCTTGAATAAAAGAAAATTAAAAACATTTCTCATTTTAAGTAAGGTTTCTTTTTCTATGGGATCTTTCATACTAATTATTATCTTTTAACAGTTCAAGAAGCTCAGAGGAAGACGCCAGCAGACGTGTTGTCTCTTCAACAATGGCCTCAACATTATCTTGTGATTAGCAAGGATGGCAGCCTGTTTAGAGATGCGGTCAGTGAACCTAAATTCCATTACCATCTTATTTGTTCAATAAGGGGAGGTCTTATTATTCTATGTACGTTGTTATGAGAAAACGCGGTTACTGAGCCCGTACAGGGGGACGTTCGAGGTCATTTGAAGAAAAAATACGGCCCGATGCCGTAGGCGGGAGGGCCGTATTTTTTTTCATCAAATGACCGAGAATGGACACTGTACGGGCTCAGTCACTACGTTTTCATATTACTATATACCTCCTACTCTTTAAAAAACCCATTTTATGATCTTTTTTGCACCACGAAATGCCACTGCTTTTCACTACGGCTCGCTGTAACAGCGGGCGTGAACATTATTAATACTACACCCCCAGCAGTGGGCAGTATTTCATAGACGTTCGCTCACAGGTATATAGTAATATAGTTTGAGATCGCTCCAGATCTAAATTGATGTTTAAAGATTACGAAGTGACAATAACACCTCTATGGCAAAAAAAATAAAAAAAATTGGGTAAAACTTTTTTTCTCTCTCGTGTGCGTTACGTGATCTGGCGGGATCTGTGAACGCTTTCGGTCGGAATTTTTTTTTGGAGAGGCAAAAATTAGGTCGGCAAAAACTCACTCACCTGTCAAGTCAGGTAGAGAACCAACCCCGGTCACTTACCAGCAGTCGCTAAAGCTGTTCGCCTCGTACTCTCAAAAAAAAGAAAAATCTAAATTTATATCTATGCACTTTCTTATGACGTTGAGACTTCTAGCCGTACCTTTTGTGAGCTTGCTAATTTATTGTGACACATATATAAACTGCAGATAATGTTAGTTATCTCTTTTTTTTTAAAGATGATACATATACAGTCGCAGGCAGTAATTGGTATTGCCATCGAGGGGACCAAACCTGGAAGACGTGGTACGATAAGTTTTCTTCAGGTAATGCAAACCAAAGAAATTCTCCTCAATTTTTCCAATTATCATAGTCTAAGAAATATCATATTTGCCTATGAATACTTATTTTTTGAGTGACAGTATGCTTATCAAGATATGATACATAGTGGGTCTATTCATGAGTAGAAACGTTGCCATTTAGAAAATATGGTGTAGTTAGTGGCATCCTTTTATATTTGTGGAATCATTTGTGGCATACACTTTGATATATGTTTTATGATACCTGTCTGATAGTCTTAGGCTTAATGAAACATTACTTACTGACTTTACTAGTTACTAACTTTACTCATTTTATTGTCATTTAAGGTTGGAACCAGAGCCTACGGCTTTGTGTTTGATGTCCTTTCCCTTGGAAGAACTCTCTTTGAAGAAGGACTGAAAACAATCCTTGAACATCCCAAAATCCAAAAGGTACCTTAGAACCATCGTTGTTTTTCGTACTTAGTTTTCCAGGAGAATTTGTTAATGCTATCTAATATAGTTGATATTTTGAATCACCTTAATACAACATCCAATGATTTTCTAGAGATAAATAGATAGACAATAATCGATGATTTGGGAGAAAGGCGGCCGTAAAGCACGAGAGGTTGACGCGTGGTAATACTCGAGCGCTAGTGAGTGTATTATGACATCAACCTCGAGTGGTTTACAGAGCCGCCTGTCCACATTACCATCGTTTGTGGCATTTATTATCCATCTTTTCGAATAAATCAAACCCAGAAATTGCCACATTAAAGGGTATATCTAAAGGGACTATTCCTTTGCTCTATAGCACAAAGTGACTATTTGTCCCGTATACCATGGTTTTGGGGCCGTATACCACAGATTTGAATCCGTATACCAAAGTTATGGTATCTGACAGGTTTTATATAATGGGTCGTGGTTTACTGAGTCCCCATATATTTTCAATAGGGTCTTTGTATACGATGGATAATAAAATATTAATGATTGCTAGATATTTTGTTGATGCTCTACCCTCTTGATTAGTAAGTATTGAACACCATGTCATTCCCTCTCAGGTGCTGTGTGACTGTCGGATGGTGTCGGATGCCCTCTTCCATCAGTACGGTGTGAAACTCCTCAACGTGTTTGATACGCAGGTGAATATTGTGTTATCACATGTGTACCTCAATATTAACATGAATATTCTATAGCTAGGCAACATGAAACATATTAGGTAATAATGTATAATCTCACCCCTGGTGTTTTTCCCAATAGACTTAAAATTGGGAATTCGTACTCAATGCCCATGAAGTATTGTAGAAAAAACATAATGGGGGATTATGGCCCACATTTTAGGCAATAAGTCAGTGATAGGGGTGAGATAAAATATGAACCGCACTCGAGCCATAACCACTGATAATATGCCATTCATTTCACTCGGTTTTGCCTTGTGAGTTTGCTCCACAACCAAACATCATGGCATATTGTCAGTGGCTATGAATCTTGATGTAGTTCCTTATTATCAATCTCGTATGGGATAATTTTTTGTTGAAAAGGAAATAAGTTTGATTTCTTGGAACAATCACAAGCCCCTGATGGCTTGAACACTCCTTATGGAGAAATAAAGAAGAAACCAACAAGTTTTGATCAAAGTCGTTCTTCACGAGTTTGATGCGGAGTGATATGAACAAGACGACAGCCGAGTGAATATCACATAGCATTCAAATGAGTTGGAGAATGACTTCTTTAAACAAACGAGTTCCTTTTTGTATTTATCTCACCCCTGTACACACTAAATGAATGGACAACACAGGATATAAACCATGGGGAACGGACTGCAATACTCATAGGGGCATGGAGAACGAGTTTCCAATGTTAAGCCTATGGGCATTTTTTCCAGGCGGGGGAGATAAATTCCCAGGGTGAGATGAATGTAGGATATGACTAGTAAACATGTGAGATGGTGTTGTAGGTGGCGGACGTGTTCGTGTACCGGAATCAGCACAGCGGGGACATGCCGCGTTACGTTCAGGGCATCAACATTCTCCTCTTCAACTACCTCAACGTCAAGGCCAACGAGGCCAACTTCAAGCAGCGCGAGAACGTCCTCGAGGTCAGTGCGATTTTTCTTATATTAAATATTATATACCTGTTATTATACTTACAATTCACAAGAAAAATACTCTTTTTATTGAATATCTATATTCGATGTGGTACATCGCTCTTCTGCATCATAATTCGTTGCTTACACAGTATTCAATACAATCCTGTTATTAACTCGACATATATATACATAATGTTCTCAGTTTTTGAGATGAGTGGTGACAGATTCGTGTAAATTTGTAGTTGGGACACGGATGTCCAAAAACGTTACATGTGACAGTAGATCTTTATACATACATATCATCTGCAGGTTTTTTTAACCCTAAAATTCCGACGAAATCAGGCGATTTGTCTTGCTTATTCTCATCTAGAGACGAGAGAGAGAGAGTAGAACAGATTTTAAGACTATTTTATTATACTTACCTCTCCTAAGCAAGTGGTAACTGTAAATTAGTGACAGAGTGTGCAGGAGATTCCTATATTGCATAGTGTGTAATACATGCTCACACATCACTACACGACTTGAAGTAAATCTGTATTGCTATGAGTGTTGCTAAGCGTGTTGCTAAGTGACAACGTCACAGCTACGTCATAATGCCACATCTATAGTTCTTTATCAAACTTCAACCTGATGTTCTATATTTAAAAATGTGAAAATCTGGGGCAAGTTGGGAGAGTTATGTTAAAGCATTGAGGAATGTGCTTTCTCTACATGTTTTCTATTGAATCGATGTTTCTGGATTAAACAATTAAAGCTTATTATTAAAGGTGAATTTTATACCTTTTATTAATAATGGTAGGATTAGTAGAACCCTATGTCAGGGACACCTCACCAGTGGGACACCCTGCATTAATGGACAATTTGCTCAGAACCGAAATTGTTTTCCCTATTAAGTGTTAATTTTCACCTGGGTTAACTGTAGGCACTTACATAACTCCCGTTCGCGGCTCTGCTGCTCATAGTGTCATTAACCTTTTGAGGGACACTTTTTACCTCACCTATCTTCAAAAGTCGATTCTCAATCTATTTATTGGAATATCAAGACAATTAGGGTGTCATATTAACAGGCTTGATGAGATCTATCACATGCATATAAGTTATCAATGATTGGTTGAGAAAAAAATAAGGGTTTGGTCAAGTGAATTTAAATAGGCATTTTAGGGTATGAAGATCAAGTTGCTCATAAAAATAACTAGTTTGCACATGTTCTATGGTCAAGAATGGTATAGAATATGTCTTAACATTTCCATTTAGACATGAACCACTATGTTTTATAAGCAACCCCAACATCCTCACATATACCATATACCAACGTTGACCTTTGACCTTAAAATTACCTTGACCTTGGAAAAGGTCATCTCATGCATGGTCACATCTGCCTTGTCATGACCATCCACTTTTTAAATCATATTTCTAGCTTCAATAGTTCATGAGAAATAGGCATTTTAAGTAATTAAATGACTCTTGATACCAGCTTGGTGGATCACAAAATTTGGATCACAATTAAACTCTTAACTATGGTTAATTGTGGCAGAATTCCAGGTCTTTGAATGGCCATAACTTTGCTTTAAATTGGCATAAAGACTTCATTCAAAAAGTAAAATCAATCAGTTTTGCAAGATCTTTCCATAGATCACTAGCTAGAGTGCATAGAACTAAGTCTTAAAAATTAGGTAAGTGCCTAGATTAAGGGGTAACCCTGTATAAGCCGTCACCTCGGGACAACACTACAAATCTTTTGTCTGTGGTGGGTGGGTTTGGGGCATAAACTTGTGTATAAATAATCAGACACCAGGCTATGGCTATGGCTGTCTGTCTGTAGGCTGTCTGTATGGTTATATCATGGTCTATAAACCATATTATTATATACCTGTGGTAGTAAATCCTACACATACGGCCCGCTCCTACCCATGTCATATTTATATCCGTACAACACCTAGGTGACGTACGGGGTATGTATGTGGCGTACGGGGCATGTACTGCGGCGAAATCCAAAAACTCCCCCAGAAGCAAGGTTAAAAATTTGATATTTTAAGGTATATAATAATAGAGAAACAGGCTGACTGTCTCCGTACGGATAAAATACTTGGTAAAATCGGCGATCAGATGAACCGATGCCAAAGGCATTTTACCAAGTATTTAATCCGTACGGAGACAGTAAGCCTGTTTCTCTATAGTACTACCTGTATGTGTATACACATTGATAGCATATCCATCAACAGAATTTTAGAAAAAATGCAGGGAACGAAGTGTGTCCCCCTAAGCGGGGTTCATCTCAGCACAGTGTATTAGTTTCCCCTAATTATTCTGGAGGTATCTACTAGGCTTTCAGTAGGCTCCAGGTAGAGTATTGATTCATACTTAATGATATAGGATATATTATGAAGAGACGTCACGAGTTTGAGTCTCGGTCTATTCATCTCACACATTTTGTGGGCTCCATAATTTCACGAGTCGAAGATGAGTGACATTACGGAGCCAACAAAATGAGTGGCATAAATAAGCTCAAACTCAAATGAGTGGCGTCTAGATTTTATCCTACCCCGTTTCCACATTTTTTCAGTATCAGAAAGTAGTGGCATAAACAACACTTTATGTCACACCCATGACATAAACAAATCCCATGTTAAGCCTATGGCGTTTTTTATTAGGGGTAGGATTAAGTATGATGGCTCAGTTTCCGCTTTATCAGATGCTATTTTAACAGTTTCCAGTATGTTCATTTTGTGCAACAGTCTCTTGGAGATGTGAAATGTACATAGTATATTATCACTATTAGTAGTATCTTTCACATTTTTATTGTTAGATCTACTGTGCATAACATTTGCGATGTTTTCATGGCTGTTGACATCATTTACCAGAAATAGTACATTGGCTAAGTAGAAATTGCTACATTACAAAAAAAGAACATATACAGTAGAACCCTGTGTAAGGGGATTTATCTCACCCCAGATATTTTTTCACCATAGACTTAACATTGGAAACTCGTATCTAACACCCATTAGATATTTAGGAAAAATATCCAATGGGGGATAATGTCACAAATGTTAGCCCATTACGGTAGTCAATAATAAGGGTGAGATAAATTCAGAAACCCATTCAAGTTTAGGGTCTCATTTGAATCACATAGCAATTCATGCGGCTTCGCCTTGTGAATTACTACGTGATTCAAACTCGATGGGATACGAACTCAGACCCTAAACTTTCATGGGTTTCCTTTATAATCCTCCATTTCGAGCCAATATGTCCCCTGACACAAGGTATCCCCCCGACACGGGATGCCGCTTACGCAGGGTTTAATTTATATCTAATCGAGGGAACCCTCAAATTCCATATCCAATAGATTCTGTAACCATCATGCCAGCAAGCCATGATTACTCTAGCTCCGTTCTCAAAATTCTGTAAGAATCTAGACTCAGACGGAGTTGTATGAAATTTAGACCGAAATCTCTTCACAGAATGAAAAACAGTTGTCTGGAGTCGCCTGGAATTACTCTGCGTAGAGGTCAGTTGTCTTAGTCTAGTCGCTGTCGCCCGTTCTCGTCTGACATTCAGCTTACACTGCGATCACGTGACTACAAAATGAACCACCTAGCCCCACAATACTGACAAAAACCACCATGAGCATAAATCCTCATAAAGATATTTTGGTTAAATTTGTATATATGGGAATTTTATACAGGGGAATTTTGGTTGATACACTTAATTACATTTTTGTTAAATCAAGATTTAATAAACGAGGTGAAAACACCTCTGTACCCAACCGATGATGAAAAAATGTGTTAAATCAAGAAACTATTGTATCGCTCGTGTGTAGTCTTTTATTGATTTTTTTATCATGGTGACAAGGGTGACAGTCGTAGCCTCATCTTCTCTGTAGTCCTTTCTTTTTGTTGTCCTGCATTTGGGTCATTCTCCAGTATGATTAAATCTAAAAATATAACAAAATATTGCAAATGATTTATGATGCACAGTCGGGGGACAAGCGTTTTGTCAGATAGAAAAGGATACAGTGGTGGAAAAAATTGAGCAGAGCTTGCGATTATATTTTTTTAAATGATGGTGGTAAGAGCAGCTATTATGTAAAGTACTATTCACTTTCTTCACACATCTTATTACAATATGATAGGCGAAGGAACCACTTATCAAGCACAAGACTGATATTTTTGTAGTTTGTAGACTGTACAATAGTTGAATTCTTTCAAACATACAGCGACATTTGGTTGAGTTGTTGGTCACCTGGTTAGTACCTTTTAGTGTCAGCCCTGTGTACTTCATCAGAGTCTAAAGTTACCTATTACAATGAATTACTGGCATTTGAATCTAATGGGTAAGGCTCTAGATGCTTTATAAAGATGTTGATCAAATAGATATGATATTTCAGAAGGTATATACATGTATACACAATATTGACTGGATTCAGATACAAGCGGTCGTATGCTATGAGGAGTTGACGCGTAGTAATGCCCGAGCCCATGCGAGGATATTGCGTAGAGGCAACTCCGAGGAGCATACAACCGCTTTTATCTGAAGCTAGTCAATATTGTATTCATTATTCACCTTTTCTGGACAAGTGGCATGTCGATATCAGTTCATTTTAGTTATGCACTATTTTTCCCATTGGCACTATATTTCCGTATGTGCCTCCCGGAGCAAACACCATATCAGTATGCGGCGAGTATGTCAATACACACTCCCTACATGTTTTCAATGGACACTTCATTAGGTGGATAATAAAAATACACACTCCCTATGAGTTTTCCATGGACACTTTGTATTAGGTGGATAATACAGATACACACTCCCTATAAGTTTTCCATGGACACTTTGTATTAGGTGGATAATACAGATACACACTCCCTATGAGTTTTCCATGGACACTTTGTATTAGGTGGATAATACAGATACACACTCCCTATGAGTTTTCCATGGACACTTTGTATTAGGTGGATGATACAGATACACACTCCCTATGAGTTTTCCATGGACACTTTGTATTAGGTGGATAATAAAAATATACACTTCCTATGTGTTTTGTACGGACACTTTGTATTAGGTGGATGATAAAATGAAGTAAGACATTGTTGCACTGAAATATTGGGGTACACATATACGATACTGACTGGTAGCTGCAGATATACCAATCAGCGTTTAGAAATCATTAGTTCTGCTTCGCGGAACGTAAAAACGCACGAGCCATAGTTGGACTGAGATGATATTAATTAGGTCACTCGCTATCACATTAATTAGGTCGTTCACGATGACGGTGATTCGGTCACTCCAAATTACACTCATTAGATCACATTGTGTCCCGTTAATTAGACTGAGATCAATGTATACGTATTCCTTAATATTTACTATACCTAGTACTATATGACTGGGGTTCTCAAGGAGTGGGACCTCTGGGCACATGTCCTTTATGTGTCTTGTTATAATATTGTACATCTGTAGGACCACACACACACATATATATATATATATATATATATATATATATATATATATATATATATATATATATATATATATATATATATATATATATATATATATAGTAACCATGCATTAAGGTACACAGCTACTGTATTTCATATTGGCTAATGTATTATCTATGAAATTGTCCATGTTTTTGTGTATACCAAATTGCTCGCTAAATGTATAGCCAGTTATATGATTTAAAAAAATTTAAATTGCATCTGCAATCAAACCAGCTACCAACGTTGTGCAGATGTCAGTATGAATATAAAAAAATAAATATATATATGTATATATATATATCAAACGGGCAAAAAAGGAGTACATTCTAAGTTTTTCCTAAATATGAATTTATTTATGAAAAAAATGGCAGTGAGTCGCATATAGTATACTCTGCATTGCATGATTGATATATGGTTTTATCTGTTTGGACCTGACTTTCTCATGGGGATCTCCATTTTTCAGTTCAAAAGTGCCTATACATTTCTTTGCTATTCTTTTATATTTCTACTGAATAAGTATGAAGTCGGGATCTTCATTTCTCACCCGTAGGTCAGTAGATTTTCCTACACTATAATTGGAATACGCCTAATTAGAATGTTTAGCTAAGTATAGGCTTTACACCACATTTACATGCATGTATTTAGAATTATAATTGGGTAATATATATGTAATTAACATTTAAGTACCTTTACAATTTATAAAACGTTTTTATAAAGATCTGAAAGCTCATGGTCATCTCTACGTGAAGGGAGTGTCCTGTCCTCACTGATTTTATGTCAGGTTATGTGACAAGAAATGGGACCCGTTCTGGTCCCTCGTGAATTCCAGGTTAGTCTCACGTGTCTGTGGAAAAGGAAGGGTCACGTTCGAGCTTGCTAATAATTCCCTCAGACATGGCTACTAACATGTAGATACAGCCGATGGTAACTATCGGCCGCGCAACTATTTTGGGGACTGAAAACTAGTTATATCCAACTTATACAAACTGACCATAGAAAACATATGGGCAGCGTCTATCTTCATACCGGAGCATGTACGGATATGTTCTATGTTCCAGGTTGCAAAAACCGGTGTATACGGAAAAATAGTACATGCTTAAAATGAACTAATATCAGTACCGCACTTGTCAGGAAAAGGTGGATAATAAATACAATATAGACTGGTTTTAGATAGAAGCGGTTGTATGCTCCTCAGCACAATTTTTTTAAATTTTTTTTTATTCAAGTAGAAAATAGGACAAATACAATCGCCGATAATCGTTTGGCGTTCTTCCTTGTATGATCCAAACGGGTTGAACAGAACAATACCCTTGCATGTGCTCGGATATTACTACACGTCAACTCCGCAGAGCATAAGGCCACTTGTGTCTGAAACCTGTCAATATTGTGTATGTAGGCCATTCACTTACTGGAGAACTCGCCCGAATCGAAGTTGCCCAGACTTTAATGAAGATATCGCCCCGTTTTGTAGAATTCGCCCCACAAAGTTGCCCCATACTGTCATGCTCTTAAACACTAATGTTACCAACCTTCATAAATGTCTGAGGGCTAGGGTAGAGATTTGGGATAGGGTTAGGAGAAGGGGAAGGATGATGGTTGCATATAAAAATCATTTAAAGTGCATTAATTCGTATTTATCTATAATCATATACTTGAGGTTGGTACGCAGTGACCTCGGTACGGGCGAATTCGTCTCGGGGCGAGTTGTCCGGTATTCAGCCAATTATGATTCATGTATTTCGTTTTTACGTTGAGGTGAGGCAGGAAAGACCAAATGTTGCATAAACTTTCTCCCGATGTATAAATAGGGGGCGAGCGTTTGTGGAACCCGTTACCCGAGGATGTGAAAAAATCGCCTAGTAAATCAAATTACAAACTTGCACTGAGCAAATTGGCAACCTTGTAAACTAATCAAATCGGAAGCCTTGTGTCAGGTATTATTAAGCGAAAGTACAACCTCATTCCATCTCATCTACCCTCCGTCGCACTCTTGCGAAAGGCCCTTTACACTAGTAACATACCTGATAATTGTTTCTCACATGATCTGACTTAGTATGATTGGGCCCTGCCTCATTGTACCTTTGATACTCTGTTATCTGTTATATGTAAATCTGTTCTATGTAATTTATTACCCACCTGATACGGAGTCTCCATACTAAGCCTATGGAGATTACAGATCGCTACTGAGTAGGATACGGAGCTGCGTACCCTCCTAGGAGGATACGGATTTTTTAGATGAAAGTAGTCCCAAACATAAATTCTTAACTATGTTGAAAAGTTTTCTAACGATCATATGTATTGCTTAAATCTAAAAATAAGTGAGTAATAAATACAATATTACCATGATTTCGATCTGTGTGGCCGTATTCTCCTTGTGGTTGACGCTACGCAATACTCCGAGCGATAGCGAAATCATGGTAATATTGTGTATTTATATACTGGATCAGACAGAGTCTAAAGAAGAAACCAACAAGTTTTGGTCAAAGTCGTCGTTCTCTATGAGTTTGATGCAGAGTGATATGAATGAGGCGACAGCCGAGTGAATATCACATAGCATTCAAACGAGTTGGAGAATGATGACTGTGACCAAAACGAGGTGCTTTCTGTATTTATCTCACCCCTGTATGCACTAAATGAATGGACAACACACAGGGTATAGACCATGGAGAACGGACTGCAATACTCGTAGGGGCATGGAGAACGAGTTTTCAATGTTAAGCCTATGGACATTTATTCCAGGGGTGAGATAAAGTATTGTACGCAGCTCGGACTGATCTCGCTGTAATGGAAGACCATCTCCTGTGAGGCGAATTACTTGCAATAAAAAAAAAAAAAAAGTCCTATTTTACATTATTGAGAATAAATTTTGATCGTGGCTATTGATCATTTACAAGTATTTGTTTAATAGCAGAATTTTCGATGGTCAACAGAGAATAGATTTCAGATTTTGTGATCCAGATATTTGTTTTTAGACAATTTTGATGGAATTTGTATAAACTGACTTTTAAACTCAGATAGTGTGTTAAAATACGTATTAAAGAAGAAACCAACATGTTTTGGTCAAAGTTGTTGTTCTCGACAAGTTTTATGCGGAGTGATATGAATGAGGCGACAGTTGAGTGAATTTCACATAGCATTCAAACGAGAATGACTTCTTTGACCAAAAAACAGTTCCTTTCAGTATTTATCTCACCCCTGTACACACTAAAAGAATTGGCGACACACAGGATATAGACCATGGAGAACAGACTGCAATACTCGTAGAGGCATGAAAAATAACTTCCCATTGTTAAGTCTATGGGACAAAAATACCAGGTGTGAGATAAATACTGAAACGTGATTTAGCTATCAAGGAGATTGAGTTCTATATCGGGTCATATTGTAAACACGCACTCGCTTTGTGTGATCTTTGTTCCCGAATAATTACATTCATAAAGATAGAAGCAAAAATGAGAAGGTAGCAAAATGAGACAAAACGGAGAACGTTTTAAGCACTTCATACTTGAAGTACTTCACGCAATGAAGGTAGACCTAATGGAATCAGTGGGTGCAACGTCGCGGTCTAATTGTAGACCTTCATCAAGCATTGGCAAAGTACCAGCTTGTGTCTTGAGATTTTAGTTAATAGCCACCCTGTGGTCCATTGCTATGCTGGCTGCTACATCTAGATCCATTCTTAATATTAAAAATATTAAAAAACCATCCATGATATTCACAGGCCAACTTATGACCATGAATGCTAGCTTATGAGACACTGGGTGAAAAAGTCTAGATTAGGTCATCAGATGGTAATTCTATTCATCTTATATATTCTTGGTCGGTAATATTTGGTTCCCTCTATTTAATGAATGCCACAGATGAACTCATGTTGGTGTGATCGTCAACAAACATGACAATTTTTCTATCTAGAATTTATTTCTCTAATCCCACTTCCATGCCAACATCGTCTCAGTATATTTCTAGTCAGTATAATTTACCATCTGATCACTTCAAGGCTGTCTATTCCCTAATAGGTGGGAATTTGTTGAAAAATGCACGACTGCACATTTTTCTCAAACATGAATTATGTACTTCTAACCTTCCTTCTGGATTTTAGTCACATGATACGATCAGAATAAACTGTAGGCCTCAAGATGTGCAGAATATTGCCTATCTTTAGTATTTCCTGTGAGTTTAACCGATTTGGGCAAACACTGACAGTACAGCAGAGCATAGAACCTGAAACCATGTTATATGATTATGAAATACCTTTGCCAGCCGTCCCCATCGGGCAGTTAATTGTTATACTCGCCCATCTGCATCATGGAGTGGATTCTTGGAATGAATCTTCACATAGCGTGGATATTTTCCACAGCCGCAGATTTCCGTTATAGGGAAGTCATTGGACATGGTTACAAATAAGGCTTGAATGTACTTCGATTGCTGAAAAGAAAATACACAAACGAACTTGAATTGCTGGTAACTGACACCTTATTCTCGGAATATGAAGTTCGCCTTATCAACCGTAGATGGCGCCACCGCGCAGCGTCCTAAAGGACAAAGTTCGTCCGGTAGCGTTCCTATACACATTTCTTTGACAAGAGATAAAATTTTTGTCATTCGTCATTTCAATTTTCTTCCTGTTCTGACGAAGGCACGCCCTGTCGAAACATAGACAGTAAGCTTATTGTTGAAACTAATGAGATTTAAAAAACGAGGCGAAAAGCAACCGATGCTACCTTGAAAGAAAAAAATTTGTTGAAACTAAGGAGTGAACATCTGTTTGTACTGTGTTTAATAGTAAGACAGGACTTCACATCGATTCTGAGATTTCTTTGATGTATATACAGAGATTTAGAAATGGTTCCTCCTGTGGATACCACATCTTACTATTGTTAGCAGTCACGCTCTCAACATTCATGCTATGAATGTCGATGAATTTTGCCCCGATTAAGATTTCGCGAGCCTGGTTTTTGCTGCCTTGACGAAATCTCCACCATCTTGATATATGTAGCATCTTGGACAGTGTATACAGCCCATGTTTTTGGCCGTCTGCTGTTCCTGGTTCCTGATCTTTGCCCCTTTTTTCAGTGACCAACATAAATCACTACTTTTTTTGTGTGAAAAGTGTTTATTGACAGAAGGGTTCATGTATGCTGATACATGATTTTCAGCCATACAGACATAAAAATGGTGGAACAAAAGGACAACGTTGCTTCGCGGAGTAACTATATACTGATGGTTTTCTACACACATATATATAGGCTTGTATCTATTTCATTTGCAAGTGTTAGATTTAAAAAGCAATACAATTATCTGATGCTGATCTCATTCTTAATTTACACTAAAATCAACAATTGCAATCTAATAATATTATCAAAGTGTTAATGTGTTGCTGCCCATTCTTCAGACGCAGGTTATAATGTGTGTTGCTGCGCATCCTTCAGACGCAGGTTATAATGTGTGGTGCTGCGCATCCTTCAGACGCAGGTTATAATGTGTGGTGCTGCGCATCCTTCAGACGCAGGTTATAATGTGTGGTGCTGCGCATCCTTCAGACGCAGGTTATAATACGTATTGCTGCCCGTTCTCCAGACGCAGGTTATAATGTGTGTTGTTGCTGCCCATCCTTCAGACGCAGGCTATAATGTGTGTTGCTGCCCGTTCTTCAGACGCAGGTTATAATGTGTGTTGTTGCCCGTTCTTCAGATGCAGGTTATAATGTGTGTTGCTGCCCGTTCTTCAGACGCAGGTTATAATTTGTGTTGCTGCCCGTTCTTCAGACGCATGTTATAATGTGTGTTGCGGCCCATCCTTCAGACGCAGGTTATAATGTGTGTTGCTGCCCATCCTTCAGATGCAGGTTATAATGTGTGTTGTTGCTGCCCATCCTTCAGACGCAGGTTATAATGTGTGTTGCTGCCCATCCTTCAGACGCAGGTTATAATGCGTATTGCTGCCCGTTCTCCAGACGCAGGTTATAATGTGTGTTGTTGCTGCCCATCCTTCAGACGCAGGCTATAATGTGTGTTGCTGCCCGTTCTTCAGACGCAGGTTATAATGTGTGTTGTTGCCCGTTCTTCAGATGCAGGTTATAATGTGTGTTGCTGCCCGTTCTTCAGACGCAGGTTATAATTTGTGTTGTTGCCCGTCCTTCAGACACAGGTTATAATGTGTGTTGCTGCCCGTTCTACAGATGCAGGTTATAATGTGTGTTGTTGCTGCCTGTCCTTCAGATGCAGGTTATAATGTGTGTTGCGGCCCATCCTTCAGATGCAGGTTATAATGTGTGTTGCTGCCCGTCCTTCAGATGCAGGTTATAATGTGTGTTGTTGCTGCCTGTCCTTCAGACGCAGGTTATAATGTGTGTTGCTGCCCATCCTTCAGACGCAGGTTATAATGCGTATTGCTGCCCGTTCTTCAGACGCAGGTTATAATGTGTGTTGCTGCTGCCCATCCTTCAGACGCAGGTTATAATGTGTGTTGCTGCCCGTTCTTCAGATGCAGGTTATAATGTGTTTTGCTGCCCATCCTTCAGATGGTGGCCTGCTGGAGTGGACAGCAATGATCAGTACATCACCCTCTTGGTCGCCTTGCCTCCTCGTGGTGCAGGCTGGACATACTTGCATGCAAGCATAACTAAAGCAACCAGGGTGGGGAGTTAGCCCAGTCGTAAAGACCACTGGACTAGTAATCCTAAGGTTGTCAGACTTTTTTGGGTCAAGTCCCACTGCAGCCACCTTTCTCCTTCACCCCCAGCAGTGGTAGATTTACTGCTATATCAAAGGCCAATCCTTCTCATACCATGTCCATGTGGTGTTGGAAGTAAAAGAACTCTCACCTCGGTAAATGTGTAGGGGTGAGATTTCTACCTAAATTCATCTCGTAGATTTGGTCGAACCCAAAATAAGTCTAACAGAACATATTGGATGCTAAACTTCCCAAACAAACAATCTTCAGACAGGGGTTATAGTGTGTGTTGTTGCCCTCTTTCAGACGGACCAGAAGGTGTGGCTGACCCGCCCGGCCCCGCAGCGCGTGGTGGAGGTGGCGGTGCGTCACGTGATGTACCTGATCGCACTGCGGGCCAGTCTTATGGAGGCCATGCTGCAGGACTTCACCGACGGCGTCGACATCTACCTGGGAGTGGTTCGCGACGCCACCGAGGACAAACTCGACCGCTACGAGGTGAGACCGGGCTGGAGATGGGCCATCCATAAAAGATACCGTAAGATATCTGAACATTTTTACCCACCCACCCACACTCCCAATCCTGTACGCATAGGAACAAAGAAGAGACAAAAGGCAAAATTTCCAATATTTTTATTTTTCACTCCAGCCCTATTCCATGGCCAACACTGATGTGTTTCCATGTTTTCTCAGTCTCGGAGGCAATAATTCAACATGAAAAATATCACAACTGACATCCCTGTTTTTTGTGTGTGTGTGTTTTTTTTTCTTTTTAAAAAATTATTGTTGGAAAATGAGTGAGCTTAACCGATTTATATGCACACTTCCCCTCGCCCAGTTCTGAGAATGTTTTTCTATAGTCCAGACACTCTCCAGCGATTTTCCCCCTCGGTATCTATTTCCCACTGTCTCTTTTTCTCACCACGACTTCCATCACTGTCTGTGGCATGATCGCAGCAATCCCCTTAAGATGGGAAGCCGCAACCTCACGATTCCTAAAGGTATCCTGTTCTCCCAAGATTGAATACATGCAGCTATTGGTCATTCACCACAGAAAGCTTATCCAATACTGACACCGCTCAAAAACAAAAAGAATTCCAATACTCTGTAACTCACAGAAATGAGAAAAAATTATTCCTCATTATCCTATATTGACAGCATTTATAACGTTGTCGGGTACTTTCTATTGCCATATCCCACAAGGTGGCAGCACATGTACCCCACCCCTCATTTCTTCCAGAGGATATACTGAGATTTGGTCATTATCATATTTTCCTTATTCAACGTGTATTTTGGTCTTCTGCATGGTCATAAGCGGTACCCTAATGCTGGCCATTTTCTTGTAGATTATTTAGTGGGAGCGGCAGGGTACGTCCATGTAGCATGTAGATAGCTCTGTAAATGATGTTACTTGAGGTTTTATCTCACCCTCATCTCAAGCTCATAGACTTAACATTGGGAACTCGTATCCAACATCTATTGAATATTTAGAGATAATACTCCAAGGGGGATTATGTCACAAAGGTTAGCCCATTAGTCAATGTGAGGGGTGAGTTTAATTCAGAAACCTATGGAAGTTTAGGGTCAAAGCTTGTATCCCATCGAGTTTGAATCGTGTCATAATTCACAAGGCAAAGCAGCGTGAATTACATAGCAATTCAAAGTCGATGGGATACAAGCTCTCACCCTAAAAGTTCATAGGTTTCCTCTATAGTACTACAAAGAAAAACACCACAAACCCAATACCATTCCATTGAGTAAAAAGTAACCCCGTGATAACAGATTTGCCAACTTCCTTTAATTATATTTGACGGGTAAACAAAAATTCAAATTTATTTATGCTGCCATTGAATAAGATTTTTTTTTCCTTTGATACAATTTCAAATTTATGAGACATGGCTATGACACCCGAGTAAGCATGATGTCACCATGGAAAATTTAGATTTTTTTTTCAAATATTTATATAGAACGTCCTGACCATGCTGTACAAGTCACAGAACGAGATGGTAATTTACGATTTGTACGGAACGAGGCATTTATGCCGAGTTCCGTACAAACCGTAAATTATCATCGAGTTCTGTGACTTGTACAAGCATGGTTGGACGTTTTATATTTACTATATACCCAAAATTTTTAAAAAATCATTAATTTAATCTTTAACAACCGATATGTTAATAAACGTGTTTGGCAACGTGGTCCGTATTTTAGTGTACAGTATTTTTAAGTTATATGTCAAAACGGTACGTATTTACAGTAAATACGGCATGGGTATATAGTAAAATTTAGATTTGTTTTCATCTGCTTTACCCAGAGGTGTCTATTGCCATGTCTCAAATACTTGAGTATGATTTCAGAAAACCCCGCATCTCCTTCCCTATGAGTTCCATAACGTGCGGTCCGAGTCGCAGAGACTTCGCCACATTTACAACACCCGGTACCGGGACAAAGGAGGGGCCACCAGTATGTGGGCCCCGAACGGCTTCAGGGAGAACTGTATCGGCTCGCTCGACCACAGCGTCATCTACAGCTCGGACGGTGTGTGGCGCAAAGGGGAAGGCCGCGACGTGCAGCCGCGGAGCACAACGCAAAGTAAGTCTCCGCTGTATATATATGTAATTACATGTACAGTAAAACCCTGCTTAAGGGGAGACCCTCCGTTCCGGGCCAAGTGACCCCTTAAGCGGGTTGTCCCCTTAAGCCGGGTGCCCCCTTAAGCGGGGTTTTCAGTCTGCCATTGGTTATATAGTAGAGAATACCTATATAAACAAAGGAAACACCAGTTATCAAATAAAAGGTATCAAATAACACATTCCAAGCAAATAAATGGAAAATAGATACCAAATAGATATAAAACAATACACAAATTTATAAAATAAATAGATAAATAATACTTTGTGTAATTTGTTTTATGCACCCAGTCAATGTCCCCTCCATAACTTCTGAGAGTAATCAGTGGCGCTTTAAGCTCACTAGGTCCCCTTAAGTGGGGTGTCCCCTTAAGCGGGGTCAAAATAAACTCTTAATAGAGGGAAAAATTTCCGTTCCGAGCAAATTGTCCCCTTAAGCGGGGTGCCCCCTTAAGCGGGGTGTCCCGGAACCGGGGTTCCACTGTATATTGTAATGAACACAGGTGTCTCCACTTAGCAGCTCCACTGGAGGAGATGGGGCGGTTTCCCCGGGGTACTTATATATTATCTCACCCCGGTATTTTTCTCCATAGGTTTAACATAAGGAACTCGTACTCCAAGGCCGTGAGGCTCGTGTACCCAATACTCAATGGCTAATTGGGTGATTCATTTTATCAATAAATAATGTTGTACGGGGGGAGATAAAATCAGAAACCCACTCGATAACAATAGCTTGGTCCGTACTCTACCTCGTTTGACCCCAGAGTAATTAACTCAGCTTCGCTTTGTGAATTACTCGGTGGAGTACAAAGCTATTGTCATCTCGTGGGCTTCCCTCTAAGAACTGCATAGAGAATCGTATAAATACACAATACTCCATGAGTTTGGATGTGCCACAAGCGTCATCGAGGTGAAGCCGAGTGACGATTACGGCCCATCCATCAAGTGGAGTTTTGTGTATTTTACGATTGGAGTGCAGCAATGGATTTATCTCACCCCTTTCTATGACATTAAATATTATCACAATATCAGAATAATTAGAATATACATAGCAAATCCATATGACGTCATCTCATATTTACTAGGCCACGGCCGCGGCGTAGTATTGTCACTTTAGGGGGGTGATCGTTGAGTATTTCTTTCTTATTATTTCGATTTGACCTGTAGGTCAAGACCGAAATATATTAGGGGAGATGGGGAACAGTTTTTGCGGCTTATATTATAATACATTCCAATATATATTTAGGAATCCTGAATAATTATACCCTCGATACCCTGTGGTACACTGGTCAGATGTGGTCCGCACCCGGCGACAGTAGTGTATTTTTGTATATTGCACAGGCACCCGTTACAGTTCAATGAATATCTACTAGCGGGTGGGGCCCATACTGGTCAGATGTGGTCCGCACCCGCCGACAGTAGTGTATTTTTATATATTGCGCAGGCACCCTAAAAGTTTAGGGTCAGAGCTCGATCCCATCTTGTTTGAATCGCTACATAATTCATGTGGCTTCGCCTCGGGAATTACTACGCGATTCAAACTCGATGGGATGATATGAGCTCTGACCCTTAACTTTCATAGGTTTCCTCTATAATACTGTATAATGTTGTTTTCTTCTGGTAGCCCTCCAGGAGTGTCACAGGGTGGGCCAGTACTGGAGGAACGAGCCGAAGCACGCAAACCTGGCCAAGTTAGCTGCCCAGGAGGAGGAGAGAGCCATGGCCAAGAAACAGACCGAGGACGAAGACGACTCCCTCATGGCGATGAGCGAAAAGGAGCCGGCCGCAGAGAGGCAGAAACCCAAGGCCGCAGTCCCGCGTGAGTAGTTTGGAAACCCTTGTTTTTATTTTCAGTTTATGAAATTATTTGTTCTTGTGTAAAACAAACAGAGAGCAAATAGGGCCTCATTTACACCAATAAACAGTGGTTCAAACCTCCACGCACACCCCAGCTCCATTCCATGGCCAATAACGATGTGTTTTCTATGTATTTTCAATCTCTCTGAGGCAGTACATTCCACATGAAAAATGCCATCTCCTTTTCATGACTCCAACTGACATCCCTGTATGTGTATCGATTCATAGTTATTATGTTCCACAATAATGTTATAAATTCTTCTAATTTAAGGGTTGTAAATTTCCAATTTTTTTCCTCAGTGGCGACTTTCATCCCTGTGTGGGTATAACCGAGTTTACTATAGAAATATCTCTACATGGTGTTTTATCACTGCAGGTCCTGCGCCGAGCCCCATCGTTCAGGTCCCTCACACCACATACCTCCCAGACGGCTGTACGCTGAAGAATGTTGAGTTCACCCACCGCGACATCCGGGTCACCAGACCGGATATCCGGCGCGAGCAGCTTGACGACACCGACTCGAACGACCTGATCCCGAGCCACGCCAGCCTGGTGCGCGCTGATCCGGTCCACCACAAAGCCGTCACCACCGACGCCCCAAAACTGGCCTGGCAGAAGATCCTCGCTGAGTCCGACTCCAGCACAAGTAGTAGTAGTAGTAGTAGTAGAGTGAGCAACACGGAGCTTCGGTCTCCGCTGCCACAATCCGTGCGGACTGGGGGAGGGACCGGGAACCCAGGCCTGGCACACCCGCCAGCTGGACGGGGACTCATCGGTCGCGCCATGCAAGCAGTACCCAAGCCATGTGCGGCACTCTCTGCCGGGGAGCCTGTGAGCCCGACTGGGGAAGCATCTCGTGATGAGCGCCCACCGCCCGCACTGGGGAGAGGTCAGATGATGCTGAGGCTGTTATCAGAGACAAAGAATCCAGGGGTAGCGTCTGGCAGGGGAACGGCCCAACATAGAACGACACAAGGACAGTTTAGTGATTTAGACTAGCGGATACAGACACAGAAATGATCTGGCACTCAGGGACACATGATAAGCTTCCAATTGAGCAAATTTAAAGATAAATTGGACAATTGTTGCTATTTTAAAAGATCACCAGATATAAAATCTGGGCCCAGGGCACTGCATGCCCGCCTGCTGGAGGCAGACTCGTTGCTCCCAACATCAAGCAATACCTGAGCAATGCTTGGCGTCCTCTGTCGGGGATCATTTGGATCAATTAAGCAGAGGTGACTTATGGTGCTATTTTAAATGATCCCCAGATATCAATACGGATTTCACAAATGGTTATTGATCGCTGAATGTGTTCGTTAAAGTTCTTATCAATCCGATTCATCTCAAACCGTGTAGAAGATGTTAGTTACAAAGTCATCCTTACAAAGGATCGCTAAATGTGAATGTGATCGGAGATATCTTCTGAAGTTGGACATTGCTCAATACATTTAAAAACAGAGCTCTGCATATCAAAATATCAGTTTTAATCAACTTTTACCGGAATGCTAGTCAACTTGTACCTTAGTCAATTCGGGTTTTTCGTCCTTTTTCTGCTCAACTCGTCCTTTTTCATTAAACATGGAGTAATCCTGGATGTATATACATCAAAATGTTCGGAAACATGCGCTGAACACAAACAAAGCTTTTATTCATGCATACTACTAAGTATTAGCGGGTACCGTTAGCTAGAAGTTGCCGATTTGAAATTTATGAAATGAAATTGGAATGTACTCATATGTTTATGAAATGAAAATGGAATGTACTCATACTAATATCAAATTCAGGTAAACAATTGCTATCTAACATCATATAGTTGTTATCTATTATATAATTCAGTTATATATAGGTGTAAGACAATTGGAAAACAAAAAGGACGAGTTGACTAGGGAAAAGGATGAGTTGACCAAAAAAGCACGAGTTGACTAAGGGACGAGTTGACCAGTCACCCTTTTACCTTACTATTTTAGATAATCATAAAAGTCATAAATGAGTGGGATTTAAAATGATACACGGTATAGATATTAAATGACTGATTGCTGAGGCCTCATGACAAAAAGGCCTGAGGTTGAGGGCGCTTTGACTTCCCACACATTCTGCATACTGCCTGCCTGAGTTTATATTGAAATGGTTATTTTGTCAAGTGGGGCTGTGCTGTGTATGTGAAGTACTATTGGTTTATTTTGAAAGGTTTTAACCTTTTAATGTCTATGAAGGTTGAGTTAGGCAGAGTAAGATATCTCTCGCTATGTGTTATCAAAAATAACGTCGCCGTTCCGTCTCAAAGATTCTCAGAGTCTTTCCCGTATTTTAAGCTAAGACAAGTTGTATTTATTTCCCAAAGGTATGTTACAAGGTACATTCCTTTTATTTCTGAAATAGATAGAAACATAAAATACCCCAGGAGTCTTACCTGATTCTAGTCATTAACAAAATAGGAAGTTGGCATTGTAAAGAATTCTCTGTCAATCAGTAATGGCGATGGTTGTTGTAATTTTCATAAGATGGTTACCAGATGTTGTTCTGGCCTAATGGCCAATTCTCACTGTGCGTTTTGAGGGACATAGGTATGCCAACTTCGAGCCCGCAGTGTGGCAAAATGCACAGTGTGAACTGCAAGTTTCCCGCTGAGACTGGGCGAACCCGGTATGCCCAGTCTCAGACTGGAGGTACCTGATATGCCCAGACGCAAGCAGATTATTGCCACTGTGTCATGAAAAGACAGTAAGCTTTTATATGATTCAGATTTTAAAAAAAAATTATGGATCTAGCTGGAGGCAGACATTTCCGCCTCGTTCATTAAACACACATGATTCAGATTCTGCAAAGCCAGCTTGAAATGCATTATTTGATATACAATGTAAGTAGATATTCACCTAGACATGTTTTCTATGCCAATATATGGAAAGGTTTTATTAAGTTAGGGTATATGATAAATATAGAACAACCAATCTGCTATAAAAATCGATAGGAATTGCTTTTTTTATGGAACGGGGCCCTGACCCCACCTCGTTTTAAAGCATGTACTGCACGGTCAGGTTGTTCTATATAAATACTGCACCCCTGCAGGGGGTAATATGGGCCATATGTATTTAATAATATAAGGAGACATCGTTAGGGTGAGTGAATGGAATCCGTTCCATGTTCTTTTGTGTTGAGAATACCCACCGAATTCGAGGAGCGAGGTGTGTATTTTCGACCAAAACCACAAGGAACAGATAAAATTCACCCACCCTCACTCTGTATCTTTATCATTGTATACCCGGAAATTATTAAAACCGCCATTTATTCATAAGTCACGTGGTACAGAGGGTAGTATTAACCCTTTAAGGACAAATGATGCCTTGAGGCATCAACCAGCCCAGGCCGAATGATGCCTCAAGGCATCATTTCCCTTAAATCAATAAAATTGTTTTTGACAAGTAAATAATCTATCGAAATCTTCAGGAAATGTAGCTATAACATCAAAATCAATATTAGTAAGATAAAATAAATGAAATATTATTGATTGCCAATAATATCACGTGATCGAACATCAGATTATGAATTTATCCAAAATGTGTTCGTCCTCTAGAGATATGCACTATCACTAGCACCCGTCCTTATGGTGACAGCTCTGCCACAGGTGGCTGTCCTTAAAGGGTTAATCATAGTTCGTCACCATGTGACGAACACTTTCCGTTCAACGATCTGCCATATATTGTACATTCTAAAACTCCTCGTTAAACCTATTTTACTTGTTAAACTGGTGATATATGAACTGATGTTATATGAGCTGAAAAGATTATTCTCCCAATTTGCCAACAAATGTATTCAGTACTCATTGAGTAATTTTCAAACTGTTTGTTTTTATGGCATGTATTGCATCTCGTTTCAAGAATGGAGATCTAGAAACGTGTCCCCCTTCCGTCCTAACTTTTGTATGTAAAGACGCAAAATGAAATAATAACTTGAATAACACGAATCTGGATATGTTGATGCTACAGTATACCTAGGATGTAATTTGTGTTGACATTAAAACTTCATTTTATACAGTTATTGTCATGAGGAATTTTTTTTTTAATTCTTAATTTTTTTTGTCAACAAATGACTTGCCATAGAGGTGTTATTGCCATATCGTAACAATCTATTTATTTATTCTATGACTGGCTTATAGGAACTGCTGCACCACCGTTCTAGGATTAATCCCCTCCCAATTAACCTTTATTATTCACTTCTCATGTAAATAACTTGAATTTTAAAGCCCTAGACTCTCTACATGCCGACACTCTAACCCAGCACCAGGGATACTGTAGAGAGGAACTACAAGAACATCGCTAAGATGGGGAAGTATGCAACTAGCAGAAGGTGCATGGTAATCTCACGAGGAACAGCCAAGTAAATTCACTTAGCATTGTCAGCGGGTGGCATTTTTATAAATTATACCGATGTGAGCATGGTTCTAATGTTCTTTTCATCCCTCGAAATGAATTTGAAATTAAAGCCATTTCAGTGAGGTATTACCTGATAGGCTAATATTCCGTGACGTCATGAAGAAAAGACTGAACCCCATGTTAATATTTCTTTAATTGAATATTATATAATATTGCTGTATTTTTTTGTTAATGCGAATGACAAAATAGCAGGTACGAGAAAATATCTTGTATTGTTCTCAATTCAAATGTTTGGTCTGAGATACGCTGGTTCCCCGGTCATCCGCTAGGGGGCTCGGCGGAATTAGACCGCAGGGAGAGCCCGATCGGTGGACAGATTCTGACCACCGCGTGCATGCGCACTGTAGGCATCAGAATCAAAACAAACAAGATGACACATGTATTGTGGACGTTCGATGCAACCAAATGCAAGGGAATTACTCACTGCAAATATAAAAACCAAAATGGTAAAATGGTGTATCATACCACTGTCTTTGTTGATGAATATTCAAACCATACTGACACTTTATCACTGGACTGTATCCACCGGTTTGACAAGTGAGGGGAGTGGAAGCCACCAGATTCAAAACAAACAAGATGGCGATTGTGGTGCAAGTGTGAGTAGGCACCACAAGTAATGGAGACTGCACATTGTAACTAAATATATTTGAATAGATCTCATATGTAAATGAAGTTTTATATACCTGGCTTGGTTTTGGAATATATTACACATACTGTCAGTCAATCCGTGATCAATATGCACTATCATAATAAATTGTCAAGTGCCTGCGGCCCCTATTATCGCTCAGCATCTGTCAAAGTCATCAAAGTTCATTTTTCGATCAATATTTCAGCTATGATTTGATATCATTAATTATATTTCTCTCTTCTTATTCAATTGTATCAGTTTGATAGCCCATTGAGGTTTATTGCTTGTGATAACCACATCGGAACTATCGCGATGTCCGTTGGCGTTTTGAAATTTTAGCTGGTTCCCGGGTATGTCGCCCGCTTCCAATGATGCAATCAAAAACCAGCGAATAACCTCTGCCAGCAGTCCACCCAGGGCCTACTACCTGCCTGTTAGGTAGCCAGCGGCGTACACAGGCGGAACCCAGCCAAGGTCTGAGATGTATATGATCTTGTCTATAGCTACGGGGAAATAGAGACGATCAATCGAATCCAACGTTTCCTCTCTGACTGCATGACGTAATTAGGGTTTGTGGTAGAAGTGTGTGTGTGTGGGGGGAAGGGGGGGGGGGGGCTACGGACCTCGGGTTTTCTGGGAGAAGTCCTGTCGACAGTTTGTATACTCTGACACCTCGGTCGCTTAACTCTCTGGTATTTATTTTTAAAGTACACCCCATGATGTGCTGTTTTGGTGCATATCGGTTGGTAAGTTCAGCAATGAATGATATTTTATTCCAGATGTTTTAAGATGCATTTGTAAATCAAAGCGTAATACTGGCTAGTTTTATATGATGTATTTTTGTATCAGTTGTTTGATGAGATTGACTAATTGTCCCATGACCATGCGGAATCGTTGAAGGTTGACTAATTGTCCCATGACCATGTGGGATTATTAAAGCTACTGTAAACAAAGGTCTAATAAATCTAAAAAAATGTTGGAGAATCTACGAAATTCTTTGTAATTAAGCCCCAATCTTTAAGTTAGATATGTATACTGGAACACTTGGAGATCATCATACTCAAATTTCATTTAATTTTCCAACCAAATTGTCCGATATGCCTTTGAGTGACCAAGATTATACATTATAAGAAATATTGTTAAGAGAGTGTTCCACCAACCAGGCGTTAGGCCAGGCCGGCGCCCGTACGGGGGTCGCCGGCAGACCGCCGGTCCCGCAGGCGGAAATCTAGTTGGGGAAACACCCACTTAACACTTTCTTTACGGTCCTTCTCACAGAGATGTCAGTTTTCCACTTATCCGTGGAAATCCACTTTTTCATATTCAGTACATATCATTTCTTTAGCTTGTGTGAAACAAAGATGATATTGATTTAACCTCATTTACACCAATAAGACTGGTTTGAATCTCACCACAGCAATGCCATGGCGGACGTTGACATATTAACCATGTTTTCTCAGTCTCTCTGAGACTAAATTCCACATGAAAAACATTTCCACTTTTTTCTCTGGCCCAAACTGACGTCCCTGCCTGCAATGAACCCTACACCCCGATGGGAGGTGATCCTTATCTTAGCCTGGTATAAACTTCCATAGGCTTAACATTGGGAACTCGTACTCAACAGACTTGCGAGTATGATAACTCATACTCAATTGGCGATAAACAGATAAATATTTTCAGAAACATATTCGTGTTTGGCCTGAGTCCCCGTTCACCATCTCGTTCCGAGCATTTCAGAATATTCACTCGGCTATTGCCTCGTTTATATTACTGCATTCCCAAATTCGATGGTGAACGAGGACACGGATCAAACACTCATTAATTTGCAGAAGGTTTTATGGCCATGAAATATCTGATATAGTATTTAGTATTTTGACATGGATTGAAAAAAAGATTTCAGTTTGAGGGGGGGGGGTAACTTTTGTTGTCACAGGTCCATTTTTAAGAAGTCCTTTATGGACATATTCCTACACTTAAAACTAGTTTAATCATAATCATTTGAAAGAGAATAAAAAAAACAGTAGGTGCTAGGAAGTGGAATTTTCTAGATAGATTTCATATTTACAGATATTCAAGTATTTGTTAAAAGACGGAGATTTTTGGGGGTGGAATGGGCGTATTAAACAGTTGTTCACTCAATATTGATTTACAGTGAGCACTAGTGTTCTAGTTACCACCTCCATAAGTGGCACTGACAGTTGCTTGCATACTATCATTATTTAGCTGAAACTTATATTTGGCATGATATTAATGTATTTTTGCCTAATTTCATGATATGGGGGTATCTGCCATCTTCAAAAGCACATGGCATTGTAATGCAGCCAACTTCCACCAGTGGGCTCTTCAGTCCCAATCACTCTCCAAACATTGGCACATGCCTCATACCTATATGCTGACAGTTGCTTACACCCTAGGAAGTGTCATTATGTAGGTGAAATCTATATTTGATGTGCTTTTTGTGTAATTTTGCCAAATCTCATAATGTGAGGCGGGTGGGAGTGTGACAGGTGTATGAGTGGATGGTTTATTCAGCATATTTACACACAAAAATAAGTCAGAATTGTTCCTAATAATGTTCTAGTAATATTGTAAGAATATTACATCTGAACCTTAATATCAGCGCTCGTACAACAATATGTGTAGGTTGTATTCTCCCATCTTGAAAACGCAAGTTTAAAAATGACATTGTTTGATGAAGCAAATTACAGATTATTGGGTAGTTATATTCCAAAATGAATACCAGAATCATGTTTTCAGGTATCAAATTAGGGTATGTAGTGACATTTGTTATGTTTATGAGGATTGGCTCACTACTGCAAATGAAAGTGGAGACATGCTCTCCTATCAGGGTTTTGGTTCCTCCTTAGTAGGAGGATGTGTTTGGAAAGTGTAAGACAGTATTTGCATATGCGATGCAGTGCTGCCATCTGGTGAGACTTTGTAGAACTAAAGTCAATTTTTTCAGTGAAGTCAGGGAAGTCTCTTTCACCTCCCCTTGCACTCAGGCAATAGGCCTGCCATAACATGCCCATTAAAACTCCCAGGACAAGTCCTGCCTCCCTTCTCCAATAGATCCTATTGAGTTATCCCAGAATTCAGTCTGTTTACAGGTCTCGGTGTGCGCTGGTTACCGACGTTGTATGGTGATAGACCCTTGACCCGTAACCCACAATCATTGCTTTTTAACGGTTTTTATAAGTCTTCAAATGGGAAATCCGATGTCAGAAATAAAAGTTTTAGCTATTTCTACATGTAGAGCCGAAATTATATTCAGGTTACTCAAATATAAATGGGAAAACTGTGGTTCATATGATAGTGGTGTGCTCAGCCACTTGCGAGCGGAACTTGTGTTTACCCTGGGCGATAATTGGGAGACGAGTAACCTCTGGAGGGCGTATCTAGGGACCGATGTGGACCCCCCTGAATCATCACTCTAAAGCCTCTATATTGGTATTATTTTCTGTTGATAGTTTTCAACATGTCTTAAGCTACTTGTTTTGAGTTTTAAATGCATCCACCCACTCATTTTGCTTTTTAACGGCCAATAATTCTACTTTAAAATGTACACTTAGCTCTTGGCAGGTTTCAGAATATTGTGCCACGATCCTGTCTTATTCTGTTTGCTGAGTAATGCAATTGTTGTGTAGCTCCAGACAGACTGAACGATACATAACTTTCAATTATAAATGACATATCTGAGGTCTTTGTCTATGCTAAATTGATCCACACGATATCATGCACCATAAACATGCACTAAGGCAGACAGATTAACACGACTTTGAGAAGGAACTCCATTGAGATCCCTAGCTGCTAAGAATACATGTATGTCATGAGTTTTGGTTGCAGAAATCTCATGTGGCAAAGCCGAGTGAGATTATATACGATAGCGATTGACGTATTTTTAAATGCTACAGATCAAGTACGGTTCAGATTTTCTACCACTGACTGATTGGCTAAAGTTTGTTACATCATGGGTACTTTTTTTTTTACAATACTCCACGGGCGTTGAGTACAAGTTCCCAATGCTAAGTCTATGGAGAACAAATACCAGGGGTGAGATAATATAGAGTACACAACAGCTTCATGATGTGTTCCCATAACTCGACGTTAAAGACAGATGCAGGTAGGTATCAAAGCGCCCCCTGTTTCTACTCAATTTAACACTGGTGCTGCCATCTGGTTTCATGAAAATGTAGCAGTTTCCCATAGACACCAATAGATAAGCACTTACCTTCTTCAATTGGCCTTCCCATAGAAATTAGCATGGTGACATAATATTCTTTTAACAATTCTCATTTGTACATGTTCCCAATTATCATAATCCAGAATTATTTGAAAATAGCAATAGAACACCAGTGTCATCTAGCAACAAAGTCAAAATATAGCATTTACCCATAGACACCAATAGTTAAGCACTCATCTTTTCAGATGGCCTTCCCATAGAAGTTAACATGGTGACATTTTGCATTTCCTATTTGCCGATATATGGAACTTATATTATCCTGAGTTATTTGCAAAAATCAATAGAATTTAGAAACTACCAGTATTTGTCTTTAATTTATTTGATACTCCCCTCTATTGCATTTCAATGGTAAAAGCACAAGATAATCCGTGTATAAAAATATAATTTATTAACTCTATAAATGCCACGGTCACTGAGTGAGGAAGAAGCCTGACGGCTCGGAGCCCTCGGATATCGCAGGATCATTCTGTCCCGCTCCTATTAACAGTTTCCTACGTCGCTGGATCTTCTCTTTGAGGCTGGGAGCCAGCTTCACCGACTGAGGCCGGTCGTAGAAGTCATCCACCTTCTCCGGGCTCGTCTTAAATGTTTGAATGATCTCCAAGTGCTGCAGGCTGACAGACATCTCGGCCATCTCCTGCTGCACCATGTCCACACTCTCAGTGAATCTGTCCAGGTCGATCTTGAGGTCGTGGTAGGATTGGTTGTTCTCCTCCACCTTCTCCTCCACCACACTCCTCTCCCTGTGCTTCAACTGCACCTCTTTCTCCATCAACCTAATGTCATTCTCGAACTCCTTCAGGGCTTGCTCCAGCTCCTTCAGCTGGCGAAGTATTCGGGATTTCTTCAACTGGAGACTGTAATTCTTCTTGGTCTGCGTGATGCTGATATCCAGGAAGCCCACCATCCCCTCCTTCTGTTTAATCTCCTCTTGTTTGTACTTCTTCGTGTCCTCGATGTCTTTGAACTTGAACTCTATATCCCTGAGCTCCTCCTCGAGTTTCACCAACCTCTCCCTGTACATCTTCACGGCGTGGTGGCACTCAATCACAGCCTTGGAGAGTCTGGAGCGTTTTTCTTTCTGTAATTTGAGCTCCTTCTCCTTCTTGCGGGCGTTATGCCGCTGCTCCCGGATCTGGTGACTGATATCATGCACGTAAGTCTCATCCTTGTCGATCCACTGCCGCGCCAGCCGGCACATCTGGACCAGTTTCTCGGAGATATCCGGCACGAGGCGGAGGATAGGGAAGGCTTTCTGATCGCTCGAGGCTAACACACGCTGTGAGAAGTTGGTGATGGTGAACAGCTCCTGTTTGATCCCGGCCGGGAAGCTGCGCACCAGACCGTCAATCTTCTCAACATTCTGGTGGATCTCCGTCTGGTATTTGGTCACCTCCTCGGCGTACTTGGCCGGGAAGTCGAGATTCGTGCCTCCCGTGTTCTGGTAACTGCTGCACGTGGACTCCAGCCGCTTCATGATGGTGGACTGGAACTTGTAGTTCACCGCCTTCAGTCTGTGCAGCGTGTCCTTGATGTGCTCCCAGAACTCGGTGAGGTCACTGATGACCCCTCCGTCGAAGTTCTCATCCTCAAGGTCACGCACTTTATTCAGGATCTCCACTAAGCGCATCTCCGAGTCGATGACCTCCGTGCCGATGTCCTTCATCTCCAGGTTGTCGTTGCAGTACTGGAACTTCTCGTTGAGAGTCCGCAGGTAGTCCTCGTAGCCGGAGAGGTCCGACCCCTCGTGGTTGTAGAACTCCCGCTTGGCCTTGTCAAGGTCAATCTCCACTGCCTCGATCAGTTTGCGCAGGTGGTCCAGTCCGAGGAGGTAGTCTTTCTGAACGCCTAACCTGCTGGAGTCGGCCATCTTGCCCATTGTTCATGACCTTGTCCTCATGACCTTATGTTCATGACCTTGTCTGCATGACCTTGTCTGCATGACCTTGTCTGCATGACCTTGTTTCATGACCTTGACTTCGTGACCTTGTCTTCATGACCTTGACTTCGTGATTTTTTATTTTTGACCTTGTCTTCGTGACCTTGTCTACGTGACCTTGTCTTCGTGACCTTGTCTTCGTGACCTTGGGACAGAGGTTGCTCGAGGTCTGCTGGACAAAGATATCCCGAATAATCCTCCTAGACAAAGAAAAAGGAGGGATATTGAATTGTTACTTGATATGGAATAGAGGTGTGAAGTGGAGGTTGGATAATGTTGTCAGATGCTAATTGCAGGAATTATATCATTGATTGGATTATTCTATGATGGTAATCATTCAAGTAGCTATGGGGCTGTCTATAAATGACCTCATGATATATATTTCTGACCATTTTTTACCCTCCCCCCCCCCCCCGTCATGTTTTTATCGTGTACCCTTATCATTGTTGGTCATGGAGTTTGGAGCCCCCCCCCCCCCCCCACTGCTGTAAGACGTCATTTATGGACGTCACATATACAAGAATGAAAACAGAGTTAAAAGTCCATGTACTAAGATTATATTAAGAAGATGTTTTATGTGTTTTATATGTGGACAGCTTGTAAAAAAAATGGGGACAATTCAGCAAGTAATTTACGTTAAATAACTACATGCATTTGGTATATAAGTGCATGTACTAATATGGATTAAGGCAAATGAATGTTCTATAATCAAATTAATCAAATAGTACACCCTCATGATATATGCAATATGACCGAGTCTGCTCATGAAACGCGACAAAGAGGAAAATCGAGCAGATTTCTAATTGAACCAATCCAACTGATTGACATTCGGCCAGTGTCTGAAACATCACATTCAAAACATTGCTGCTGGTAAGTTTCTAAGTTTATAACCGTAATTAATTCTATAGGGTATATGGATACATACACGTTGTACATGCATCCTGTATAAGGACGGTATACATGTAGATATTTTGCTGTGTTGTGGCATCTGTGGACGTTTATGTCTATGATACAGTGGGGAAACTGACTGAGTGTTTAATATGTGAATTGTTAAAAACTCAGGGACCGGCAGATACCTGCCCCGACACCATAAGGCGGGAGAGGCGTATTTCTAAGTTCATGAGTGTGTAACAATTCACAGATTAAAAGCCCAGTCGTTTTTCCCTTTATCATACTCCTTGACATATTTCAAATTCATAAACATTGACCTTTAATCGCAATTTGAAGTCTGATTTAGACACACAGAGCTGGTATGTATAACAGCGTATGGCACAGTAGGCCGTACATGGTTTTTACGATATAGGGAGTAGTAGTCAGTATAAGAATAATGTGCACAGGTGTATAATAAAAGGTTAATATCAGCTGAGTAAGGGATTTACAAAGGCCTAGAACAGTCACGCATGTTCTCCTAAAGAGGCTTAGATTTCGCAGTTGAGAGACTAAGGCCACTCAAAAAAATTGTTTCTCATCACCAAGCCATACAAAATATGACGAGGGCGCTTTTTTTTATGGATCAAAGATGGCTTTTTAAGTGTCATAAAATGGACTAAGCCTTAAGTCGTAGAACAGAACTATTGGTTGTTTAGGGAGTATGAAGAGAGATATGAATACCACGGTTACATAGATTCGATCACTACCCTTGTGGTGTAAAAGAACATTGAGAAAGTCTGGTTAGAGCCTGTAATGATTAACTGGACTTTAATTCTTTTTTTATTTTTTTTTTTTTCAGAAAAAAATCATGTTCGATGAATTTCATCGCTCTTCCACATAATCATTTGGGTAATCAACATATAACATAATATGTGTATGTACAATCTACACGAGATGTATATTAAATCAAGCAAACAAATAAAACTACGGTTTGGGGAATACCTAGATACACATAATACTACATTGAATGCATCTCTGACATCAGGAGCTTTAATTTGACACCAAATACACATACCTTTCATAGTTTCTATCTAGATTTATCATAGAAAGAACAAATAATCATCTAAATACGTTTTTACTAAGCTCGGTGGCTAAGTGGTAGGGGTGTTCGCCTCGAGCATGGCAGGTCGTGGGTTCAAACCCCGGTCGGGTCATACCAAAGACTTGGTACCCACTGCCCATTCGGTTTAACACCCGCCATTAGAATGAGGAGTAGGAGCAAGGGCCCGAATGGAAGAACGGCTCTAAAGCCGAATTCGGTGATTGTGAACACAAATATTCCCTAATAAAAATTGCAAAAAAACCACCAATGAACCCTGATGTGCGCGGTGATGAGAAACAAGTTTTTTTTGAGTGGCCTAATGATATGAGTGACCTGCAGTAAACCTACCGAAATGTCGTCTGCCACTGTGCGGCTCTACCGGGCTGTGATCACGACCACCACCATGCTATCAGTCCGTGATAAGGGAAGCGGGCGGCAGCTAGCGAGGTCCATGGCGATAGGCCAACCACCAGGTCATCATATCTACAAATAATCAAATCACATTAATCTCCGACGTGACTAATTTCTACATGGTCCAACCTAACGACTACCTCGCGATTACGGGCATTCTGAATCAGTCCCAAACTTCCCCCCTCTATTATATAGTTAGAAAACGCTCGGTAATGCGACCACCTCGCTATTGCGAACACTTCGTCTACAGACCACATATTTGAAGACCCCATTCTCAAATTTACTCTCAATAATGTGTGTATATGCATATTGTGTGGGGAATGTGTATTATAAAGAGACGTCATGAGTTTGAGTCTGAGTTTATTTATGTCACGCATTTTGTTGGCTCCATAACTTCACGAGTCGAAGACGAGTGACATTATGGAGCCATCAAAATGAGTGACATAAGTAAACTCAAACTCAAACGAGTGGTGTCTAGATTTTATCCTACCCCGTTTCCACATTTTTTCAGTATTAGAAAGTAGTGGCATAAACAACACTTTATGTCACACCCAGTGACATAAACAAATCCCATGTTAAGCCTATGGCGTTTTTTATTAGGGGTAGGATATATATATATATATATATATATATATATATATATATATATATATATATATATATGCATATGTATATGATGAACCTGTTCATTCTAGCCTATTAGTGTAGGTAGAAAAGCAAAGTGGATCGTCATTAACACCATTAACATTGATTTACATTTGTGTGTTATGAATGATATATCAAACCTGTGAGTGCGGGTCTCGCGTGTGTGGTATTTCGGGCGAGTATGTTCTATTGATGATTGTTCCCTTGTTTTCTGATATAGTCTAGTGCGAGGGCAGGAGGGTAGTGACCAGACCGACTCGATTGTATAAACACCTGTGTATGTACACACGGTGGTATTACATAGGAAATGGCTGCTATGCTTGACGGGTGGCTGCATTAGACAAGGAGGCATTGCGTCGGCACGGACGCGAATCAAGTCATTATACGCAGCATGCAACGCAAATTAACACTAGATCAGTAGATGTCATATCAGGTGCTCATTCTATCGTGTGAGGCAGAATATCGCACTGAAAATAATATGCAATTTATCTCACCCCTGGTAGATGTTTAGCTATAGGAATAACATTAGAAAAAAATACTAAATGATCACCCCCATAAAGTGACAATAATATTAGGAAACATCCTTACTGTGGGCGAAACGTTTGTTGTTCGAGGTCAGTCGCCGATTTCATACGGCCTGACGCCATAGGTGGAAGGCCGTATGAAATCGGCGACTGACCGAGAACGAGAAATGTTTCGTTCACAGTGAGGACGTTTGCTTATTATTATATACCTTATGATAATTAAAAACGCCATTTTAATGACTTACAAGGTCGTAGTCACAGTGGGCACGAATATTATTATTACTGCACCCCAAGCAGCGGGCAGTATTTAATAGACATTCGGACACAGGTATATACTAATATCATGGTTGTGGTGGAGTGAATGTGAGATGACGTCATATGGATTTGCTAAGGAATTTTGATTATTCTGATATTGTGATGCTCTTTGATATCATTGAAAGGGGTGAGATAAATCCAGAACGGCACTTGAATTGTAAAATACACAATACTACAATCGTTTGGATGTGCCATAATCGTCACTTGGCTCCACCTTGATGGGGATTGCAGTGAGTATTGAGTATTTATACATGATTCTCGATCAAGTTCCATATAAGTCTTTTTAACTGTGGCCATAATGGAGGGAGATATATCACTTGGAATTGAGTACAATAGAACCCACCTACTGGACACCCCATGTAACCAGTCACCCCTTGTAAGCGGTCACCCCGCGGTAGCGGACACCTTTGCTTGGAACAGATCCCTCTATTAGATGTTTATTTCAACCCCATGTAAGCGGTCACCCCGCGAAACCAGACACTTTGGCACGGAACGCGGGGTGTCCCCTTACGCGGGGTTCTACTGTAATTGGGTTTTCAGGGCAGGATGGTCACACTCGGGGAAGACCGCGGGGCAGATCGTATATTCTCTCAAATTGAAGAGCTTTGAATAATCCATACAGGCTATCATATATATAAAGTAAGAGGAGGAAATGTTTAGCTTAGTCTGCTTCTAGTTGTACACAAGATCTTTAAAAATGTCAAAAAGAGAGCAAGTCTCGAATATTGAAAGAAATCTGACCTAAAGATAAAGTCAAGACATAGTTTTCAATTCCTGATTTATATAGATATCAAAATAGGATCCATTCACCCATTCATGTAAGACTGATTTTGTCACTAGTGGCTAACCATAATACCGTAATGTTGTTTTTTCATGATTATAGGATTTCTATGCAAAGATTTCAGTCCCCAGCGATGGAGTTCACATGTAAATATGGATGTGCACATGTAAAATGTTAGATTCAAATGATAGATAAGAGAGATAAGCTCATTGTAAAAAAAATAAAAGAAATGCTAGGAATAAGGAAATTACCCCATGGACGACTCTGTGTATTTTGCTAATGACTAATATATACAATTATTACATTATTACTAACAAGGGGTAGGTACGCACACACCGAAGGGGTGGGGGGGGGGGGGGGGTGAATGAAACAGTGCATATATACGCTCTTTCTTTGTTCTATTGCGTACAGGGTTGGGAGGGAGTGAGGAATAAAATCAAATCAGAAATTTGAGTACATACTTCATGGTAGCCCCCTAAAGCAGCGTTTTTCTATTGATAGTAGACTATATAAAAAGACCCCCGAATAGATCGAATTTTGACCCAGAAACTGTCCAACTTCTGACATTTGTGGACTATTTATTTGCCCTTGCGTGAATTAGCGTCATTCTAACTATAGGGCATACTATTTTCAGCTTCAATTTTTTTTATCAAATAGTAAAATAATAGCTTATTATGTATCTTAAAAATATATCTAACATACATGTACATGCCAATGTACATACATACATACATACATACATAGAGACAAACAGACAGAAATTATGCAACAAATTATTGTGTCGTAGATCTATTTACAGATTAGATGAACTATCCGTACACCATTGGTCTCTGCACCCGGGTGATCATGTAATGTATCAATCCGAACAGTATAATATCTCTATGGATTAACTAGTACACAACTCAGCTACAAACATATACATCCTCAAACATGTCCATACTGACCTCCAGTTCTAAATGGTGGAATTCATCTACGGTAAGACCCTATTCAGGGTATGATCCCACTGGATGGTGGAGATACCCCTCCGTTACTGCCATGTGTTGTTAGTCCTACACCAGAGGTGGGAACCGATAATTTGTGCACACAATGAGTGTGAGTGTGAGGCTCTGTTACCACCACCACCGACCTCCAGTACCTCTACCTCCGCCACCATACTGCAGCGGGCTACCTTTATGCACTACCTCCCGGCACCAACACCCATAAGGCACCATAGTGTGGCGGCGGCTTACTGGAGGAACTCGACCAAAACACAAACACGTGCCACGGGCCTAGTCAGGTGACTGTATAAAACAACAAGGACTGGTTCCTAAAGTGGTGGTTCCACCGACACACAAGATGTAGCGAGATTGGTTGCAATTTGGTTGTCTTGCTAAATCGGGCTAGGTTTGAATAATCGCTATTTGGCACGATGTGTCTTGAGGTGTCGCAGTGGTGGAGCACCAAAACATTCACACGACATCGCGCCGCTAAATTTTACAACAACGTCGACGTATCACAACACTGTAAGACATTACAAGATATATCAAGATATATCACGACAAATCCATCGTGTTGGTGTTATCAGCCCTTTAAGTCAACCAACACAATTCATTTGCCATGGTTTATCTTACTGTGTTGCGATATCTTGTACCTCCTTTGTCAGGATATGTCGCGTACAATGATAAGTGTACTTTTTCGTGATGTCATGTGTATAATTGGGCGCTCCACCACCACAATACCTCAAGATCTATTGCTGACATATTGCGGCATATCACAATCTATTGCAACAAGAATGCAGCACAGGTGCTTAACCAGACTAATGCATTGCTGCAAAAATGCATGCAATTATTCAAAACCGAGCAAAATTTAGCAAGACAACCAAATCGTGACTAATCTTGTTATATCTTGTGTGTTGGTGGAATCAGCACTTAAACTATATCTCCACTCAGTCTCAGAATAGATCCTTTGGCGGTTAAAGTCTATTGTGAATGATGATATGGATGTCAGCTCAAATAGAATTTTAACTTATGACGACATTTTAATATAATTTACCTTTATACTAGGCACTTTACATATGCATTTTATCATATCATTTTTACGGTATTTTAAAAAATGAATTAAACACATATTTCCCTTGAGAACTTCTCGACACAATTTTAGGACCATTCCCCTGAAATGAAATTCCGCTCTCGAATCATTCTCCAACACTTGGGATTGTACTGCAAGAAGTATGAATTCAGGTCCTACACCAATCTAGGTGTTCTTTAATCCCCGTCCATAGGTGACTGGGTGTGTGTGTGTGTGTGGGGGGGGGGGGGGGGGGTGCCTAATACTCTCACTCTCTGGCCGCGCCGTTAATGCCATCAAAAGGATCCAGGCTGGATCCGAGGCGGGGATTACTGACCCGTGGCGACCTTCATGCGTTATAATATTCGCGGGGCCCGGGCGGACAGCCATGGCCGATTAATCTGCAGTGTCAACACCCAACAGTCCCGGCGCCTCGGTGAAAAAGAGTTGTGCAAACTCATGCACGTCTCCTGGACGGCGCAAATGAAATTGCAGGAATAACAAGACTGATGGGGAGCTTCTGTATGGACGTAGAACTGAATACATATCACGGGACCGAAAGTGCACTGGTCTATATTATGTGGAGATTTATATACAAGCACTTATAGGTGTGCTGGGAGACTGAACAAAGGTCAGCAAACTACCGCAATGTGCTTCTCATGCCACTGATAGACCTCCACTCGACCCACACTTAAATATGCTCATGTAGAGTATACAAAGTCGACCAATATCAAGTTGAGTGCTTCTGAAATGCATAACGAGAGAAATACTTTGCTTCTGCTTTTAAGAGTGCATGCCACCCGTGGGCGGATCCAGGGTATGGTGTGTGTGTGTGGGGGGGGGGGGGGAGGGGGGCAAAGGCGGTAAGAGTTATTCCAGGGACCTGTTTCACTAGACAGTGACATGTCTAGATGGCGTCTAGATGGTGTGTCCGGTTTCATAAGAACTAGACATTAGACTTCGTTTTGTCCGTTCTTGCTCGCACTGTTGGTGCCGCTTTTCAAATCTGTCTAACACTTTTGTCACAGAGCTAGTGAAACAGGTCCATGATGTGTCTAGATTTGTCTAATTCTTATGTTTGGGGTCTGTATTTCCTAAGGGCAGCTACTTGTGGTGTCACAAAACTAGACAACCCCAATGTCTGTATGGTGTCACAGACATGTCACGAGACTAGTGAAACAGGTCCCTGGCGACCAAAAAGTTTGATGGACACAGCTAAGTTCTCTATAAAGGGGCCATCCATAAAGTACGTACGCAGAATATCTGAAATTTTTGACCCCCCCCCCCTCTCCTCATTTTGTACGCAATAGAACAAAGAAGGAGCATACGCAAAATTTCTGAAATTTTTGACCCCCCCCCCCCCCCTCAGTGCGTACGTACCTTATGGATGGCCCCAAACTGACATTCCCACCAGTCCCGTTATTAAGCATACACAAAGCCCGTAAGACAGCGACATCTACCACCGATTCTCACTGATCTGGTCGAAAATATTAATCAGGAACAAAAATGTCGCTGTCTAATAACCTCACATATTCTTCCTGATCACACCTGCTCCCTTTACAGCCTCGTAAAACTGATCAATTTAGATCAAAGAGAGCGGACGAGAGCCGGGTCCGGCTGGGCTCCGGGCCGGCTGATAGGCCTTAATAGACTATCATGCAAAGTTTAATAACTTCTGTTCTATTCATTTTATCAGAAAACACATTTCTGGGGGTTGTTTTTCAGTCAAGAGGATCTCAGCCTGAGATCCGCTAAGATCAATCCGAGATCCTGCCAGGGGGGTGTTTTTCAGTTGAGACGATCTCAACTTGAGATCCACTAAGATCGATCAAAGATCCTGAGACCAACTTTGAGATCAATGGCGGAAAGTGTTTTTCAGACGTTGTCTCAAGTCTACACAGCCGATCTATTAGGGGATCTCAACTCCAAGGATCTCAAGTTGAGATCCCTAACCCTCTGTGTAGAGCGATCTCAAGTTCTATAGTGATCTTCCTGCGGGTAACCAGCTTAGGGCTAAAAATTACCTCTAAATCACCTATTATTTTTGTCCCTCATGATACCTTTTGCGAACCGATCTCAAGTTGAGACCGATCTCAAGTTGAGACCGATCTCAAGTTGAGACCGTTTTCGAGCATACCAGTAGGAATTTCACATGCGGCCCGAGTGGTGCAGTGACTGCGCTTTTTCACTCTCTTTTCAAACGTTTCTCATGGTCATAATAAGCAAAAGAATAATTTGAAAATTGGTATATAGCTTTGCCAGGTTATTAGTTCACTTTGCTTTAAATATCTTCTAATTAGACTAAGAAGAACTACAATTGCGCCTGTGAGGTGCGTACAGCGACACGATTCTGACCAACCTGACGGATCCGTCAGAAAAAGGTGAGATCGGGAATAATCGGTGTGCCGTTGTCATATAAGCCTCAGTCGGGAACATTCCCGATCAAACCTTGGTCCGATGGATCCTTCAGAATCGGTGAACTTTATGTCACTATGCACTACAGAGGCCCGATTATAATCGGGTCAGGCATTATTAGCATAACACCCCGCATAAGCCACATTGACTAAGGCCCGGCGTCCACCTACTACGATATGGCTCCGATATGGTCTACGATGCACCTCCCGATAAAAAATCTAAATCGCGTCGGTAGGTCACCTAATATCGGGGCAGTTGACCACGTTTCTGCGATTAGAAACCAATAAAACCCCCATACAATGCGTGGTGGATTGGCATGTCTAGACATATGTCTACGATTTTGCACCTTCCCGATATGGCACCGATTTTGACATTTTGTATCGGTGCCATATCGGGAGGTCTACGATTCTATCGTAGTAGGTGGACGCCAGGCCTAATTGGCTAATATTTTTCACATAATCTCCCATTGGATATTTTTCCTAAATATCTCATGGGCGTTGGAAACGAGTTCCCAATGTTATGTCTATGGCGAAAGATACCAGGGGTGAGTTAAATATATATACACACATATATATGGGGGATAATGACGCCGGGTAACCGGATGTTATCCAGGTAAATCTCCGGATGCCGCTCTCCACTCCCTTCAACGGTCACTGTGATACCGCTCTTCAAACGTGCAGGACCGAAAAACTTGTCCTCTCTATTTTAAGTTTACAAAACTCTCAATAATACGACCACCTCGCTATTGCGATCGCATCGCATTTATCTGAAGGTCCAAATATCATATTTACTCTCAATAATGCGACCAGATGTATGTCCGGTGCCAGGAATTGTGTGGGTTAGCAGGGAGACCCAATGAGCGGGGAGATGATAACAGATCATGATTGTGAAGAATTTGAATATTACTTATTATCATACATCATTGAATGTGTTATATTTGTAATGATGTGTTATTTCTATCAATATGCTAAAAATAGATATTATAGAGGAAACCTATGAGAGTCTAGGTTCAGAGCTTGTATCCCATCGAGTATGAATCACGTAGTCATTCACAAGGCGAAGCCGCGTGAATTACATAGTGATTCCAATGAGATGGGATCGAGCTCTGACACTAAACTTGAATGGGTTTCTGAATTTATCTCACCCTTAACATTGACTAACGGTCTAACATTTGTGACATAATCCCCCATTGGATATTTTTCCTAAATATCTAATGGGCGTTAGATACGAATTCCCAATGTTAAGTCTATGGAGAAAAAATACCAGGGGTGAGATAATAGAGGGAAACTATGTTCCGGTGAAAGGAAGTCAAAGTTACGAGGTAAGGCTTGGAAAAATTACTGCCCAAGGCCCTGGCCGCGGGCAGTAATTTTTCCAAGCCTTACCGAGTAATTTTGACTTCCTTTCACTGGTACTTGGTTTCCCTATTCCTATATACCTTCAAATGTGGTTTAATAAGAGACAATCTGATTGGTCTAAATGTCAACCTTGGGTAGTATACGGCAACCTTGGGTAGTATACCAACCTTGGGTAGTATCAGATAGTTACTCCACCCCCCAGAGCGTGGTGTAAGCATAGAGTGTACAGCCATAGGTATATAGGAATAGAGAAAACACCTCGCTTATACGACCATCTTATCCGGGCAGTCCCTTAGGTGGTCGCAATAGCGGGGGTCTACAGTATATGTATATATACATGCATAATACACAAAGATCGTCATACATTGGAGATTATGTAAGAATTCCAGTTAAGGAGTGGGATTTGAATCATGCAGGGCTTTGAATACTTGAGGACTCTCATTGCACTACACGGGACGATACAAGTCCAGTTCGCTCAGCATGGAACAACTGGTGCATGAAAGAGCGAAGGGTCAGCGACCAGTCCGCTTTGGAGGATTTAAATATATCAGGTACAGACTTAACGTATGAACTTAATTGTGAGTTAAGCAATATCAAACGGATCATGTAACATGATGCATTATTTGTTTTTTGAAATTTTTAATAATGTGTTATCCCACATTCTGTTTTTGTGACAGTTCTTCCATAAGGATACATGCTAGTTCACTCTAACGGTGATATATATATATATATATATATATATATATATATATATATATATATATATATATATATATATATATATATAAATATATATATATATATATGAGGTGAATGATGAAAGATAATAACATAGTAAACACTCTGGTCAGAATTATACAGACTTTTTGCACATGAAAGTGTGTAAATTAGTATATGAATATGCACCAATGGAAGGGGGCCCGCTATACCTACAACAGACATTGAATAGTTGGGTACAGGTGGCAGAAGATCAAACATTGCATTGCATTGTAATGCAGGTTAAGCTGATTCTGTAATTAATGCACAGGTTAGTGTATTTATGCCTTAGATCTCCGATATAACTGGATTGTAAGGTACAGGTCGGTTACTGGAGAACTCGACCCGAAACGAACTCGGCCCGTAGTTGTCAGGAGAACTCGACCCGTTTTAGTGAAATCGAATGGAGAACTCGACCTATATCAGATACTTATGGCGAGGATATTTTCATAAAGAAGGACAGTTCTGACTAGTTAGGGATAGGGTTAAGGTTAGGGATAGGGTTAGGGTTAAGGATAGGGTTAAGGTTAGGGAAAGGGTTAGGGTTAGGGTTAGGGTTAGGGTTAGGGTTAGGGTTAGGGAAAGGGTTAGAGATAGGGTTAGGGTTGGGTTAGGGATAGGGAAAAGGTTAGTGTTAGGGGAATGGTTTTCTGTTTGTTTTCTTCCCCAGAGAAAACCAAATTTGAAGCCAAGATAACATACTTATTACTAAGTATAGTATTAATCCACAGTTGAGACACTTGGAGTTGAGAAGATTTAAAACGGGTTGAGTTTGTTAAGGGTCAAGTTTTTCACCGGTCGAATTCGTTACGGGTTGAGTTCTCCAGTCTTCGGTTAGGGATAGGGTTTACTGTTTGTTTTCTCCCCCCCCCCCTGCCCCATCGAAGACCAAATTTGAAGCAAAGATAACATACATCTACTTCCAGCTAGGGATAGTATTTTATCCACAGTTGTATTAATAAGATCCTTAAGTTTGGAAGATTTAAAACGGGTCAAGTTCGTAATGGGTCGAGTTCTTCAAACGGGTTGAGTCTGTCATGGGTCGTGTTCGTTACGGGTCGAGTTCGTTACGGGTCGTGTTCGTTTTGGGTCGAGCTATCCAAGATATTCTATGGCCTTGCACCTCATTCTTGGGAGAGTTTCCCAGCGGCTATTTGTGTTATGGGGTAAATTCATCGTATATCATCAAGAAACATCACAAAATTCCATATGACTGTTTATTTGGCGTGAGTTGTCTTGTGTAATAATATCACAAAGCAGAGCTGAGTGATAACTGTAGCGGAAGACAACAAACAACATGTAAACAATCATATAAGATGGAGTGACGTTTAGATTTCATCCTATCCGATCACATGATTTTAACTTCATATGTTAAGTGTGGCATATAGATATTGTATGGCATAACCGATACATATAGTAACACCATGTTAAGTCCATGGAGATTTATATGAGGGGTAGGATAAAGTCATAAATTACCCAGGAGATATCTGATCAAGAGACGAGCTCTCTAATATTCAGTGCAGTGAAAACCTTAATGAAGGGTGGTCAGGTGTATCGAGGGCATACATTTCTAACTAAAACAGTATGATATAATTCATTTCTTATGCTATCAAGAAACATCAAATTCCATATGATTGTTGATATGGCGTGAGTTGTCTGCACGGAATGATATCACGAAGCGGAGCTGAGTGGCACAGAACTGTTGCAGAAGACAACAAATGCCATGTAAACAATCATATGAAATTTAGTGATGTTTATATCTTATCTTACCCTATCACATGTTATTAACGTCATTTGTCATGCATGGAATATGAATATTTTAGCATAGGGTTATACCATGTGAAGTCTATGGAGATTTATGAGAGGGGTAGGATAAAAAAATTATAGTATGGTGTAAGAGTCCTTTTAAAGTAAACTTTGTTTCCAATATATACGGCATATAGCCTATGATCCATGGGCGCCGCCATGACGCCCCCCGAGTAGGTGTTCTTCACTAAAGGAGGTGAAAAAGTAGCTGTTCTTCACTGAAGGAGGTGCAAAAGAAGTGAGTGATAATTGGGAATTGTTACAACTCTAGCCTTGCTCAAATGGGTGTATGAAGTGTTCCATGTGGAAAATATCATGTCTTGGGTTTAATTATTATGTCATCTTGCTCTGGGATGGGTGTAGAGAGTCAAAGGAGCCATGATAAAACATTGAAAGTCAGTTGAATTTCGTAATAACAAAGAGCCGGAACACAGGTTTTGTCCCCCGACCACCTAGTGACTGCTTCATGAACTAACAATGGCTCTGTCCCCTATACCGAGAACGTGTGCGAAGCTGCACACGTATACCGGTAGCGCTGGAATAGACATGTTAGAGGGACAAAGTCGCGTTGTTATATTGTTGGCCAACACTTCTCAATCTTGGAGAACAAGGCTGGATGCTTCTGTTTAACACGATCGATAACTACAAGTGTGTAGATAATGGTGTGTGAGAGCCCACTCAGAAAAGTACACTGACCTTTTAGCACCCCCACCCCCCTCCACACACACGCACATAGAAATAAGGACAACGTATGTGTGTAGGCCTATGCGTGAACGACATGAGAATCTCGTTCTCAAATTATGTTCCTTTCAATTCATGTGAACAAGGTACACCATGCCATAACACATACCCGAGTGGAGGACCGGCAAAACTTTGTATAACTTCATTTCCCGAATAAAAAACAATTTACGAAAAAAAAAGGGATTAATTTACTCGGTGATTTGTGTAACTACATTTCCCGAATAAAAAAAACTCAATTTACAGAAAACAAACATTTAGGATTCATTTAATCTATATCCATATTATCTATTCAATTAATGATCACAGGAACACATGCTTAGCTTTTATCGAAGTATAGCGGTAGAATGACATGTGTATTTTTTCCCAGTAGGTTGTAATATCATCAGTTATCCAGGCTACAATAACGGCTGCTGCCCAATGATTTTTTTCGGATGTTTTATTGTTTGGTGACATGCTTCGAGCCCTGATACGAAAGATAATATTCTAGTGCTTTTATCAACAGCCCAATCCAATCACTTTTTTAATGGAAATAACCGATAGCGCGTCAAATCTTAAGTTTTACCGAGATTTATAGTAAACATGTCCTTTTGGAATTTGGAATTTCTAAAAAAAAATAAGGAAAATACTCAAGTTTGCAAGCTGTTGGTCAAATTTGTACTACCTGAAATGCATTTGGTTCGCCAAAATTAGCAAACTGTCAACAAAGAATTTTAGTATTACTAGTTTTTTCCCCTTAGTCTTAGATTTTTGACTTTGCAATTGTTTTAAACAAACTATGTAACTATTTAAAAAGACAGTTCACGTGTCCAGGGTGCCATCCTTTGTTCAAGATTAGGTGATCCTAACAAAATTCATTATATATGCAATATATTGATACGCACTAAATATTCCTCATATTCTCTGAATAAATATGTGGTTTATATTCGTTATGATGCGTCCATTTTATATATCCTCTCGTGTATCTACATACCCTACACTCTGTAAAGATATATCGTAATTACAGCAAAGGTGAAGGAGGATTTATACAGAATTATGTAAAATTTCTAATGGAAAACCCTCACACCCGCTGTGATTTGTGTTTGTTCTTGTCTCTGTCTTTGTAATTGTATTTGTAATGTCAATGTATGCAACATGACTTAAGTATGGATTGTATGTTATGCCTTGTATGGCACATATTTGTATTTGTATTTGGAAATATGTTCGACCACAAATATGGAAGATCAAAGCAAAATGGCCTAGAATATTCATAATTGGTCAATAAATATTTAAAAAAAACACACAAAAAAAACCAATAATTTTTTTTTTTTTCTAAATAAAAAATCCCACTCACCTTTATGGAGGTTAGAAAAGAGTCCCTCGGGAGGTGCTATATTCCTTACACACAGTACGACAATCAATACGGGCGGGTGCCTCACTCTGGTCACCACTCCTCGCCTTTTTCACATGGCCATTTGGTAGTTCGCAGTCCGCATGCGCGGGTGTTTGTTGTATCCATGTACAGAGCACACAGCGCAATGCATGCCGGGAGTGTGCGCCCACCAGTAATCCGCACGGAGAGCTTAGAGCCAATTGGCCGATTGTTTGCATCAAGTCTCCAACACCTTCACAGAGTCCCTCCCGGAGTTACGCTCTGCCTGTCTCTTACACGCAATGATACGGGGTCTCCTGTTGACGCCAGGAATGGGAGATTGACATTATGATAATATATCCCCATTGGCATTTTACCAGAGTCTGAAGTCTCTGACAAACACATGTACAAATATTCATAAAAAAATGAAGAAATTTTCGAAAGTTTTTTTTTTTTTTTTTTTTAAATTTTCAGGGGACATGCATGAATTGATGATAGTCTGAATTTTTTTTTCCACATACCAATCTTTATCTTACTCATATTCATTTACTCTACCCGCTCTGATGTATTGACCTTTGTGGAGGTAACTCTATTTCCCCATGGAAGAACTGTTTTAACTGTAAACAGAATGAGGAATAAATATCATTCAAAAAAGAAATACAACAAAAAAGACATGGGACAAACGTCCATGTAAGTAAAAGGATATCTAGACACGAGAGTTCTTTTAATCAAAATATACTCTTATGGGATAGGCCTACGCTTATGTGATTTGTATTTAATATAGAAAATGATCTTGTTGTGAAAAGAACTTCAATGGAAGAGTTCCAGTGATAAACAGGGCCATTTAAACGTTGTCTTCTAAAGTTCCCAGTCCATGATATTCATACATTTTACCTTATCTATAGTCTTAAGTAGCCCTACTTCGCTGTCCCAGATAATGTGACACGCCAGTACTCTAATGCAATCTACAATGTGAGGTGTACTATCGTTGGGCATGTTTATACTAAAAAAAACAAAACATCCGCAACGCTAATTGTTATATTTGTTTTTATAAAACCTTCTATTACAGTTGACCACCAGGCTACATCACGCATGGGCATAGAACCTCTAGAGATACACTGTCCATGCATTATCTAAGCCTCCTAACTTAAGTGCTTAGTTCAATAGGCCTAATAATTTCTTTTAAGGGCTGGTTCCACCAACACGATGGATTTGCCATGATATATCTGTTATATCTTACAGTGTCACAATATGTTGTACCTCCTTTGTCGCGATATGTCGCGTGCGATGATATGTATACTTTTTCACGATGTCGTGTGTATACTTTGGTGCTCCACCACCGCGACACCTCAAGATGCATCATGGCAAATATGCACGCAATTATTCAAAACCTAGCGAGACTTAGCAAGACAACCAAATCGTGACTAATCTCACTATATCTTGTGTGTTGGTGGAACCAGCACTTTCGGGATTATATAGATTCTTATGTGAAGGGGATAGTACACCTGTATCTGCATGTCTGTAAGATTACCTGTAGTCTGATAACGTGGTGTCCCACTGGATGAGCGATCCTCCCACAAACCCTTCCACTAATCTGTTTGACATAACGGTGACGGCTTATCCCACACACGCCTATAGACACTCTGCGGATTAGTATGAGGCCAGGGAACAGGAAGTATTAGGGCGGTCACTAAATTCAATCCTTCTTCTGTACAGAGTGTGTGTGGTGTGATATAATATCCCGGATATTTATAATACCCGCGGTACCTTCTAAGAAATACTGATTTAATCCTATGTAATTATCCACAGTATTATGATAGTATGACAATGTAACAAACACAATTACTAACGATTTGATATTGCTAAAGGGACCTTGACTTTGGGTGTTTATGATTTTTTTAGAATCATGTATACTTAGAACGAAACTCACGAGATGAGAATAACTTGGTCCATACTCCGCCGAGTTTGACTGCGGAATAATTCACAAAGCGAAGCTGAGGGAAATACATAGCGGTCAAACGAGGTGGAGTGCAGAACAAGAAATTTTCATCGAGTGGGTTTCTGATCTTATCTCACCCCGTATAACATTATTTATAAATAATTACTTATGAAATAAACAAAACTCGCCATTGAGTATCGTGTTGACAGCCTTCACGGCCGTGGAGTACGAGTTCCTAAGGTTAAGCCTATGGGGAGAAATACCGAGGTGAGATACCAGGTGTTAAAGCACAGAGGATTATCGACCGATTTGCTGCTCGAGGTGTTTAATGTTTAATGCAGACGCACATTATTGCGGCTTTCTCCACTGAAAGTGTTGCCAACATGAATGAAAGCAGTGGCTCTCTAGCAGGTGGGAAAACAACACCTGGGCATTAAATACGACAAACAATATACGTTCATAGGAACAACTGAGATAGCAGAAATCAACGTACCCAAATAACGCAATATTGTCGAGAAACAATGACAATATTTTTCACGGTGAAAGGAGGGGTTTGAGAAATGATGATAAGATAAAACTTAAAGTGAAAATGGCAAATACTCAGAAGTTTATATTTGTTATTCACTATATCGTGGTAAGTTAATTTGGGACGAATTAGGTAGTGAACTTCAGCATAAACCTTGTGTTGATCTGGTTAAAACCTTGGTAAAGGGACGGCTAACTGACTAAGTTTAGATCATAAGAACTTTCATATACATGTACAGTAGAACCCCGCGTGAGCGGTACTGAGCGTAAACGGTCACCCCGCGTTAACGGACACTCTTCCATGAACCGGCTCCCTATACTAAATGTTTATTTTAACCTCACGTAAGCGGTCACCCCGCGTAAGCGGTCACTTAAGTCCGAAACGAAGGTTGTCCGCTTACGCCGGGTTCTACTGTACATGTAAATCAGACTGAACCCAAGGTGGTGATTGTGGTTATTTTATTTAAAACTTATGGATAATATATGAATTTGTTAGCACCATGTACGTTAGATCATGATATCCTCTGGGGTACGGTCTATTTAATAAAGTTCACTTTTTAATTTAAATATTCTTTGTATCTGTCCTGTAAAGTCCGTTTTTTGTTCGGTTGCTGATGGAAGACGGCTGTATTATCAGCGAATTATTTGTCGTCATGTTTGATGAATAAAAATTACAAACGAGGACTTGGATAGGTCCATGCCAAAATGTATTTAATCAAAAATACTGGAGAACTCGTCCCGGAACTAACTCGCCCCGGGGGTTTCTCGCCCCATTATGTACAATGTGTATCTACAACCATAACCTTCAGCCTTATCCAGACATAAACCCTTACACATTTATACAAGTTAGTAATATACAACAGATGATAAGTAATCACGGACAAGTGCGGGGCAACTTCGTGGGGGCGAATTCTCCAGAAACTGGGTGAAATCACCTTTAAAGATGAAACGTGACAATAATACCTCTATGGAAAGCCAATGCCAACTGGATAATCTTAAGATCTCCTTTAAGTTAACCCTTTCTGGCAGGTCAATGCCATATGGCATTCCCCTGGCCATGGCAGGACAATGCCATATGGCATTGTCGTGGGCATAGAAGAACAATGCTGAATTTGGTCCTTTGTAATTTTTTGGAAAAATCATCGCAGAATTATGAAAATTAAAGGGCATATTTGGCTACATGTTGCCAGCAACTCTTTAATATATCGGGAACTTCTGATAAAGATACAGATTTACTGGAAGTTTCAAATTTGTAATTTTGTTTAACAACATTGACTTCAAAAGTCGGCCATACAAAGGCCACAATTGGTTCTGGTGACTGCTGTAGTATGGGTACATGGTGAATGATGTGTGGCTCTTGAAGGGTTAAAGTACGACTTAGCGGGGCGAATTGTCATAAAATGGGCGAGTCCTCCTTTAAGGTACGGGAAGACTGAGTTTCGGGGCAAATTCTCCAGTAACCTTAATCAGCATGCAATGATCGAGAAAAGAAATGCTGAGTTTCGGGGCAAATTCTCCAGTAACCTTAATCAGCATACAATGATCGAGAAAAGAAATGCTGAGTTTCGGGGCAAATTCTCCAGTAACCTTAATCAGCATGCAATGATCGAGAAAAGAAATGCTGAGTTTCGGGGCAAATTCTCCAGTAACCTTAATCAGCATTCAATGATTGAGAAAAGAAATGCTCACTCCTCCATTGATTGGGTTTTCAAAATGATTAAAAGTTATTCACTTTATTAGTCATTTAGAATGCATTGGAACACCTCACCATATATGTACATACATTTTACACCAGGTTTTACGATCATTTTGGGACCATATTTATCTTTTTTAAACTATTCTATTTGAATTTCTGGCCTCAGCTGTGAGCTAAACCGGGCTTTTTATTAACTTTTCATTCATCCCTTGTATTTAAATCAATCGCAATAATGAACCTTGGGACTTAAAAAGATCCGGAGATATCCTATGGCTTGAAGGCATATCGGACAATTTTGCTTGGAAATTAAAACCCATGTCGATTTTCTGGAAATTGAATATGATGATCTTCAAGTATAATAGAACACATGTCTACTTAAAAATCAGGGTCATCGTGCTAGTTTTTTTTATATAGATATCAATATTATGATAACTTTATAATAGAATATATAGAAGTTACTTTTTACATAGTAAAAGCCGTCACTTTCCTCAAACTTTCACAGAATAGTTGATTTATAGAACTACATATTCAAGTTTTAAGATTCATAGGCCGCCGTCCTTGTTTCCGAAAGAATAAAAAAAAAACTTCATAGTTTTCACTACATTTCCCATATAAATTAAGTAAATGTAAAATTGGCTCATTTAGCTACAATGACAGGATGAACTGTGCAAAAGGTTAAATTCACTCATTTGGAATCACACGGAACCGGTTGTGACTGATAATTCATACTATTTAAAAATCACCAGGTGGCGCCACCGTGAGTTGTAGGATATGCCTTTAAAAAAACATATTCCCAATTCATGTATTTCGATACATGCAGAGTTGATATTTATTGTTTACCTACCATATCTAAAAAAAACTACGATTCTGGTCGGATCCGCTTGGAGTGTCTCCCGCACATAAACCAAACTTAGGCTTGGAGACTGAGGGGCCACGAGAGTGAGAATCTCGTGGAGGGAAAAACTAGAATCTGTTCTTCTTTTTTGTAGATTTATTGGCAGAAGTACCTTTTCTCTTATGATTTATTTCTAGCCATATATAAATTAAAGTTCAGTAATGTAGTTTTTTTATCTGATAGTGTTGTTATATAGAACGTAACTCAAGCAGTGTGGAGACAGTCACATTTATTAAGGTAAAACATCTGCAACCCAGGATCATTTTAATGAATTCTGAACCCCATTTTACATGACACAATGTCGGGAAATACACGTGAGGACCTCGAAGGCTACTCATGGAACTCTACAATTAATATCATTAAAAAGTAAAATTCGTTATCGACATTCCAGTTTTAAAACATTGTATAAACATGCAAGCACATGGTCTTTTCAAACCATACTAACAACAAAAATATCTACTGACCTATACTTGTTTAAGATATAACATAACTTCACAAAATAAATATCAAACTTAAACTATAACAATCGTCAACAATATTTCAATATCCATATAAAATATGTTGTATATCTTCGATGTAAATAACACGATTAAAATATCTTTTCTCTCACCTTTAGTTTAAAATCACGGCGAAAATAAACTTTAGTAAGCGTTATGATTCAATTGAACTGGCACAAATCTATGCGAAGTTATCTCCAATAGTGTTTTGTGGCACCTACGTCATTAGTAAGTATAGGAATAACCCAAATGTAGATAATGCAGGGATGCCAGTTGGGGTCAGGAACAAACATTGAAATATCTTTTAGTGCAATACAGGGTTTATGCATTACATATGTACTACAGTGGGGAATCAAGGGAAAGCTAAAGTTATTACATGGGTCAGTGGGGAGGTTCAGTGGGTAATTGGTAATTGGGTAATTTAGAAGTTGGCATCTCAATATTACACGAGGAATTATTTTTTATTCTGAAAAATGAAAACATGAATTTCAATGGAAACATTGGAAACTGGCATCCCTGCCAGATATACAGCTCCCCATTTTTGTATATATATATACCATACATATACCATATATGTATACATATACCATATATGTATACATATACCACATGTATATACATAATAATGTATACAATAATACACGATAAGAGATCTGAATCAAAACTACCGCAATAGGTTGTACAGGGAAAGCAGTTTATCTTAAATTTGGGACTAGTTTTTTAAATTTAATTCCCTCCTTAGTTCTAATATGTATCTTTACAACAACTACACAAAAACATGCCAATAAACTTAGGAACATGCCAATAAACTTAGATATTAGGCATTCCTGTGCTTTACACCTGAAAGCTATACAAGAAGATATTAGTATATTTTGATAGCCGAATGTTGAAGCTAAATTTACCATCCTTTACCGCAGTACCCTTATGTTAATTGTTCATGTCAATTTTTTTTCTTCAAACTAAATTGTAGCTAAGTTGATGAGATTTGACTTTTGAGACCAGGCCACTTTAGTTTCTATCACGCTCTTTTGAGGATCTGAACCCTTATATAAAGGCTAGTGTCTGTTGCTGTTAGGTTGCAAAATCGCACTCACCGAATAATTCTTACATGTGAAAACAATAAAGAAAGCTACTTGATACAATAGAGAAAACCTATGAAAGTCTGGGGTCAGAGCTTGTATCCAATTGAGTCTGAATCACGTAGTTCACTAGGTGAAGCCGTGTGAATTATGTAGCGATTCAAACGAGATGGGATTGAGCTCTGACCGTAAATTTGAATAGGTTTCTGAATTTATCTCACCCTTCACATTGACTAATGGGTTAACCTTTGTCATAAAATCCCCCATTGAGTATTTTTTCTAAATACTCAATGAGGGTTGGATACGAGATCCCAATGTTAAGTCTATGGAGAGAAGATGCCAGGGGTGAGATAAAGGAGCAGTATCAACCACATGGAGTTCTCTGACCACTCACTATCCATCAAGGTTATTATTACATACCTGTGGTAGTATATCCTACACATACGGCCCGCTCCTACCCTTGTCATATTTATATCCATACGACACCTAGGTGATGTACGGGATATGTATGTGGCGTACGGGGCATGTATGGCGGCGAAGTCCAAAAACTCCCCCAGAAGCAAGGTTAAAAATTGGATATTTTAAGGTATATAATAATAGAGAAACAGGCTGACTGTTTCCGTACGCATAAAATACTTGGTAAAATCGGTGATCAGATGAACCTCTGCCTCCGGCATCGGTTCATCTGATCGCCGATTTTACCGCGTATTTTATCCGTACGGACACAGTAAGCCTGTTTCTCTATAATACAGACATGCCATAATACGATACGTATCACACAGAAACTACATAGAGGGGTGTAATATGGATAATACCGTTGAACAATGATGGCTAGACTGGTATATATAACAAGATATCACTACGCGATGGATCCTACGTCTACCTTTCTCTTTGATGTGCTTAACATGACGTCACCAGTACGTCAGACATTACCGAAACAATTTGTTCAATTCTAACCTCAATGGGTTGAACGTAATTTCTGAAAATTTTTGAAAAAAAAAAATCTAGGATAATTGCATTTCTGGTTAATTCTATCTAAGAGATGTGTAGATAAGTATGCCAGTATCGGTGTTGAAATACTAACTCGTAAACCCATAGCGGATAATAAAGTGTGGTGCGTTTAAACCATTCCCAGTGGCATACAGAGGGGAGACTATAGGGCACGTAGCTATTGTGTTATGGACGCAGCCATCTTGCCCCCCAACGCTAAATAAAACACCAGGTAGCGGGTCCAATTATCAATGGATTTTAACAAAAATTAGTTTTTTTTGTTTTTTGTTTTCCATAAAAGGGTTTTTGCCTCGACTTGTGAATATCTATAGATTATGACGGCAGAAAATAGTGCGGTGGTGCTAGGTTATAATTTCCAGCCAGACGATGGTGGAACTAGCAATGACTCTGTGCACTATAGGCTTCATGATCGGTGGTTCCTAACTGGAGTGCCACAGGACTGCTTAAAAAGGGACTGCTTAAAAAGGGACTGCTTTGAGATCCATAGCCACTGAGAATATGCCATGATTTTTTTCACGAGCTGAAGCCGAGTGAGATTACATAACAAACCAAAATGAATGGCATATTTTCAGTACTTATGGATCGAGTGTGCTTCAGATTTTATCTCACCCATATCACTGACTAAAGCATGTGATCCACCAAATCGATGCTCAGAGATGGCCAGAGGCGGCCGGCTGGCTGGTTTTTACAGGTGCCGGCGAGAGGCGACGAACACACAGTTGCGGGTGACAGGGTTTTCAATGGGCTGGTCCGGCCGATACTGGCCGATTTGCTGATCCACCAAGCTGATTGTCCCAGCCGATCTGAGTCGATGTGCGATTTTGGCGGCCGACGTCCACAATTCCTCCACATGGCCATCATCCGGCCCTAACTCACTCTTGGTGGATCACATGCTTAATTGACCAACATTTACGATGTCATCTCCCATTGAGTATTTTTAAAGAAAAAATACTCCATGGGCGTTGAGTAGGAGTTTCCAACGTTAAGTGTATGGGTGAGATAAATGGTGGAGAACCTTCTCTGTGGTGGAGAGTGTATGCGGTGTCGCAAACACCGGTTCCTAGATATTATAACAGGCTCGAAGATAACATTCTGGTCATTAAGTAGCTCGTCCCCACCTGACACTCGATACGTGATTGGTGAGCTGTCACCATCCATACATCTACTTCATGGCAGTTTTACCTCAATACCATAATCAAAAAATGAGTCTGACTTGAATATAAGAACCCACAATCAAAATTGAGTAGAATGATAATAACCGGGGTGGCTAGGTAGCAGGGCCACAAGGGAAAAGATAATATTCCCCCCCTCAAAAAAAAAAAAAAAAAAAAAAATCCAAGAAATAGAAGGAGTTGTTTATATAAAGGATTCATCCTTAGGTAGAGACATCTTGACAGTTTTCCCATCAACGTTCACGATGACTTCCTTGCCGTCGGCTGAGCGTGCTGCTCCAGGGTCTAACTGCCTCTCCAGGCTGTAGCCGCTGCCTCCTCCGAACCCTACCATCATCCCCCCGGTCTTCGGGGTGCCCGGCGAGGCGACGGCGGCCGGCGACCCCACCCCGCTGGAGGAGGACCCCGCCTTGCCCTTCTCCTGCTTGTGGAGCGAGCCCGTCGAGCCCTTTCTGCTGAGCCCGGAGGACGGAGAGATCTTCTTCCAGTTGGCACGCTGCTCCACGGCGAAGTAATCCATGCCCTCGAGCATGGCGGGGGAGACGGGCAGCGGGGTGCCGGACAGGGACCCGCAGCGGGAGGATGCCGCCGAGGCCGCCAGGGAGGAGGCCCGGGAGGAGCCTGGAGTGACGACCTGGAAGGCTGAGGGCCCCGACTCGTCCTTGACCTTGTTGGCTTTGCGCACGTTGAGGTGCTCGCGGCTGGTGGCCGGCGTCATCAGTGGGGTCTTATCGGAGACCGCCAGGCCCAGCTGGTTGCCCTGGTACCTGGTCAGTTCCGGGTCGTCTTCCTCCAGGTCCATCGACAACTTCTCTAGTTTCTCCATCAGCCGAGGCCCCAGGCGCTCTCGGCTGGCAGCCTCGGATTGTGACCTTGGCGTGGCTGGTTTCCTGGCCGGTGGTTTGTTGGAGAGCAGTGGAGTCGTCACTTCGTCGGCGCTCGTGTCTGCATCAGAGAAGCAGCTCTCCACCGGGTTGATCTCGGCAGATACAGCCAGCTGTGTAGCGGCTGCCGAGTCGGACGATGAGTCAGAGCTGTACCGTGGAGACTTCAAGGGATGTCCTCCTTGACCTTCTGTTTCTGATGACGAGGTCTGACTGGAGGTCATACTGGACGCTGTGGCAATATACGCGGTATGCTTCTCCTTTAACCTACTCCTCAGGTCCCCCATCTCAATCCCCAGCGGGTCCTCTTTGGCTGCACTGACCGTGAACTTGGCCCGTGCCTGCTCCGACGGGGATTTGGCGGTGAGCTTCTCGGTGGGAGTACTCAGTGTGTTCTCGCCGATGGAGACCAGTTGGTAGGGTTTTCCAGTACCCATATCTTGTAGCAGTGTGGCGGGGATTTCTGGACGACGGTCGTCCGGCATGTGGATAACTGTATCATAAACCTCGCTGTCCGGGTCGGTGTCCTCCATGTCGTTACTCTCATCATCCGTTATCCCCATGTCCTCCATCACATCATGGATGGACTGCGTCTCGAAGATGAACTCATCAACGAAATCATCCCGCGCCAGGGATCTCGTACTCCCTGTGCTACTCTGCTGCGACAGTGACTTGTGCGAGGCCACATCGCTTTTCCCTTGCGTTGATCCCCCAGCATCTCTCTTCAACTCACCCGTGGAGGACCGTGGGAACTCGGTGGAAACCATCTCATGCGACTTCTGCTCCATCACAGACGGGTTCGGGTAGTAAGGCGTGGGCGCCTCCAGTTTCTTCTCGGTGGGCGGGACATCTGATGTGAACCGTATATGAGGAGAGTTGGCTCCGTCATCCTCTTCATCGAAGGTCCTCATCAGCTTGCCTCCTAAGCCGCCGCGACCCTTGCCGCTGAGCTCCCTCTCCCTCAGCATCTCAACCAGGGTCCTGTACAGCTCCCAGTCCCCGAAGGCCATCTTGATCTCGGCCTTCAGCTCGCTGAGGTCACACTGCAGGAGCACCACGCCGTTGATGTTGTTGTCAGCCAGGCGCTCTTTGTAGTCAGGCAGCTTCTTCTGGTTCATACCCTCGAGTTTGTCGAGCAGGCCACAGACTCCTTCCACCGTCAGCTGGGACAGAATGATGTCGCGATCGCCGCCCTGCAGTGAGAATGGAAGGAAACATATTTAGTATCCAGCTAAATTAGGCTATATTAAACACATACAGCCTGCAGATCACCACTAAGAATAGGCCAGGAAGGCATATTAGGGACTATGGTGGGATCCAGGTTCAGATAGTTTCCCTAAAAAATACTATAGATTGATTTGTGATGCATATCTAATTAGTTTAAGTAAGCATTTGTTTATAAATAATAACTAAAGGAAAGACATCCTCTCAAATTATAATATAAAAATAGTGCATCATTTCCAAGCAAGCCTTTTATCTCCCTTTTCCGCCTACCACAAGATATATCAAGATGTGTCACGATATGCTTGTCTTGCCAAGTCTTGCTAGGTTCCAAGTAAGCGTGTGCATTTTTACCGTGATGCATGTTTGGTGAAGCACCTTCGTCATGCTCTTGCGGCAATAGATTCTGAGGTGCCGTGTTGGTGGAGCACCAAAATAGACATACATCATCGCGAAAAAAATACACAAACCATCACATGCGACGTGTCGCGGCAAAGGAGGTAAGACATATCGTGATACTGTAAGATAAACAAGATATAACATGGCAAATCCATCGTGTTGGTGGAACTAATACTTGAGAACTTGACCCGTAATGGACTCGACCTGTTTTAAATCTTCTCAATTCAAGTGTCTCAACTGTGGATAAATACTATATTTAGTAGTAAATATGTTATCTTGGCTTTAAATTTGGTCTTCTCTGGGGGAAAAAAAAACCAGAAAACCCTTCCTAACCCTAATCCTTTCCCTAACTCTAACCTTTTCCCTAACCTTAACCCTAACCCTATCCCTAACCCTAACGCTAACCCTATCCCTAATCTTAACCCTAACCCTTTCCCTAACCCTATCCCTATCCCAAACCCTATCCCTAACCCTATCCATAACCCTATCCCTAATTAGTCAGACATTTCATTCTATATGAAAATGTCTTATTCATAAGTATCTGAAACGGGTCGAGTTCTCCAACCGAATTCAGCAAAACGGGTCGAGTTCTCCAGACAACTACGGGTCGAGTTCGTTTCGGGTTGAGTTCTCCAGTAACCGGTGGAACCAGCGCTTTAAGTGGTAAATCCACCAACACACAAGATCTAGTGAGATTAGTCCCGATTTGGGTGTCTTGCTAAGTCAGGCTAGGTTTGAATAACCGTGTGCCTATTTGTCAGGATGTGTCTGGAGGTGTTGCGGTGGTGGAGCACCAAAATATACACCCGACACCGCAGGCCTACGTTTTGCGACAATAGAGGTACGGCACATCGCAACACTGTAAGATACTACAAGATATACCAAGATATATCACGACAGATCCATCCTGTTGGTGAAATCAGCCCTTTAGATTTGAGGAGGAGAGGGGCGAGGCTTGGTACCTGGAGGTGGATCTTGGGCGAGGAGCGTGTGACGGGGGCAGACTGGCCCTGGCCGGCCATGTAGGACATCATGTAGGGAGACGGGATCTGGTTCTGAGACAGGGCCGCCATGGCCACCATCTGCGCCTGGTAGGTCTGCTGCTGGGGCGTCATGCCGTACGGCAGCGGGGTCTGGTGACCCAGGCGGGGCGCCGCGAACCGGGTCGGAGTCGCTCTGAAAATTACAATTCTATCATTAATAATCCTAATTAAAAAAATATATTTATAAAAAAAAATCCTTCTATTGGAAATTTTGATAGATTAGTGAGAGGTGGCAATAACAACTCCTAAATAAGCTAGATGCTAAAAAATATATTTTAAAAAAATGGAAATTATAATATGAGATTTTGTCTGTAACATTACATAAATATTTCCTTTTAAGAAATCTTAAATAACATTATATTGTAGTATCAACACCTTTTACGAGTTCAAAGTAAGTGTAGCTTTATGTTTTAATGTAACGCATCTGCTGAGTCGACATAATCAACCTTATGAATTGGCCACTAATTAAAATCTATAAAGAATCATTGTTACTATCAGGAATGTCAGTTGGGGTCAGAAAGAAGTGGAAATACATTTTTTTTAAGCATTGTAAAAAAATTGTATACAGTAAAAATTCTCAACCTCTTCTTAACCCCACTTAAGGGGACATTCTGGTGGCAAACCTGATAGGTCAGTGTGGGGACAACACTCCAGAGTGTAGTGAGTGTGTGGGGAGAGTGTAGTGAGTGTGGGGAGAGTGTAGTGAGTGTGTGGAGAGAGTGTAGTGAGTGTGTGGGGAGAGTGTAGTGAGTGTGTGGAGAGAGTGTAGTGAGTGTGTGGGGAGAGTGTAGTGAGTGTGTGGGGAGAGTGTAGTGAGTGTGTGGGGAGAGTGTAGTGAGTGTGTGGAGAGAGTATAGTGAGTGTGTGGGGAGAGTGTAGTGAGTGTGGGGAGAGTGTAGTGAGTGTGTGGAGAGAGTGTAGTGAGTGTGTGGGGAGAGTGTAGTGAGTGTGTGGGAAGAGTGTAGTGAGTGTGTGGGGATAGTGTTGTGAGTGTGTGGGGAGAGTGTAGTCAGGGTGTGTGGAGAGTGTAGTGAGTGTGTGGGAGAGTGTAGCGAGTGTGTGGGGAGAGTGTAGTGAGTGTGTGGGGAGAGTGTAGTGAGGGTGTGGGGAGAGTGTAGTGAGTGTGTAAGGAGAATGTAGTGAGTGTGTATGGAGAGTGTAGTAAGTGTGTGGGGAGAGTGTAGTGAGGGTGTGGGGAGAGTGTAGTGAGTGTGTAAGGAGAATGTAGTGAGTGTGTGGGGATAGTGTAGTGAGTGTGTAAGAAGAGCGTAGTGAGTGTGTGGGGAGAGTGTAGCGAGTGTGTGGAGAGTGTAGTGAGTGTGTGGGGAGAGTGTAGTGAGGGTGTGGGGAGAGTGTAGTGAGTGTGTAAGGAGAATGTAGTGAGTGTGTATGGAGAGTGTAGTGAGTGTGTGGGGAGAGTGTAGTGAGGGTGTGGGGAGAGTGTAGTGAGTGTGTAAGGAGAATGTAGTGAGTGTGTGGGGAGAGTGTAGTGAGGGTGTGGGGAGAGTGTAGTGAGGGTGTGGGGAGAGTGTAGTGAGGGTGTGGGGAGAGTGTAGTGAGAGTTTAGTGAGAGTGTAGTGTGTGGGGAGAGTATCGTCTGTGTGTGGGGATAGTGTTGTGAGTGTGTGGGGAGAGTGTAGTCAGGGTGTGTGGAGAGTGTAGTGAGTGTGTGGGAGAGTGTAGCGAGTGTGTGGGGAGAGTGTAGTGAGTGTGTGGGGAGAGTGTAGTGAGGGTGTGGGGAGAGTGTAGTGAGTGTGTAAGGAGAATGTAGTGAGTGTGTATGGAGAGTGTAGTAAGTGTGTGGGGAGAGTGTAGTGAGGGTGTGGGGAGAGTGTAGTGAGTGTGTAAGGAGAATGTAATGAGTGTGTGGGGATAGTGTAGTGAGGGTGTGGGGATAGTGTAGTGAGTGTGTAAGAAGAGCGTAGTGAGTGTGTGGGGAGAGTGTAGCGAGTGTGTGGAGAGTGTAGTGAGTGTGTGGGGAGAGTGTAGTGAGGGTGTGGGGAGAGTGTAGTGAGTGTGTAAGGAGAATGTAGTGAGTGTGTATGAAGAGTGTAGTGAGTGTGTGGGGAGAGTGTAGTGAGGGTGTGGGGAGAGTGTAGTGAGTGTGTAAGGAGAATGTAGTGAGTGTGTATGGAGAGTGTAGTGAGGGTGTGGGGATAGTGTAGTGAGTGCGTAAGAAGAGCGTAGTGAGTGTGTGGGGATAGTGTAGTGAGTGTGTGGGGAGAGTGTAGTGAGGGTGTGGGGAGAGTGTAGTGAGGGTGTGGGGAGAGTGTAGTGAGAGTTTAGTGAGAGTGTAGTGAATGTGTGGGGAGAGTATCGTCTGTGTGTGGGGAGAGTAGTGAGTGTGTGGGGTGTGTGGGGACAGTGTAGTGAGTGTGTGGGGAGAGTGTAGCGAGTGTGTGGGGAGAGTACCTGGGACTGATGTGGGCGGTGAGCTGGTCGATGCGGCTCTGAGGCCGGCGTAATGTCCCGCTCCATGCGGCGCTCGTCCCACCGCCCGGCCCGCCCAGCCCGCTCATGTCCATTGGCCCCACCGACGACGGAGCCTGCAGCGGGTTGAAGCCGAACTCACTCGTGATGTTGTCAGCATTCTGCATCATTTCTGAAAAGTCCAGTGGTATATCCTAGTCACACTGCTATAAGTCACATGTGAGAAAGAGACTGATAGTATACAGAAATAGGGTTATTGAGGCTGTATGGGATAAATACGCAGTAACATTGACGATAAATGGACTAATGTCACAGGCAGAGGTTCATTTTGTTGTCATGACGTAGTATGCCTATTTTCATTTTATTATATTCCTTAAAATAACCATCTTTTTAGTTTTGCTTTAGGACGATTTGTTAGGTTTCACCAACGTTTATATCCGGTACGCCACATACATTTTTATTTCAGGTATCAAATTAACGACGTTATTCGCCCTACGAACGGAATCACAGATAGTACATTACAGACACATCACAGGATATACCAGATGATACATCACATTTCCCGACACCAATATTTTTCCCAACAGCCAACAATTTTTTTTTTTTACCTCTTTCAGTTTCTTTTTTATCTCTGATGATTTTTTTGTTTAATTATTTTTACTTCTGATGAGTTTTTATTTATTTATTTGTTTACCTAGGGTTTTTTGTTTCGTTTCTTACCTCTGACGAGTTTTTAACTTTATTTTTTATCTCTGATGAGATTTTTTTTCAAACCTCTGGTGAGTTTTTATTCATTTATTCATTTATATTCATTTGTTTACCTCTGATGAGTTTTTATTTATTATTATTATTTTTTTTTTTATCTCTGATGAGTTTGTTTCTTTTACCTCTGACGAGTTTTTATTTTATTTTTTTTTACCTCTAATGAGTTTTTATTTATTTATTCATTTTTATTTATTCGTTTACCTCTGATGAGTTTGCGCAGGTAGGGGTCGACGTTGATGGTGCAGGGCAGGAACTTGCGCAGGTCGCCCACGTTGAGCAGCGGCTGGTGGTTGGCGAGGAAGAACTCCAGTTTACGCGGGTTGCGGTCGATCTCTAACAGCGGGTCGATGTCCTTCGACACAGGCATCTTGGGCAACACCCGGCTGGAAACAGAATTATGAAGTCTTAACACGACGTGGCATGAACACCTCTATGGCAGGCCGATACCAGAAAAAATATAGATTTATGAATAGTATACAATGCTAAAGCTGCTCTGTATGGAAGTTTGGGGGTCTAGAATAATAAAAAAAATAGTTCACTCAACAAGATATTCCCTCTAAACCGATCTAGATTAGTCTTCTTAGCGAAATAATAAGGAGGCATTGAAGTTTTGTGTATTTTCCGACATGTTTAGGTATCTAATTATACCTTCTTCAGGGATCAGATTTGAAAAAAAGACGAGAGAAAGTTATTGGTCATAACTGAATTTAGTAAAGAGAACCCGTGCATACACTGCCGCCGATTCACCACCGTAGACCTCCCGATACACTACGATTAAAAATACCTAACACTATGATCAACAAATCAATTCTTAAAAATTTGAATCAGGAAGGCCTATGGGCGAGTATCGAGATCGCAGTGGGTGCACGGTTTAAACCGTTTGTTCAAATGATATCTAAGATATATCAAACCGTGATATACTTGTATCTAAGCATTTAAAGAGGGGATATCTCTAAGTATAGGGTAACCATAATTGAATCTGGTTTCTTGCTTGTGGAAACCATCTCTAGATGTGTTTGAAAATGAAAAGCAATATTAAAGTGAAAATAATGACCTATAAGACAAGTGAAATATAGTCTGGCGATAGGATTGTGCGTTGTACACCTTGTGAATTACTATGCGATCCAAACTCAATATGATACAAGCTCTCAAATACTCAAATTATAAAAAGTCTACCACTGCTTGGGATGAAGGAGAAGAGTGGCTGTACACCACACCACATAGACATGGCATGAGAAGGACTGGCCTTTGATATAGCAGTAAATCTACCACTGCTGGTGGTGAAGGAGAAAGGTGGCTGTACACCACACCACATAGACATGGCATGAGAAGGACTGGCCTTTGATATAGCAGTAAATCTACCACTGCTGGGGGTGAAGGAGAAAGGTGGCTGTACACCACACCACATAGACATGGTATGAGAAGAACTGGCCTTTGATATAGCAGTAAATCTACCACTGCTGGGGGTGAAGCAGAAGAATCTTTCGGACACGTACGTTTCGTAGATGGTTTTGAGGGTGGGCGAGCTGTCGAAGTCGTCGTTGTCCTCCACCTCCATGATAATCCAGGAGAGGCGGTAGGGCCACTGCTCGGTGATGTTGATCCAGGCCGCCAGGCGGTACCACGAGAAGTTAATCTGGTGCGCGCGCAGCAGCCGTCCTGTGTGAAGAAGTTCAATCTCTTAGATCATGTTCTGGGGTATTCAATTCATCTAAATATATATATATATGTATATATATTATTAACCACCGAATACAGAGTCTCCATACTAAGCCTATGGAGCTTACAGATCGCTACTGAGTAGAATACGGACCTCCAGAATCTCCTCAGAGAATACGGCTTTTTGGGCCACCTGACGGGCATTATGGGAACTAATGTCTATAAACAATGCACTGCACTTGGGTCGAAATTCTAATTATTTAAAAGATTTCTTTTCTAATAATTACTCGAAAGTTGAGTAATAAATACAACATTACCATGATTTTGATCTGTGTGGCCGCATTCTCCTTGTAGTTGATACTACGTAATAAATAAATAAAACATTCACTTCGCATCAATTACGCGGAGAATACGGCCAAGCGTATGGATGTTTATACCAGGCTAATATAAATCGTTGTTCCCCATATTATAGAGGATGCCTATGAAAGTTTAGGGTCTGAGCTTGTATCCCATCGAGTTTGAATGGCGTAGTAATTCACAAGGCGAAGCCACCTGAGTTACATAGAGATTCAAACGAGATGGGATCAAGCTCTGGCCCTAAACTTGAATAGGTTTCAGAATTTATCTCACCCTCTACATTGAGTAATGGGCTAACATTTGTGACATAATCCCCCATTGGATATTTTTCCTAAATATCTCATGGGCGTTGGATACGAGTTTCCAATGTTAAGTCTATGGAGAAAAAATACCAGGGTTGAGATAATAGAGTGGACTAGCTGAGAGCGAAGACGAGGTGTGGGTGTAAATGACTTACCGGTGACGCCGACGATGTTCATGAGGCGGCGCATGTTCCGCGGGTTGATGTCGGAGAAGTAGGTGTTCTTCACGAGTGACTTGGTGAGGTCGAAGTTGGAGCCGTGACGGGACATGGCGCTGCCTCCTCCTCCCATCACGCTGCCGCCGTGACGGTTACGACCGTGACGACCCTTCCCCACCGACGACAGGGAGGACCGTGACCCCATGATCGACTCCTGTCTCTGTAACAGATAATGTATACAAAAAATATATATACATAGTTCCCCATGGTCGACTCCTGTCTTTGTTAAATATAATGTATAAAATAAATTTTTTTTTTTTTTTTTTTACAATTCAATTTTGGGAGCTGTGGTTTTATTTACTTTATAGCTGGCAGCCACCCCCGTGATGACTGCCTGACCACTCTTTTCAAGGCTAACTCAGTCTGAACTACCACTCTAAACAGTCTTCCACCTTGGAAAACAGTTTCTGTACAGTTAAATCCTCTAACTGTCATATTCAATAATTGGGAATCCCCTGTCTCCCATAGACATTATTCTTCCCCTTTATTCAATCTCCAACTACTTGTTGAAGAACCGCCCTGGAGGAGGAGGGATGTGTTGTCACTAGCATCATTTACCCCCCCCCCCCCCCTCATCTAGCCTGAAGAGCACCATGTGAAACCGCTGAGAAATGTCTGGATCTATTTCGGAATTTCGCCTATAAGATATCACACCTAAAACGGGAAAACACCCCTGTTACACGTGACGTCATATTGTCAACAACACACCGTCACCATACAAATGGATCGGTTGTTAAGGTGGCCAAGGTAGCGAGTGGTCTGACTATAAATACTGCGAGCAGACGATCTGCTCTCATTCACCCGCGGTAGCTTGACATGTACACCTCGCCACATATTTAGCTATAAAATATATATATATATAAATAGACACATAACTCCCCATGATTGCTCCTGTCTCTGTTAAATATAATGTATAAAATATATATATATAAATAGACACATAACTCCCCATGATCGCTCCTGTCTCTGTTAAATATAACGTATAATATATATATATAATTTTCTTCAAACGTTCACAGAATAAAGCAAATGTGCTACACATTTCAGCAATAAAAATACAGGTCACCAGCATTGATTGATGATAGACTATGATCATAAATGTTTATTAAAAATTCCGTGCACCAACGGTTTCCCATCGTGAACTTTTTGTTGTTGACTCTCAGTAGTTGTGATTTATTTATTTATTTATCTTTTCGCCTCATTAATCTGTGGTTTGTAGGCTATGCTCCACTGACCGTGAACTTGTGGGTGGTCTCGGCGGCGTCCTTGCGGTTGTTCTCACTGGAGCGTGAGCGTGGCGCCACCTGGCTCTGCAGGAAGAAGGGCAGGTGCACGATGTTGCGCAGGTAGTCGTGGCCGTTGATGGACGAGTCCCTGAAGAGTCCGTGCAGGTTGTGCTCGATGCCCTTGATGATGACGTGAGGGTCGATGGCCAGGATGGTGACGAAGGGCGAGTCGATGTCCCCGAAGAGCATGTGTACCGTGTCCAGTACCTAGAGTAGAGAGGGGTACTTCATTAATGAGGTCATTAATTAACCTTTCACCGTGTCCAGTACCTACAGGGTAGAGAGGGGTACTTCATTAATGAGGTATTTAATTAACCCTTTCACCGTGTCCAGTACCTACAGAGTAGAGAGGGGTACTTCATTAATGAGGTCATTAGTTAACCCTTTCACCGTGTCCAGTACCAACAGGGTAGAGAGGGGTACTTCATTAATGAGGTCATTAATTAACCCTTTCACCGTGTCCAGTACCTACAGAGTAGAGAGGGGTACTTCACTAATGAGGTAATTAATTAACCTTTCACCGTGTCCAGTACCTACAGGGTAGAGAGGGGTACATCATTAATGAGGTATTTAATTAACCCTTTCACCGTGTCCAGTACCTACAGGGTAGAGAGGGGCACTTCATTAATGAGGTCATTAATTAACCCTTTACCGTGTCCAGTACCTACAGGGTAGAGAGGGGCACTTCATTAATGAGGTAATTAATTAACCCTTTCACCGTGTCCAGTACCTACAGGGTAGAGAGGGGCACTTCATTAATGAGGTAATTAATTAACCTTTCACCGTGTCCAGTACCTACAGAGTAGAGAGGGGTACTTCATTAATGAGGTAATTAATTAACCCTTTCACCGTGTCCAGTACCTACAGAGTAGAGAGGGGCACTTCATTAATGAGGTCATTAATTAACCCTTTCACCGTGTCCAGTACCTACAGAGTAGAGAGGGGTACTGCATTAATGAGGTATTTAATTAACCCTTTCACCGTGTCCAGTACCTAGAGTAGAGAGGGGTACTTTATTAATGAGGTCATTAATTAACCTTTCACCGTGTCCAGTACCTACAGAGTAGAGAGGGGCACTTCATTAATGAGATCATTAATTAACCTTTCACCGTGTCCAGTACCTACAGGGCAGAGAGGGGTACTTCATTAATGAGGTCATTAATTAACCTTTCACCGTGTCCAGTACCTACAGAGTAGAGAGGGGTACTTCATTAATGCGGTCATTAATTAACCTTTCACCGTGTCCAGTACCTACAGAGTAGAGAGGGGTACTTCATTAATGAGGTCATTAATTAACCTTTCACAGTGTACAGTATCTACGTGGAAGAGAGGGGTACTTCATAATTTTAGGGTAGTTAGAAAGAAACTCACGAGATGAAAATAACTTGGTCCGTACTCCACCGAGTTTGACCATGGAGTAATTCACAAAGTATAGCTGAGTGAATTAATTAGCTGTCAAATGAGGTGGAGAGCGGAACAAGTTATTTTCATCGAGTGGGGTTCCTGATGCCGAACTCATTAATGCGGTAATTAATTAACCCTTTCTTTCCTGAGAATGTCTGGAGGCATTGACTGCTACGTAATTCACTTAGCCTCACTTCATGAATTACTCCGTGGTCAAACTTGGTGGAATACGGAGCAAATTATTTCCATCTCGTGGGTTTCCTTCTAGAAATACCATATGGGGTTTATATACACACGTTCTATAGGCGATTTTTCTGTGTCTCATTAGAAAAAATCCCTGATTTCAGGGATTTCCCTGAACTCTGACATTCCTGGTGGGTAAAACAAACTGAAAACCTCCCTCTCTGACTGACATGAAACCGGATAGCAGCACCAGTGAGTTCTGAGTGTAGACACAAAGGGCACTGCGATACCTACCCGCATTTGTCTATAAAACAGAAACTGCTTTCTCTGGGATAGGAGGTGCATACTACTCTGACATCCCTGGTATTAGGTGGGTAAAACAGAACAGAAACCTCCCTCTTTGACTGAAAGCTGACACGTACCGTTAGTAGGCGGTCCTGCTCGCAGCGGTCGAGCCCGTTGACAATCATACCATATGGGGTTGATATACACAGGTTCTATTAAAGGCGATTTTTTGTTTTGTTTTTTTATATAATAAATCGCTGATTTCCGCGATTTCCTAGAACTCTGACATCCCTGGCGGATAAAACAGAACGGAAACCTCCCCCTCTGACTGAAAGCTGACACATACTGTGAGTAGGCAGTCCTGTTCGCAGCTGTCGAGCCCGTCGACAATCATACCATATGGGGTTGATATACAAGGGTTCTATTAAAGGCGATTTTTTTGGTGTCATATAAAAAAAAATCGCTGATTTCCAGGATTTCCCAGAACTCTGATATCCCTGGCGGATAAAACAGAACGGAAACCTCCCCCCTCTGACTGAAAGCTGACACATAGCGTGATTAGGCAGTCCTGTTCGCAGCTGTCGAGCCCGTCGACAATCATACCATATGGGGTTGATATACAAGGGTTCTATTAAAGGCGATTTTTTTGGTGTCATATAAAAAAAAATCGCTGATTTCCGGGATTTCCCAGAACTCTGATATCCCTGGCGGATAAAACAGAACGGAAACCTCCCTCTCTGACTGCGTGCTGACACGTACCATGAGTATGCGGTCCTGCTCGCAGCTGTCAAACCCGTTGACAATCATTCCATATGGGGTTGATATACACAGGTTCTATTAAATGCGATTTATTTCGGTGTTATATGAAATATAAATCGCTGATTTCTGGGATTTCCCAGAACTCTGACATCCCTCGCGGATAAAACAGAATGGAAACCTCCCTCTCTGACTGAAAGCTGACACGTACCGTGAGTAGGCGGTCCTGCTCGCAGCTGTCGAGCACGTTGACACTCATACCATATGGGGTTGATATACACAGGTTCTATTAAAGGCGATTTTTTTGTGTTTTATAAAAAAAAATCGCTGATTTCCGGGATTTCCCAGAACTCTGACATCCCTGGCGGATAAAACAGAACGGAAACCTCTCTCTCTGACTGAAAGCTGACACATACCGTGAGTAGGCGGTCCTGCTCGCAGCTGTCGAGCCCGTCGACGATCATACCATATGGGGTTGATATACACAGGTTCTATTAAAGGCGATTTTTCTTGTGTTTTGTAAAAAAAAAAAAAAAGATTTCAGGGATTTCCCTGAACTCTGAAATCCCTGGTGGATAAAACAGAACGGAAACCTCCCTCTCTTACTGAAAGCTGACACATACCGTGAGTAGGCGGTCCTGCTCGCAGCTGTCGAGCCCGTCGACGATCACCACCAGTCGCGTACTATTCCCCAGGAAGCTATCCATGCAGCTGGTCATCTGACCGAGCAGCTCCACTTCGCGCTTCAAATTCTGCATGAACCCCTCCACTTTGAGCGACTCCATCTGCGAGCCGATGCGCTCGACTCGTCGTCGCGGGGACACCACCAGGTTGACGACCATGCGCGCCCAGGTGTAGGTGTTGCTGATGAGAACCACGCCGATGACTGCGGCGATGGCGATGAGCGCGCTGTCCACCGCCGTGTACTGCTCGTCCGTGATGCTGTGGATGCCGAAGATGGCGATGAGGATGCCTGCAGCCACCATGCATAGGATCACACCCAGCACGATGACGAAGTACGGGATGCAGCAGATGGCTTTGAAGCGGCCCTGGTCCTGTGACGCTGTGTGGTGGGAGGGGGTAGAGATATGTTGGTTATTATATATTATATGTTGTTTTTTTTAAAATTAATTTTTTTTTTTTTTTAAATGTGCTCACCAGAGTGCGTTGGAGTGCAGTTCAGGGGCCTGTTGAATAATCTAGGATCATACATGAAAACTTTTTTTTTATCTCACCCCTGGTATTTTTGTCCCATAGACTTAACATTAGGAACTCGTTCTCCATGCCCCTACGAGTATTGCAGTCTGTTCTAAATGGTCTATATCCTGTGTGTCGTAAATCCGTTTAGTATGTACAGGTGTGAGATAAATACAGAAAGCAACTCGTTTTCTTCATAGTTGTTGTTTTCAAACTCGTTTGAACACTACGTGATATTCACTTGGCTGTTGCCTTGTTCATATCACTCTGCATCAAACTCGTGGAGAACGAGGACTTTGACCAAAACTTGTTGGTTTTTTCTTTAGTATCTCATACAAGGGTTATCGATTAATAATATTTTAGTCTGTTTACTAAGACAATATTAGGGTCTATTCGTACGGGCCTAGATTATTAAACAGGCCCCTGTCTAGCCACGTCTCAAATAATTTTTTTTTAAAAAGTGTATACAATGTATGTGTATGACCACTGAGCGGCTAGGGTTTGTGGTTAGAATGACGAGTAATACCGACATATTCCACAGCCAAGTGTATAAATCCTTTGAAAAACACACACACATACATCCAATGCAATGAGGTGATTACTAAATTCCTGAAAAATATGCGCCAGAAATCAAATTGAATCGGATGAGAACTGAGACAGTGATCTTGTTATACATGGAAGTGCAATACGTACAGACACTATTAACGTACATAACAAGTTTTTATTTGTGAGTTGGAGATGCTATTTCTTTTTATATCATGGGATAAACTTTCTGATATAAATCTAGACACTGTAACGTCTATCCCATACTACTTAAAATTGGCTTGTTAATAATGAAAAAGAAAAAATATAGAAATATTAACAAGGACTGTCAAGTCAGCATGTATGCATACGGAATTGAGGTGTAAATGATACATGACTAATTACTAAGTGTGTGTAAATTTCTTTCGAGGAATTCTTCCTTTCTTCTGTAAATCTTTTAATTTATATTATTTTTTATAGAGATGTATACATGGGAACTATTCTGGTTCCTCACATGCAAGTACAAACAAGCAACTACTGGACTTAAGTTAGTGTTAGACTGCAGTGAGGGCAGGTAAGGCACACAACATAACAGAAATGTGAATTCTACATCGGTAACACTCTCACACATGCTGGGTCTCCCTGAACGGGCGCCGCCTTATCTAGGCAAGTCACTCTCTCTCCCCGCAGAGATTTCCATCTTTACAGGCTAGCGGTATATCTAGGCACGGATATAGGTTGGTGATCTGATTATGATGGATAGGTTCACTCCAAGCATTTATAATTCAACGTATACAAAGTCCCCACTGAAAATACATGGGGACCCAGTATACCACGACCCATTGTTTAAAACTGCTAGATACCATAACCGTGGTATACAGATTCAAATACCGTGTATACGGTCTCAGAGCCATTGTATACGGGAAAATAGTCCCTTTGTGCTACACAGCAAAAACATAGTCCTTATTGATATACCCTTTCCTTGGTTTAATTCATTTGAGATCATGAATAATATATACTACAATCGATGGTTTTGTGGACAGGCAGCTCTGTCAACCACTAACCCTTGTGTATTACTACGAGTCAACCTTTCGTGATTTACGACCGCCAGTCCATAAAAACATCGAATATTGTGTATATAACATATGAAATATGGTGATAGGTTCCATTCACCTATGACACAGTAAGAGGCTATTTAATGATCATTTCTATTTCAAGTTTGGTAATTTATACCTTGCAAAATACAGAGCAGGGTGAAGAATACTCCAAATAAGGACTAGATGATGTTTTTCTGGAGAGCTTACTGTCAGAAGACATGTAAACCAGGGTTCATACATAGGCAGCCCAATGAAATTCCAGGCTTTTTCCAGGCTTTTCCAGGCTCTAATATTTTTTTCCCAGGCACATCTGGTCACTGTTTTTAAAACCATGCCCGATTCATCACCAAATTTAGCTAACATTTTCTTTGTCTTCCTTACTACCTGTGGAATTTCAGTGGTTTTGGGATAGATATCTTCAAAATTCTATACATGGTAAAAAAAAGGATTTTTTAAAGTATTTTATCCAAGTCACTGATATTTCATAAGCAGCAAGGTATTGTAGTTAAGGAAAGCTAATAATGACCAGAATTTCATAGCCTAATATAATTGCTTTTATGCAAAGCCAAATTTTCCAGGCTCTTCCAGGTTTTTCCAGGCTCTCTGTGAGAATTCCAGGCTATTCCAGGCCTGGAAAACCCAAAAGCATAATTCCAGGCTTTTCCAGGTTTTCCAGGCTCTGTACGAATCCTGGTAAACATACATAAAATACCCACTGTACTGTGGGAACATTGATCTGCCATTTAATCTGTGAATGAATGCAAACTAACATACTCTGCAAATACTTGCCCCGATGCCGTTACGCGGAGGGGCGTATTTTCGCGTCAGTGAGTGAGTATTCATTCACAAATTAAATGCCTGGTCTATTTTCCCTTTATCCTACCCCTAATAAAAAACTCCATAGGCTTAACATTGGGTCACTGTATTCGGTCTGGAGTTCAGAAAAATGAAAAATAGCGCTCTAGTGGGATACACTTGACAAATGACATCATCTGTTAATGTAGAAGTAATTTAGACGGGCGGGGTAGGATAAATTCTAAACCAAACTTGAGTTAGTTGTGTTATTGTTCATCGCACTCCGGCAAGATCGCGTATTACTGCACGAGGCGAAGCATCGCGCAGTAATATGCGATCTTGCCGTCATGGGATAAACAATAACACGACTAACTCTTGTTTGGTTTCTCCATATTATCATACACCTTCAAATGAAATCATATGTACAGTTTGGGCATGCAGAGCTGGTCTGTTCATATTGACATGGCCCTATTATGCCTATGCAGATGTGGGTTCTTCCATACCCGTTTTAAAATTTTGATACCGTAAATATATTTATAAACATATCACATAAATTCCTGTATATTTTTTCGGGCATTTAATTTAAATTCACGGCTCGACGGCTACAGTGGCAAAGTGGGCCGTACATGTCACACTGGGCCGTACATGATAGTGTAATATGTGTAGTGTATTTAGTGTTTAAAAAGTGAAGTATATAAAGATAGAGACAGAAGAGATAGAGATAGAAAGAGAACCATTTTTCAGATTATCTTCCACTATAAGTACTCATGTCTGGTGAAAGTATGTCCACAGAACTATCAGGTCGCGGCAAAACCAGCTCAGCGACAGGGGAATTTACCCTTTTTTCACCATTAGGAACCTCAATTACCCTCTCTAGGGTTTCTAGGGAAGGAGATTTGCAAGTAATATCCTTAAAAATGTAGACATAAATGTGTTAAGCACATCAAATTTTTTCGTATCGTGAAATTTTAACAAATTAATTAATAAGGAAACAAATGACTACCATAAACCCTGTCTTGGTTAATATCCATCGTAACAAACGAGGTCAAATTTTTTTGTTTTCAATCACCACAAAATGGTGACATGATTTACAAATAAGATATCAAATGTCAGATATTACAAACATGCATATCTTAGAAATCGAGAAAGTTTGAATTGCAATTCAATTTTCTATTATTAGTCTTTAAGTGTTATTTAATTTGGTATAAATTGATAATAGTGAAGACTTTCCACGGGTTTACGGTAATCACTGACTGACTGGGTGTCTGAACATCCCCAGTCAGTTTTAGTGTAAAACTTATGTAGAGCACTTCCTTGCAGGAATGGTGAACGTAGCAATCGCACAGCTTTACTCAATCTAAACTCACTCTCAGAAGTAACTCTCGTGACAAAAATAAATGAATGCAAACATTAGGTACACATGCGCGTATAGTAAATAGGCCCTATCAAAAGTGAGCATACCTGTCATTGTCACGCCTAGGAGGGAAGAGACAAAAAACATGTCTAGTTTATAACAATTAAACACAACGCCAACATTATCAACACATGGACATCTCGTGACTACGGAAGCCGCCAATCTCAACGAGTAGATTTCTACGAGACAACATTTATATAGAGAAGCGACGATTAATGGAGAATTAGTAAACCATACACGTAAACAGCTACACTTTCAGGGTTTGTACGCCTCGTATGAAATACGCAAAGATTTTTATATCAGTCTTACGGGCTGGTTCCACCAACACGATGGATTTGCCGTGGTATATCTTGTTATATCTTACAGTGTCGCAATATGTCATACCTCCTTTGTCACGATACGTTGCACGCAATGATATGTGTCCTTTATCGTGGAGTTGTGTGTATATTTTGGTGCTCCACCACTGTGACACCTCAAGATCTATTACTGACATATCGTAGTATACCACAATCTATCGTGGCAAGAATGCGGCACAGGTGCTTAACCAGCCCGATGCATCACAGAAAATATGCACACGTTTATTCAAAACCTAGCAAGACTTAGCAAGACAACAAAATCATGACCAATTTCGCTATCTCTTGTGTGTCGGTGGAATCAGCACTTTATTAGAACATTTGTCCTGAATATGAGATTTCTATGAAAAGTGATGAAAGTTGGACATAGTAATTCAATTTTGTTGTTGTCAATTACATTAATCAAGAGGCATACAAACTCTGTCTAAGATATTTTATTTTACTGACAAAAAACCCCACAAAAAAACATATTGTCACTGAAATTATAAACGTATACATAGACCACAGTATATAAACAGTAAAAGTGATATTTTTTCTTACTGTAACTACACTGAAATATTTAGTAATGAACAAATCAAAAGGCCAGTAGGTTTCTTGGATAACGACCATAATGGCGAGGAAGCTGATTCGACTGAGCGTAAAAGGAAACACACGTTCAGCCAATGTAGTGACGTCTTGGTATTAGATCAGTAAATCCATGAACCATTCACTAATCGCAGATTGTTTGTGGTTTAACGTCCCAGGGGATCCTGAGCGTATGCAGGGACCACCAAGGACTTCAGATTTTCATGTCTCTAGACCTGTTCCATTCCATTCGTTTTTGTTGTTTTTATCAATGTTTATAAACTATCAATGAGGTTGATCTCTTTAAAAAAACCTGGATTTATATTTCTTTTTCTCACGTTGTTTACTATTTTTCAAGCACTTCGTTCTATTGCTTTGCACCTTTGCTTCACTTGTCACTGAGTGACGAATTAATACAGTTCGTCCTTCCATACCACGTGAATTGCTTTATGTCAAAAGTGTAACTACTAAAATCACGTCTCCAGGTACATAATGATAAGAAGACAGAATGAGGTGCCTCAATGAAATCTATTCCTCGTTGTTTAGGTGCGTTTAGATGCACCGAGTTCGAAAAACTCGGTATAGGTTTCATACAGACACCCTAACCCTGTCTCCATATATTACTTTGAGAGGGCAGAGAGGGTATTCCACCCTGTCAGGACTCATCTAAACTCTCTGAACCTAAGAGCGATGCTAGATCCAGTCTCGCCAGTCTCCTCCCTGCTGGCCTCACGCTTTCAGATGATAAACTCTCCCCATTCATCTGTCCACATGTCTTCCTCGTACTACAAGGGTCTTGTAATTACTTTGACATAGGGAGGATACACAAGGGCAGGTGGTGATAGGACATATGTAGGGAAGTAAGAGATGGAGAGATGGGGTATATAAGGAGGGGGTGGGGGGACATTTAATATATAGCGGGAAAGATGGAGAGACATTGGATATATAAGGGGGAAGTGGAGAGACATTAGATATATTAAGGGGAGGTGGAGAGACATTAGATGTATTAAGGGGAGGTGGAGAGACATTAGATGTATTAAGGGGAGGTGGAGAGACATTAGCTATATAAGGAGGGAGGTGGAGAGACATTTGATATATAAGGGGGGAGATGGAGAGACATTAGATATATAAGGGGGGAGGTGGAGAGACATTAGATATATAAGGGGGGAGATGGAGAGACATTAGATATATAAGGGGGGAGGTGGAGAGACATTAGATATATAAGGGGGGAGGTGGAGAGACATTTGATATATAAGGGGGGAGGTGGAGAGACATTGGATATATAAGGGGGGAGGTGGAGAGACATGAGATATGTAAGGGGAGAGGTAGAGAGACATTAGATATATAAGGGGGGAGGTGGAGAGGCATTAGATATATAAGGGGGGAGGTGGAGAGACATTGGATATATAAAGGGGGAGGTGGAGAGACATTGGATATAAAAGGGGAGAGGTGGAGAGACATTGGATATATAAGGGGGAAGGTGGAGAGACATTAGATATATTAAGGGGAGGTGGAGAGACATTAGCTATATAAGGAGGGAGGTGGAGAGACATTAGATGTATTAAGGGGAGGGGGAGAGACATTAGATACATAAGGGGAGAGGAGGAGAGACACTAGATATATAAGGGGGGAGGTGGAGACGTGGCATATATAAATGGGGTATATAAGGGGCTACAGATGGACATATGGCATACATAAGGGGCTAAATATAGAGATATAACATACATAATATACATATACAGCGCTAACCATGCGTACAGTGAAGAGTGTGTATATAAAGTACTGACCGCGACTGGGTTTGAAGACCCGGTAGAGGCGCGTTACAAGAACACCGTACTCGTCCTCCAGGGCGTCACACAGCGTGCCGATCATGGCCGTGATGGACTTCTCGCCCACCACGCTCGCCAGCCGCGCGTTGTCCGTGAACAGGAACCTGTGAGGGCAGACAACGCACACATCACCCACCGCTCGAAACCAGAGGGGCGCATTGATTCTTATTTTCATTCCAAACAGAGTTTTACGACTATAACATTCGTCCTAGGGTAGAAGATTTCCCATGGTATGTCACAGAAAAATTTACAACACAGACATAGTAAATGGAAGAAATTGTATAAATATCCCTTAAATCAAAAACGCACTTAGGGGGGTGGGTGGGTGGTAACAAATTGGGAAATTTTGCATATGCTCTCTCTTTGTTTTTACGTACAAGATTTTTTTTTTTTTTGGGGGGGGGGGGGGGGGGGTACTTGCGTACATACTTCCTGAATCAGGGATGTCTGTTAGGGTCATAAGCAAAAGAGCAAAATATTTTTCATTGCTTCAGCGAGACTGAGAAAACCTGGAAAACGTGTCGTTATTGGCCATGGAATGGAGCTGGGGTATTTGGGGAAGTCCGAACCACTGTTTATTAGTGTAAATCAGGCCCACTTTATTCTCTCTTTGTTTTACACAAGGAAAATAAAATATTATAAACTGAAAATAAAAACAATGATTTCCTTGTAAAAAAGAAAGACTGTCATGGATGGCTCCTTATCTTACCCTGGTATAAACGTTCATACGTTTAAAAGTAGGAACCCATAATCAACAGGCTTTCAAGTACATTAACTCATAACAAATGTGTAATAAACAGATAAATATTTGCAGGCTAAGATAAAATTAGAAACATATTCGTGTTTGGTCTGAGTCCGCGTTCGCCATCTCGTTTGGAGTACTTCCAAATATTCACTAGGCTATTGCCTCATCCATATTCCTGCGCACTCCAAACCTAATGGCGAACGGGGACACAGACCAAACACTCATCAGTTTCTTTCTCATCATCTCACCCCTGGTATTTTTTCTCCAGAGACTTCACATTGGGAGCTCGTTTCCAATGCCCATGATATATTTAGGGAAAATATCCAATGGGGAATTATGTCACATTAGCCCATTAGTCAATGTGAAGGGTGAGATAAATTCAGAAACCCATTCAAGTTTAGGGTCAGAGCTCGATCCCATCTCGATTGAATCACTACGTAATTCATGCAGCTTCGCCTTGTGAAAGACTATGCGGTTCAAACTCAACGAGATACGAGCTCTGACCCTAAACTTTTATAGGTTTCCTCTATAGTAGGAAATGAGTTAGTTCGCGTACCTGACGGTGGCGGCGTCGTTGGCCAGAGCGCGCGGCTCGTTGCAGAAGACGACCTGGAGCAGCAGCTGGAGGTACTGCATCTTGATGGCTAGGTAGGTACTGAGGCGCTCAGCCCAGGGCCAATCGCGACGGTGACTGCCCAGCCACACTAACACTGGAAGGTCAGGGGAGAGCCGGTTAGCACACACCGATATACACGAGGGAGGGTCTACGGAGTCCGGTTAGCACACACCGATATACACGAGGGAGGGTCTACGGAGTCCGGTTAGCACACACCGAGAGACACAGGGGAGGGTCTACGGAGTCCGGTTAGCACACACCGATATACACAGGGAGGCTCTACGGAGTCCAGTTAGCACACACCGATATACACGAGGGAGGGTCTACGGAGTCCGGTTAGCACACACCGATATACAAAGGGAGGGTCTACGGAGTCCAGTTAGCACACACCGATATACACAAGGGAGGCTCTACGGAGTCCGGTTAGCACACACCGATATACACAGGGAGGGTCTACGAGGTCCGGTTAGCACACACCGATATACACGAGGGAGGGTCTACGGAATCCGGTTAGCACACACCGATATACACAGGGGAGGCTCTACGGAGTCCAGTTAGCACACACCGATATACACGAGGGAGGCTCTACGGAGTCCAGTTAGCACACACCGATATACACAGGGAGGGTCTACGGAGTCCGGTTAGCACACACCGATATACACAAGGGAGGCTCTACGGAGTCCGGTTAGCACACACCGATATACACAGGGAGGGTCTACGGAGTCCGGTTAGCACACACCGATATACACAGGGAGGGTCTACGGAGTCCGGTTAGCACACACCGATATACACAAGTGAGGCTCTACGGAGTCCGGTTAGCACACACCGATATACACGAGGGAGGGTCTACGGAGTCCGGTTAGCACACACCGATATACACAAGGAGGGTCTACGAGGTCCGGGTAGTATCATGTATATTTATCTCACCCCTGGTATTCCCCGCCCACCATATACTTGACATTGGTAACTGGAGTATTGTAAAATACATAATCTCGTACTCAACGCCCATGGGGTATTGTAAAATACATACTCAATGGGGGATTATGTCACACACATTAGCCAAATAGTCAGTGATAGGGGTGAGATAAAATCTGAACCGCATTCAATTCGTAGCCGCTAAAAATATGCCATTCATTTTGGTATGCTATGTAATCAGACTTGGCTTTGCCTCGTGAGATTACTCCGCAACCCGAACTCATGGCATATTTTCAGCGGCTATGGATCTCGATGCAGTTCCTTTTAAGTACATACATCAACAACAGACTGAGGAGATATCATGTGAGATAAATTGTGGATAATGGTTCCCACAACGAAAATCACAGATCAACAATACAATTTATAGAAACAGAAATCCCCTCCAGAATTTCCACAGAATTAGGTGAATGTACTTCATAAATCACCCCGTATAGGAAAGTGTACATGTAACACATTATTCACTCGCTGTACACACATAGAGGTACATGGATAGCAGGTTCATGGACGCCTTGAGCGCGGGACAATTTGAGCCCTGGACGCCTTGAGCCTTTCTGTGGACGCCTTGAGCCTACCCTGTGGACGCCTTGAGCCTACCCCGTTTTGGTGGCATTGAGCCCCTAGATGTAAAAACTTTGAAAAGTGCACTTATACTGAGTTATAGTCATATATACTCAACCCTAACCCTTACCCAACCCTTTTCTAACCCTAACCCGCCAATCAGAACTAAAATGGGGTAGACTCGAGGCGTCCAAGGGGTAGGCTCAAGGCGTCCACGTTTTCGCGCTGACAGGAGGCTCAAACGGTCAAAGGGTCAAGGCATCCAATTCCCAGATAGCAGATACAGGAATATAGGTACGTAGACTTCCCCGCTATTTGTGAATGGAATGAGTCGGTGGCAGGACCCACAAATAGCTGTACGTAAATGGAGATATATACAGCATCAGTATGTGAAAGAGATTAGAAGACGAGGATGCAAGAATAGAATCGTAACCAGATAAGAATTTCATAGCGTGGCGGCAGAGGTGAAAAATTGCGATAAGTATGGATGGTGGATTGAGTTTCATTAATGTGACCTTTCAAGCAAATTGAAGTGACTCTGTCTATGCACTGGATGTTTGTATTTTGTTGATTTTTTTTTTTTTTTTTTTTTTTGGGTGGGGGGGGGGGGGGGGGGGGGGGGGCTAAAGGGTGAGGGTGAGGAATTCCCCTCTCTGAATTATAAATGTCTATAAGCCTGTTTCCATTGGCCGACTATTCGCCACCGATCTGCAGTCGGGAACCACCAATGCCAGATCGGTGAATGGAAACAGACATACAGAGAAGTGTTCACCGATTAATTGTGCACAGATTATGCAACGAGGCCACCACCAAACAACTTCTGTCGGTATGGACCTGTCAAATGCAGCAGAAACAAGGCATACACTGCACCCTCACAGATTATTTGATACTGACGCACAGTCATTGGCACTACCAACAGACTTTAAGAGGAACTCAAAAACTCTCCGCCATTTTTGACGGCATATGGAAATGGCCTTAATCGTGGCAATCGGATATGGTTGTGACTAATATTCTGACACCATACCATTACTATGGCCATACGCAATCGGGTGATATCAAAAGTCAGAACATTATCAAACTATACTTATACACTACCCTAATGCGACTTTGAGTTTACGCTAGGAAGTATACTGTGTATCTGATATAACTCTTACGTTTCTGTTAGTACCTATATCTACATCATTCATTAAAATATTTTTACATGTCCTTTACTAACATTTTTGATATATTAAATGGCTGAATTTCGGTTGCTCACTCTAATAAGTGGTGGCCTCTCATGGTAACTCAATTGAATAATATCAAGAGACGTCACGAGTTTGAGTCTGAGTTCATTTATGCCACGCATTTTGTTGGCTCTGTAATTTCACGAGTTGAAGACGAGTGACATTACGGAGCCAACAAAATGAGTGGCATAAATAAGCTCAAACTCAAACGAGTGGCGTCTAGATTTTATCCTACCCCGTTTCCATATTTTTTCAGTATCAGAAAGTAGTGGCATAAACAACACTTTATGTCACTACCTGTGACATAAACAAATCCCATGTTAAGCCTATGGCGTTTTTTTATTAGGGGTAGGATAAGTATATTTTCAGAAAATGAATTTGTTTCTACAAGGTTTCTTAGTTGTTGGAAAATGGACTTTAGCACTGATATTGTCTCTCCACTAATAGGCACAATTACTGAAATATCCCTTACGTTTCTTTAATAGGTCAATATACCGTTATGTATAGCGGAATCGCTCACGCCAACTATGTAACAATTCCAAACTTTTCCATTTCTTTCTTTCTTAAAACTATTTATGTTATTCTTCATTTACCCCCCACCCCTTCCACCGATATCATCGATTCATATCTTATTCTCTAGGTCTCAGAGAGCCCCAAAATACTTAAACTGCACCCCTAAAGGCCGCGCAATCATATTGGGGACTGAAAACTAGTTATTTTTAACTTGATATACAAAAATTCTCATAACTTAGGCCCTAAAAAAGATACAGCTTTGCAAATGTACCATATCAAACCAAAGATTATGGGCTTTATTGTCGTATATATTTTGAATTTATGGAGATAATTTATCTGTTTTAATTTTTGACGTATCTTCTCAGAATCTATGTTAAAAGTTAGGCAAAATGTTTGAGTTCTGGGATATGATTGAAGATTCCATAGAATTCTGTATGGAAGCAAAATCAAAACCCATTTTTATCAAATAGATATTTCTTTTACAATCGTTTTGATACCATAAATTTTGTTGTACTCATAGTAGAAGTCAAAATGGACTATTTTGTTAGAAAAATAGAAAAGTAGCAAAAAGCCCCTTTTTGCGATATCTGCCATATGTCAAAGGACTGTCATGGTAGGCAGAAAATGGAGAAGAAAGGCTTGGTTGGAAATGATGCAATATCTTTATATTGTAATTTCAAAGACTGATTTTCCTTTGGCTATAATTTACAAACAAATGCTTACTTAAAGTAATTAGATATGCAGCACACGTCAATCTATAAGATTTTTAAGGAAACACTATTTGAATCTGGATCCCACCATAGTCCCTTATATGCCTTCCTGGCCTATAGCAGGAGGTACATGTATTATCTCATAGACGTTCGGCCAGAGATATATAATAATAAATGGATATTTTGAAGACGTGTGTGATCTGCCTTTTCTAACAAAAAAAATTCTAAAAAAAAATTATTTTTTTTTAATTAAAAAATTCCAAAAATATACGGTCTCCACACCCCCCCCCCCCCCCCCTGGGGAAGGGGAGTTCGACACTTTGAAGAAAGAATTTTTTCGCTCATATAATAATAAATGTCTGCGTATCAGGAACAGAGACAAAGAGCAGCCAGTGGGGTTTATTTGAGTCACACCAAGCTGGGGGGAAACCTGCACCAGTCACAGACAGAAAAGTGGCCCAGGAATTATAAAAATATTCTCTCAGACATCATCGCAAAAAAATAGTGAGCTGACAATGAGTTGAAACGACAACGAAAAATGCACCTGTTGTCAAAGAATATTCAAAAGTACCGATGAATTCGGCTGAAATATGTGGACTATAATTGTAAGAGTCGCATGCACGAGATGTAGGCGCATGCAAATTGTAATCACAACGAAGATGGATATGGGGTATGTTGATGAGAGCAAACAAATAATGTGTGGGTTCAAGATACCCATTTGAAAAATACAGATGAAAAATATATTTCATACATATGGATCTAAGATTATCCAGACGTAGCAATAACACCTCTATGGCAAAAAAATGTATCTTGTTTTAGTTCGACGGTGCACGAATAACTTTTGGATTTCCCATTATTCCCATTTAAAAAAATATTTTTGGAAATTTTTTACCAATGAAGAATGATCACATTAGAAGAAACTATACAACATTTGGAATTTCAAGATAAGAAATGTTGACTGTAGTCTGTATGAAATGAGAGGGACCAGGCACCACAGCGGCAGTAGCCGAGCCTGGATATGTCAATGAGATAGTACCATAATAAAATCTTTCTAAAAAAAAAAAAGAGAAAAAAAGAGAAAATAGTTCAGACGGAGAATAAAAAGAGCAATATATATTTTTGGTTACGTCTCGAATCAGGTACTCGAATAAAAGAAACCATATTCCTATGCTCTTAACTCTAATAGAAGTAATACAAATTTGCTGTGAACCATGGGTGTAGCAATTGTTCGTTTCGTGTAGCAGTTCGTAGTCACCCATGTCTATATAGAAGAGTTTTAAAGGGAGATGGTTGAAAATGGAGGCCGATGGAGAGATGCAACGTTCACATGCATGACACAAAGACAACAGTTACAAAGGCATGAGTGTTCAGGGCGCGAAATCATAAACATCGGTCAAAAAACAATAAATGGTAAAAAAAATATGCCGACGGACATATGTATAATAAATACATCTGAAAGTCCCTACACTAAATGGTGTAGGCTACACTTGCCCTGTCTCCTATATTGTAAAGCTGGAATAGCTGAAACAAGCAATAGCAGTGTTACAATATATGTAGAAGAGTGCACATCTCCTAGATGACCGTTTTACTTTTTCTTTTTTTTTAAACTAAGCAAAACATGCCACATTTCCTCTAAATAGATGACCTTTATGCGTTTCGTCTTCATGAAAATGTAAAGCGCTGTACCGTATATGGAATTTTCATCGCATCAAAAATACGTATACTTGTTGTCAAAAATGTTAGAATTCGTTTCTATAAGCTTCAAGGTTGGTTGTAAAATCTAATGATGAAGGTCCTTTATAAATCGTGTTGTGTAATTTCTGTTAAAAAACCCACCGTATACGGTTCTGAACCAGTTCTATGTTATAATGTAAATCTACTTGCTTTAACACTTTCTAGTCATCATGAAACATGCATGTTTTCTCAATCTCAGATAAAACGCCCAGTCTCCTTCCCTTCTACCCTCTTAAAAGAACTGCAAGAAACTGAAAAGCATAAGGAATCCGATATCACTAACTCAATGAAGAAAAAGTTCTGAACATACTGGTCGAAAATATACAGCAATTTCCAATGACCCCACTTAATTATACAATGTATGTCTTTTTTCTTTTCCTTCAAAAACAAGCAGCTATGAAATTTCTTATTATGCTGTACACGGATAATTTTCTGTTGTATTGAATATCAATTCTATGTACGTTTGAGTGCAAATAAACTGCTTTTTAAAAACAAACAAAATAAACCCTGACATTATTGTCTACATAAATTTACAATGAATACATGAATAGATATATGGAAACAGTGTATTCTATATCAACATTTCATTTGTATATTACATAATGTTGTAATTTTGCACATCACATGCTGCTATATCTTATTATTCTAACAAAAAATACAAATCATACTTGGCTGACTGGTAATATCTCAGATAACGTCCAAAACGTGGGAAGGTAATGTTTTGACGCATCTTTTGTCTGTTTCCACACTTTTCAAGACATCACTCATAAATTGGTCAGTTCATCTCTACATAAAACAGGGGAACATGCTGCCTCAGGGCATTTAATATCTGCCCCATGATTCTGATTGTCTGGGCTCATTATTTTTCCTCAACAGGTTAACCAAGCATACAGATAGCACACAAGTGAACTATGCCAATGAAAAGATGATATAATGTGAAATATAGATACTAAGATGATATACATACAGCAACAGAATGCAAACTATATGTTAGCGTAACTTGGACAGATTTAACTATAGCAGTATGATACGCAAACTCAACGTAAATTTTGTGACACATTGGCTTTTCCTTATTCATTATTTGTTGTGCTTAACTACACCTTCTAGAACATTTTCTAAAGCTCCAAAGAAAAATTACTATAGTTAAAAGGAATTTGAAAAAAATACTAATCAAGACCTATATTTCCACCACTCTATAGAATTCTCATCACTACATATTTTTTGTGCTTTAATCTGAATTATTTCTTTGAAAACTAAGTTGCTTAACTCGTGGTAATTTAGTCATTCTGAGAACACGGGCATTGTTTGTTCAGCCATTTTTCTTAATTTTCCTTCTTTAAAAAAAATAAATTTGAAAGTTTGTTTATTAAAACCAGCAAACCAACATCAAACTAGGACCAAATGGCACGTTCATCAGTGATGAATAAGCGAGGAATTATCATTAAAAAAAAACAATTAAAAGGTTGGGGTTTATCCAGTTTATAGGTCATTTTATGTAAGCCACTTGCACCCATTTAACTTGCTTCTACAACTGCCTGTCTAATATATCAAGCACCAGTGGGTCTTGAGACATTTCGGTCTCAAGTTATTGGTCCTGGTCAGCTGGCCACCACTCTAAGGCATTGAGACACTGGCCCTCTGCTCCTTTCCCAATATCACAGTGTTAGCACGCATATAGTGAGGGGGTAGTTTTTTTGCAGCAAGCTCAAAGTCTAAGTGACCAATCTAACCTTGAGGCAGAGTATATTAGCATGTGGCCCAGGCTAACAAACACTAGGTAATTAAGTAAACTGCTAACAGGAGAAGAATAAACCAATAAAAATAAAAAAGGATGCTCACCCAGGAAGAGGTACTGCAGGAAGAGGAGGCCGAGACCCACCCCGAGGCCCACCTCCCAGCGGATCGTGAAGGTGAAGATCACTCCGACGATGAGACTGACGATGAAGCAGAGCGCGAACTGCAGCCACGAGAACTCGAAGGCCGGGTCACTCGAGTGTTGCGTGAAGGATTTCATCTCCTCTGCAAAGTGGACAAAGTGGGGTGGTTAATAATATGTTAGATATTTCTTCTTTTCATTAGGGATTTTAGTATACATCAGGTGGTTAATGGTATGTTCAATATTTCTACTGGGTTTTTTTTCAATAGGGATTTGTACTATCTATCAGAAATGTCAGTTGTGGTAAAAAAAAAAGACAACTTGGCATTCAGTGCCTTAGAAAGAAGAAATATGGAAAACATATCGTTATTGGCCATATTTAATGGTGTTATTGAGAACCCAATTTATTCTTTCTTGGTTTTACACAAGAAAAAATAATGTTATGAACAGATAAAGAAAACAAGGTTTTCCTTGGAACAGAGGGGAAGGTTCTCAAGTATATAATCTCACAATAGGATATCAGTATTACTTTAATGCCATGAAAGTAATTTATTATACACCCATGATTTATATATCATAACTACGCACCGTTTCGCCATATAACATAAAAGTATTATACTGAACAGGGTTCCATACAACAGTGTATTGCACATGTTGCCACATGTCGCTATCTATGTTTCACATGCTGACCACATGTCGCTATATATACTGAACATGCTGGCTAAACGTTGCCATGTGTATTGAACACATTGAAGTAACAGTATCACAGCGTATTGACGATGTTATATCATTGGCGGAGAGTCAACATTGACTGGATTATAAATATCATGATAAGTTTCGGTTAAATTTCATCATTTTCGGGTATATAACAAATATAGAACCTCCTACCATGCTTATACAAGGTACAAAACTTAATGAAAATTGGTGATAAATTTGGATTTTATCTTCTCCTCGATATTTTGATCGGATATATTCACTTTGCTCTAAAAAAAAACTTGGTCAATATTTCCGACCGATACGTTCTCCTAAAAGCTCATTTCTATTTTCCATTAAATGATAGAGGGAGAAGCATCACTCTCTCCTTACTCTGTAGTTTGTCGATGAGGAAGGACTTTCCCGATCCCCACTTGGCGTAGAGGCCGACCGTGATGGGCGTCTTCAGGGCGGGGTCACTGAGTACATCGGCGATGGTGCTGCTGTACAGGTCGTATCCATGGATGCTCTCTTCAGCATTCAAGTGACCTGGTCAGAAAAACACAACATTCATAGTGTAGGAGCATGGACATAAAACTCTACATACACTGTCCATGGTAATAGTTACAACGAGGTAGAAAAGACCCGACAAGCGTATCCAGTGCTCAAGCGTTGATCGTGAGTTTTATTATTTTCTCCAATCATGGTAGCCTAGCCTGAGTAATGTAATCTTCTGAGTTTAAGGGCTGGTTCCACCAACACGAAGGATTTGCCGTGGTATATCTGGGTAAATATTGTTTTATCGTATAGTGTCGCGATGTATCGTACCCCCGTTGTGTCATTACGTAACGTAGCACACAATGTTGTGTGTCTATTTTGGTGCTCTTTTGTGATATCATCGCACATTGAGTATTTTTTTACAATACTCCATGGGCGTTGAATACGAGTTCCTAATGTTATGTCTATGGGCGAAAAATACAAAGGGTGAGATAAAGATATTGATCTGCCTTTGGTTGTGCCATGTGCTGAATATTACAAATAATACAATACGAGGTACATATATAGAATTGCAAATTAAAGCTTAAGGAAAACGGAATGCTCATTATAGATTTTGTTATGTAAAGATTGTTAAATACACCTTCATGAGAAAGAATAAAACACACAATTTAAATTATTTTTATGAATGTAAATAGAACGGGATCGAAGTGTCTGTAGCCACAGTTCATAAGACTCTGGCTTGACATGAACAAGGCAACAATTCAACAAGTAACAGAAGAACCGAGACAAAGTACAAGATCGAGCAGCAATGGCGTACTGCAGATTACCCACTCGATTCATCGGAGACTACATCCAATCGGTGGCCCGAGGCGGCTACAACAGTTCAACAATCGACATAAGATAACGATTCTGGGGCCCGTTTGATAATTTAGGATCATATATAAAGACCCTTTTCTGTACCTCGTACAAGGGTCATCATTTGATGATATTTAAGTCTGTTCACTAAGACAGTAGCAGCTGTCCATAAGGTTGTACATAAGTGTTGAATAAAGTTGACCCACATCAGGCCTCCCAGTGCCCCGCTTCCTCAATATAGGTTTTTTTATAGGTTTTGAAAATCAAAAGGCCGGAACCGGTTACTGCTACAAGAGTTTGTGTGAGTGGAGGACCGATGAGAGTATTTGAGAGGAGGACTGATGTGAGTATTTGAGTGGAGGGCCCATGAGCGTGTGTGTGATTGGAGGACCGATGAGAGTATTTGAGTAGAGGACCGATGAGCGTGTGTGTGAGTGGAGGACCGATGAGGGTATTTGAGCGGAGGACCGATTAGAGTATTTGAGTGGAGGACTGATGAGAGTATTTGAGTGGAGGACCGATGAGAGTATTTGAGTGGAGGACCGATGAGAGTATTTGAGTGGAGGACCGATGAGAGTATTTGAGTGGAGGACCGATGAGCGTATGTGTGATTGGAGGACCGATGAGAGTATTTGAGTGGAGGACCGATGAGAGTATTTGAGTAGAGGACCGATGAGCGTATGTGTGAGTGGAGGACCGATGAGAGTATTTGAGTGAAGGGCCCATGAGTGTGTGTGTGATTGGAGGACCGATGAGAGTATTTGAGTGGAGGACCGATGAGCGTGTGTGTGAGTGAAGGACCGATGAGAGTATTTGAGTGGAGGACCCATGAGAGTGTGTGTGAGTGGAGGACCGATGAGAGTGTGTGTGAGTGGAGGCCTGATGAGAGTATTTGAGTGGAGGACCGATGAGAGTATTTGAGTGGAGGACTTACGTGCGCCAAAGATCTGGTTGAGGATGCTCTTCTGGTGGGCGGCGTCCATCTGGTAGGGGGTCTGGCCGCTCTTGTTGGGTTTGTAGAGCAGACAGCTGTCTTTCGGGTTCCTCAGTAATAACTCGGTGATGCGCTTACTGCGCCCTCTCACTGCGATCGTCAGCGCTGTGTCGCCCCGCTGTCACAGCGAAATGAAATATATATTTTAACAGGGATGTCAGCAGAGTCATCGAAAAAGAGTAGATTTTTCTGCTTAAGAGAGACTGGGATAACTTGGATAATATGTCCTTGTCAGCCATGGGGCTGAGGGTCTGTGGGGAGGGTAAAATCACTATTTATTGGCCTAATTGAGGCAAAAACAATCTTATCTTTGTTTGACACAAGGAATTTCAATCTAAACCTTCCAACAATACAAAAAAGGATTTAATCATTTTATCTGATAATTTCTAGGATAACTGTAGCAATTAGTCCGTTTTTCTGTAAAAAATGAGAACATAAAGGTTATAAATCTGTTCTCAGAGCATAGTGGTCATCGATATATGATATTTCAATGCTTTCAATATAAAAGAATATTAAGAAAATTTAAGAAAAAATCAGATCAAAATAAAAAATAAATAGAGAATGGAAATAGGTAGGACTGACCTTGTCCATGGCGGAGACTTTGGCTGAGCGGTTGAGTAGCATCTCGACAAGTTCCACACTCCGGTTACGTACAGCCTTCAGCAGAGGCGTGTCTCCATCCTGAGCGGGATAACACGAGAAATTACATCTCACCGGAAAATACATCTCACCAGAAATTACAATCATCTGAGAAGGGACATGTAGAATAGTGCAGGACTTGATATAACATGAGGTGATGTTTGGGAGGGATTCATTGGAGAACAATATCATTAAGGGGCCATCCATAAAGTACGTACGCAGAATTTCTGAAATTTTGGACCCCCCCAACCCACCTCCCAATCTTGTACGCAAGAGAACAAAGAGGGAGCATACGCAAAATTTCCAAAATTTTTGACCCCCCTACCCTCCCTCAGTGCGTACGTACTTTATGGATGGCCCCTAACAGGGATGAAATTCGGGACTGAGGAAAAAATCGGAAATCTAAAACTAATAAAAAACAGAGAAGCATCTTATAATGGATTTGAAAAAATCTGTCTGCGGTACGTCAGTGGAGACGGCGTAGGGTGAGGTACGACTGTGAGAGGAGCGACTCCTGATTCCCTGCCCCAATAAATAATGGGACAGGTAACGCACGATTTGAAGCAACCTTGAAATATACCTGGTTCCCCACTCATTTGCAGCAGCAGGGAAAACCAGCACATGATCTCTCCCTCACGAGATTTCGCTAATAACTTATTCATACTGGTTTGAAATGCACGAAACTATGAAATAAAGGAATGGCAAGGTTTCAAAGGATGGAAGATTAGTGTAGAGGAACATTCGGCATCTGTGAAATAATAGGGCAAGTCTCTCTTTTCACCTTAATTACTTACAGGTGAAAGTTCCATCTCCTTTGGTTTATACTCAAATAAATAGAATCCATTATTTCTCCCACATATATTCTAATTCCTCTTGATTACCCTGCAACATTTGGTATTTGAGGACAGATTGAAACTAGAACAGGAAATGCCACTCTAACATTGACGGTGCGGCCGGTGTGTAGGAAATATCGGATTTCCTTCACTTGCACCACCTTTTATTAACAGGACTTAGTATTTCATTTGGTGGTGTCATAATAATTAGGCAACCAACCCCTGTCTACACTGAGCTACGATATCGGGGTTGGTCGGGTTAAATCGCACACGGGATCACTCGGGGTGCGCCTCAAACCAAATGTTTTTGTTCTATGTATACTCTCAAAGCAGACAAACTTAATATGAAATATTCATAGCTAAAAAAATTGATAAAGATACCAAGATTTATATTCATAATATGTTGAAAAAATACACAGGAAAGGAAATAAGAAAATGGAAAATTAGCTTCGAGGTAATGACATAATAAACTCTCCAAGCAGTATGAAAGATCTGGTAGGAGAGCAACAAACAGGTCCTGCTAAATGGGTCAAGGCGGCCGCATATTTAACCCGACCAGAGCTAACTTTGTGTAGCTCTGGTTGCCAGTGTAGTGTCATTAGGGTGCAAGGAACAATTCATTCGTGATAAGCTCACCTTGTTGGGGATTTCGGTGTCTGCATTATACTCCAGGAGCACTTTGGCCACGGCCACGTGTCCCTTCTCTACTGCCCAGTAAAGGGCAGTTTTATTATCCTGTAACAAATTAATGAACTGTTACAAAGATACGACAATAACACATACTCTTCTAAATTATGAATGCATTAGATCACTTTACAGAAACATGATTTATTATAACACAGGATGGATATCAGCAGCTACATTACATCTACTGATAACCTGGTTGTCTTTATCTATACACCACGATTTGATTGTTTGTTTGTTTAGCTTAACATCAAATCTGTTCAACAAGACCTATTTTGGTTTACTTTACTAAAATTTGCATTTCCTGTTGAAATAACAAGGTATGCTGCCTGGTTGATCCAGGCATCTTACTCTTCTTGATTATATCTTATAGGAAATCTTACATATCTTGAGGAAGTCAAGAATTTCTCTCTTGCCAGTGTTATGGATAACACTGCATTTGGTGAGGATTCAAAGGTTGAACATATGATCCCCCCATGCATACAATTTATTGGGGCTATCCATCAATAAATGATACCAAATTTTAGACGAGGCAAAAGGGGAGCTCAATTTAAAAGAAATCTCTTAAACTAGAAAGGGGCTCACCACTCCTTCTACGTCGATGTCTGCATATTTTCTGAGCAGAGCTTTGGTGACCTCCAAGTGTCCTCCTTTCACAGCGTGGATGAGAATCGTGTCTCCGTACTACGCAGGGCGAAGTAGACAAGGTGTATAAAGTAAGGCTCAACAATAAACTGTAGTTATACTCAAGAGTTTACTGGACATTACAAAACAGTAAAAGTAAAGTAAACAGAAAGGTAAAGTACTTAAAGTTACTGAATGTTGTGTAAGTGATCAGAAACCACACATCAATTTGTTAAGTTAGCTTCTGACACTTTTACAATTAGTTGACCTTATTGTATCATGTCAGATGAATACTGGAGAACTCGACCCGCAACGAACTCGACCCGTAAAAACTCGACCCGCAACGAACTCGACCCGCAACGAACTCGACCCGTTTTTCTGGCACTGAACTTGAGTATCTTATAGATGCAAATATGGATATACATGTACTAGAATACTTTGGAAGTATTTTTACTATTTATATTATCTTGGCTTCAAATTTTGCCGAAAATGTGAGCGATAATAAAAGTTTTGAGTGTCCATTTTTTGCGCCGACTTTTCTCCTAAAAACTGAAAAAGTCGCAAAGTGTGCCATATTCTTTAACCCTAACCCTATCCCTAACCCATACCCTGACCCTAACCCTATCCCTAACCAATACCCTAACCCATATCCTAACCCATACCCATACCTTAACCCTATCCCTATCCCTAAACCTATCCCTATCCCTAACCCATACCCATACCCATACCCTAACCCCAACCCTAACCCTGTCATGATTTTTCACACGAAAGAATTCCCACAATACCTAACCCTAACCCTAACAGAGTCACTGTTACTAGGAACTGGTCCTTCCACTTTTTCATTATTTAAAACTGGCTCTAAATCACGGGTCGAGTTCTCCAAAAACGGGTCGAGTTCTCTTTTCAATTTTACGGGTCGAGTTCGCGGGTCGAGTTCTCCAAAACGGGTCGAGTTCTCCTGTCAATTACGGGTCGAGTTCGTTTCGGGTCGAGTTCTCCAGTAACCTGTCAGATTACTGGTTTCGACCTGATGTGGACCTCTTCAGGTCTAGTCAGATGTTAGTTCATTTAACATAACACTGGTGTCATCAACCAATCATCAAAAGTGGACCGAACATAAATTAATCTTTGAACTATTGATGATTCTTCACTCGAGCTTACAGTTTTTTTTGTTATTCTTTGGTGGATATGCCTCAATGAGGACGAAAAGTGTATCTCCTGCAACTTATCTTCTTAAGATGATAACAATATAACGATAACTCAACATAGCAACTCATTGTACCTCTATGAACCATGCTTACCCCCGGGTATCGCTGAATTAACAAAGCAAGTCCTTAGTAAAAAAATCCTATAAATACGACTGATGTCCTACAATATGTTTATTATCAGTGGAGATAGTATCGACAGCATTTATGTTTTTAGAAATATAAATAAAACCTGGGTTTGATAAAATGAAAATGCTCGTGTCGTACACTGCAGTGACGACAGTGACGACTGGAGAGATAAATCCGGGAAATATAAATTCTACATTCATGATGCTGATGAGAATACACAAATTTCATTTTCCCTGGGGAAAAGAAACAAGGAAACTTGGAAGTAACTGGAAAACTACTAATTTTTTTTTCTAATATTTTTTTTTGTTTTTTTGCTGGCCATAGAGACGTTATTGCCACATCTTAACAATCTGGAAAACTACTAAACACCAGGAGGAATTTCTTTTCATCAGCCTAAGTGGGATTCACACTGAGAGACTCATGTATCTTCAGCAGGTTTATCTGAGACAATTTTCCTGAGATTATTTGCCGGTACATAGTCTCCTCGTGTGACACCCCCAGGTCTCAGTTCCCTGAGACTGAGGGGGAGCAGGGAAAATTATCGGCATCAATTTTCCCTGCCAAGGTAGTGACAAGCAATTAGGTTTTTAAACCTGTTTAATTTTTTTTTCGGGCATTCTGATGAGACTGGCGTACCTCCCACTGATAATGAGGGTCTCCTAGTCTCAGTGGTAGAGACCGGGTGTGTAATTCTGTGTGAAGGGGGTGTTCCACTGGACCGACGGTAGCCGATTCCGTAGCCAGACAATCGCCGATTATTATCGGATGCCCTAGAATTTCTCAAATCTTTGAAAATTGTTATTTATTAAACTATCATTATCAGAATTAAATGAATTACAATATGTGAGCTTCCTCTTAAGGGCCCAGGAACAATTGATTGGGTGAGAAATCGGCCTGGTGGATTCACCCCTTTAATCAGATCCGCCAGTTTCCCTAGAGACTGTGAAAGCTCAATTTCAGCATTCTGCTCTGGGATTATTGAACAAAGGGAAAACCATCAGAAACTAGAGGAAATATATATAGTACACCAATCTCAAGCACACTAGTCTCTCCGTGTGAATCCCACTTAAAGCTGGGAGTTTGTGAGTTATTGGCCAGGAGTAGATATGAGTCTGTGTTCTGATAAGGAGATGGTGGATCGTACCCGGTCGGGGAGATTAACATAGGCGCCCTTCTGTAGTAGTTGATAAACGATGTCTATGTGGCCGTCTTTAGCTGCAAGCGTGAGAGCCGTGTAGCCGTCCTGCAACATGCATACAATATGTTAGAAATGTTTTTTTGTTTTTTTTTGCAATTTTTAAGGGAATATTGTGTTACACAATCACCGAATTCGGCTATACAGCCGTTCTGCCACTCGGGCCCTAGACCCCTACTCCTCATTCTTATGGCGGGTGTTAAGCCGAATGGGAAGTGGGGACCAGTTTTGTGTAAGTCCTTGGTATGACCCGGCCGGGGTTTGAACCCACGACCTCCCATGCTTGAGGCGAACACCCTGACCACTTGGCCACCGAGCTTGTTTCAATACATTTACATACAAGAATCTGTTAAAGGTATATCGGACAAATTGTTCTTGAAAATTAAAACCCATGTTATTTTCCTGTAAAAATTATATATTATGATCTTAAACTGCTGTAGAAAACATTTTATTTAGAAATTGGGGGTTACCATGCTAGTTTTCGATTTAGAGATAAAAATCGTTAGTTTTAGGTGGCAGCAGAAATTAAAACGTTTGAATTGCTTATTTCATGTTACAACGATTGTTAATTTCAGGAATGCCTTTGCTTAGATTTTGGCACTTTCACAAGTTATAGATCAAACTGAGAACAACTATATATAGATATGTATATATGCACATAGGGTTGCCAGTTGGGGTCAGAAAAACACATTGGAATATTTTGTATTGCAATACGGGGTTGATGCATTATATACTCATTACAATGGTGATTCAAGGGGAAGCTCAAGTTTTTAAATGGGTCAGTGGGAGGTTCAGTTGGGGATCATGGGCTGTGGTTGAATTGGGTAATTCAGCAATTGGTTTATCAATATAAGGCCACTAAAAAAAAAAATTGTTTCTCATCACCAAGCCATGAAAAATATGACGAGGGCGCTTTTTTTTTTTGACAGACATACAGTAAAACCCCGCATAAGCGGGCACCCTCCGATCCGGGCCAAAGTGGCTGCTTACGCGGGGTGTCTGCTTACGCGGGGTTTCCAGATAATTCTGAAAATGAAAACTTGAATTTCAATGGAAAACATTAAAAACTGGTATCCCTGATGTCATACACATTGTTGGCAAGTTTCTGACTGAAGAACGAGAGTAATCTTACCTTGTCAACCGCGTTGACGTTAGGGTTGTGCTCGAGCAGATTCTGAACCACTTCGTTATAGCCGCCCTTAGCGGCGATAATCAGAGCCGTCCAGGAATTCTGAAAACAGTCATTTAAAAATACACTCATCTCCAAAAGAATGGGATATGATTGTTGGTTTTTGTTTAAAAAAAAGGAGCAACATTTATTCTTACGGCTGGTTTCAATGCACGCCCAGTTCTATTTGTATTTCCACATATTGGTACATGTATGCGCACCTTATCCTACCCCTAATAAAAAACGCCATAGGGTTAACATTGACTCAATGTATTTGACATAGCGTTGGATAAAGTGTTATTTATGCACCGAGGTGAATAAAAAAACGGACCAATCAGGGACGAGATAACGAAAGTAGATCCGGCAGCATTGATAACTACTAACATGGATAATTACAAATATTCTCTGTATATCGGTCAGATGGGGTAGGATAAATACAAAACCGAACTCGAGTTAGCCTTGTCAATGTTTATACCACTCTGGTCAGGTCTGCTTCTCACTAAACTCGGCTAACGCCTCGTGTAGTAATACACAACCTGCCCATCGTGGCATAAACATTGACATGGCTAACTCTCGTTTGGTTTCTACTAATTATTTACATGAATACCAAATAAATGACATCAGAAAATTTGCTAGAAAGGGATAAATAGGAGAATACTGTCTTTGGCTTTGTGAATGTTGAATGTTAATTGGTCCTCGGCTTGATTTTATATCCCGAGCTCGTAGATTGAAATTATCAAAGAAAAACATAACTTTCTACATAAGGGACAAGCGACAAGCTTGTTGTTTTTTTGTTTTGTAATCGAGACCATGAAACCATATTAATAATGTCTCCTCTAAATTACAATTAAAAAAAAAAATGCCAAGAAATTGCATGGAGTCATCTTCAGGACTCACCAGGGGAATGCTCCCAGGCATTCTGTGGACTGAAGGGGATAAATATAGGAGAATACTGTCTTAGGTGAACGTTGAGCGTTACGTGGTCCCTGGCTCAATTTTACGTCCGGAGCTCGTAGGTTAAAATCATCAAAGAAAATACAAAATAACCGCCGATCTTCTCACGCACTACTTTGTACATAAGGGACTTTTTCCGTAATCTCCTGCAGATTACAAGCCCCCGTAATCTCCACCCTGTGAATTAGACAGTCCGTATAGGTCTAGTATGGAGACTCCGTAATTGATGGGTAATAAAAAGCTGGTTGTATACTGACCATGCCCGCGTTGTCCACGCTCGCCCCAACGTCCAGAAGGGCATCGACGATCTCCTTGTGACCTTTGCGCGCTGCCCAGATGAGTGGCGTCGTCCCGTACTGAACAACGAAGACCAGTTTATGTCAATAATAAGAAAGAAACTGATGAGTGCTTGGTCTGTGTCCCCGTTCACCAGTCCGGAGCATGCAGTAATATGAACGAGGCGGTGGCCGAGTGAATATTCCAAAGTGCTCCGAATGAGATGGTGAACGGGGGCTACGATCAAACATGAATATGTTTCTGATTCTATCTTAGCCTGGAAATATTCATCTGTTTATCGACCATTGAGTATGAGTTACTGTACTCACATGGCTGTTGAGTATGAGATCCTAATGTTAAGCCTATGGACGTTTATACCAGGCCAAGATAGCATCAGATTCTCACTCGGAGGATGCTATTCACAATAAGACGTGGGTGAAAAACAATTTATTCTCGATAGCAACTTCATAAAGGTCTGATTTCACCAGACGAAGATTTCATTGGCATGTCTCTGGTCTCTTTGGGGTATACCTAAGAATATTGTATAATATCTTTATATAGTGAATGTACTCATGCGATAAATCACATTGTGTAAGTCATATTCAATGGACAGAGGATTATATTATCTCATTAATTAATAATGTTCCTGACCTAAAATCTGGGATGAGATCAAATCAGAAACTCACACGATGAAAATAACTTTATCCGTAGTCCGACTTGTTTGACCGCTACATAATTTACTCAGCTTTACTTCTTGAATTACTGTATTAATTTATATTTGTTTGTTTTAAAAAAGACAAATAATAATATTATAAAATGTTTTTTTTTATCTCGATGTAACTTGATCTGCAAAAAGTTAACCGTCAAGCAATGTTGTAGCTGACAAACTCGCTCCAGCGAGAGCTGACAATAAAGTATAATTTTTTTTTTTTTTAAATGATATAAACTGGAAATTAAAACAAGGATTTCCTTGGCAAAGAGGAAAACTGCCATCCCTGAGGTGAGAGGGCTGCACTGACCTTGTCTGCTGTGTTGACCTTGGCGTCCTTGGACAGGAGGAGCTGTACGATGGAGAGGTAGCCCCGGCCGGCCGCCCACGTCAGACACGACATGTGGTGCTGCAATCACACATTTATACGTCTCTAGTCACAATCTGCTTAACACATCATAAATGCACAGATGGGGTCGTCATAATACATCATAAGGGATGAAAGTCAGGACTGTGGAAAAAGTCAGAAATAAAAAACCTTAAAAGATTTTTAAAAAAAAAGAAAAAAAAAAGGGAATCCCCTTATAGGTCAGCAAGACCCATGTTGTCCAAAAAGGTTGGATAAGTATGGAAGTGGTCGGCAGCTATCAAACCCAAGTTGCCGAGGGTTCTTGTTTCACTGCTCACTAGCGGCCGACAACAGTCTTGATTCGACAGGTTCTGTGCAGTTTGCCACTTAGTAAATATTGACATTTTTATTGAATTTTCATAGAAATACAAAAAGTTGAATATCTGTCGATTATAGGAGGACTTGCATCCTTGCATCATAAATATACAGGATTGTCAGGTGGGCCAAGAAAAAAGTGGAAATATTTATTTCCTGTTGAATTTGCTGTCTTAGAGATTGTTTGTTTGTTTGGTTTGATTTTACGTCCAGTCAACCTTTATAGGTCCTTTCCAGACTTTCTCAAGGTTCTTTTACACCTCAAGGGCGGTGATCGAATCCATGTGATGAATTCAGGTAGAAATCTCACCCCTACACATTTACCGAGGTGAGAGTTCTTTTACTTCCCACACCACATAGACATGGTATGAGAAGGATGGCCTTTGTTATAGCAGTAAATTTACCACTGCTGGGGGTCGGACTCGAACCCACAATGTCTTACAACCTTGGGGTTACGAGTCCGGTGCTCTAACCACTGAGCTAACTCCCCACTCCCTGCCTTAGAGAGACCCGGGAGAATGTGGAAAACATGTCGAGGTCTGCCACACGGTCTATGGGAAGGTTTTATTACCACTGTTTCACTGGCATCAATGACGCTCAATTAATATTATTTTTGATTTACACAAGAAAAAAGGCATGAATATGACTAAAATGAAAACGTGGATTTCCACGGAAAAGAGAGGAAAGCTCCCTTCTTGACTTTTACAGCAATATCAAAGGTATCAACTGGGTGGAAGTATGAATGTGTGACTTGGTGGTTTAAAAGTTTTACTGAAACTCCTTAAGAAGAAATAAAGTTGAACGGACTCTTTTTGTCTTCCATATATATATGTTGTAAATCAAAATATGAGAGTAAGTTTTTTTTCTGTTTTTTTATTCTAACCAAACTCTAATGCCTCCTTGTCATTCCATTCGGAAGACGAGTCTAGTACGGTTTAGGGGGAATATCTTGTCAGGTTTACTTTTTGAATTCAATCAACCTATATTTACGTAGAATTGCCGCTACGGATACATAGAAGAGCAATGTATCTGCTCTGATTGCAACGATTCTTCTAAAAAAAAATCTGGGGGCGGGAGGTGGCAGAGGGCGTTTGTCGGTCCATCACATTATAGCTATAAATAAGCTTTACGTAAAACATGCGTATTTCTTTCTATTCAAGGATTCCAGGTTTTCATCAAATCACATGTTTGCATTCATCTAATATACGTGAATACCTCTTCTCTCTTCCTAAATTCCTAAGCGTTAGTCAAATCGAACCTGCCCTTTGTTGGGAAAATACCAGGTGTTATAGTAATAAAAAGCTGAGCGAACAGCAAGATTTATCCTCAGAAAGGTTCGTCAACAGATATCCGTATTAGGAGTTATCGTTCACTATAAATATTGCATCAGGGTGACCACTTAACTACAATAAACATGTCAATTCTTTGTCTCTCCATTTCTGAATACAGTAATTAGAACTAAGGAATGGGCGGTTACGGGATCTTTAGAAACGTGACGTCAGTTGCTGTCGTTAATACATGGGCTTTATAATGAGATTATACACTGCTACTTTCTCGATCCATGGTTTTTTTCTCTCCTTCTAAATCTACGCTCCTAACAACAGACACCACTTCAGTAATTTTGAGAAAAAGAAGGATCACAGGAGCGTTTGATAATCTAGCCTCGCGTGAGATTATTTGACTTATATTTCCCATGAAGAATAGTAGAGCATAGCCATGTGTCTAAAATATCAAACACAAATATCAGTGTGCTTTTATTGCACACCCACCTCCCCCCAAGAAATCAAGTTTAATGTAGTTGTATTATTCCTTCTATACTTCCCAAGCTGTCCGCCAAATCATTATATCATTTTTTTATATATAATTCTTTAGGTGTTTCTGACTTGGTCCTTCATTCCATGCCATGTTTGTTTTAAAACAGATAAAAACGAATATAGTATGTCTACAGTATTGATAATATCTATTTTATATTTCTTAAGCATTAGACTGACATAACAAAGGAAATACAAAGAGGAAAATATAGAACACTTTATTCCTTCTCCGATCCTCGATTCTAGAAATTAAGTACATATATGATTTTTTTATCACATAGGCTGTGTGATATGGAATACCATATCACACAGCTTTGCTGATACGTGTATATTGTTCTCTGGACAAATTCTATGTGACGGAATAAAGATAGTGAATGAAAATGTCACTAAACTAGACCTTCAGTAAGTACCACGTTTACTATGGTATAGAATGCAATGGGTAGATAATCACATACAAATACCTATAAACCTAGAAATACATGTACACCCTTCTTATTCGTACTAATTTGTGGCACTTATCTCTTGACGTAACAATTAAGTCAGTATGAGGACAGACACAGAGGACACGACACTCTTAATTAGACTCGCATACCTCATTAACAGCTGGCCTCAGTTATATACCCGCGTGACTCTGCTAATTAAGCGTATATAGTTAATATACTTTCTGTTACGACGAGGCACGAACACCCCCCCCCCCAACCTCTATTCCGAAAAAAAAACCGCTGTAATTTATTGACTATGGGAGACCAAGGTATTGCTATGAATTGTTCAGTAAAGAAAATTAAAAAAATAAGGGAGATGTGCTCCCATGGCTTAGTCCAGGGATTTCCAGGGAAATATTTTGAATGTGGAATTTACTGCCTCAGAGTTGATTGTTTGTTTGTGGTTTAACGTCCCAGGGGACCCTGAGGGCATATAGGGACTATCAATGATTTAGCTTTTCACATTCGTAGACTTATTTCAGTCAATTCTTTTCAATGTCTTCAAATATTTTATATACAATCAAAGAGATTTGTCTCTTTCAAAAATATGATATCTTTCTTTGGAATAGTTTCAAACAACATTTTCATGGCTGCCTCAGAAAATTCATGGAAACACATCATTATTGGTCATGGAATGGGGCTTGGGTGTGTGGGGAGGTTTGAACCACTGGTCATTGATGCGAATGAGGCCTAATTTAGTGTCGCATTGATTTACACAAGAAAAAAAGAATTTTAGAAACTGAAACCAAGGATTTCATTGGAAAATAGGAAAAGTGCCAATTCTGTTACCTCGCCTTTGACATTGACGTTGGCGTCACGGTCCACTAGTTCCCGCACCACTTCCACGTGGCCCTTGTAGCAGGCCCACATGAGGGCCGTCCAGCCGCCCTGCGAGAATCAAACAACCGGAATGTCAACAATAAACACATAGCACAATATAGCGGGAACCTGCCAGCACAGAAAGACATGCTTTGAGATACACGTTGTGGTCAAATCTTATGGGGGCAGGTTTCGGGGAACAAAGTTTGACTGATTTCGATTATTGGTGGTTTAACGTCCCAGGGTATATAGGGACCATCAATGATCTAAGCTTTTCAATTCCGTAGGCTTATTTCAGTCAATTCTTTTCAATGTTTTCAAATATTTGATATACAATCAAAGAGATTTGTCTCTTTCAAAAACATAATGATATCTTTTTGTTGAATAGTTTCAAACAACATTTTCATGTTGTTACTGTTTTTCTAGGAAACCCAAGTAAACACGTACGAAATAATCTATATTTAATTATTCTGGTATGGCTCATACAATACATGTCATCACTATCGACTTCATATCAAGAGAATCCCTTAATGTGTAGGGTTGTCAGTTGGGGTCAAACGAAAAATAGGACATTTATTTCATGTGGAATTTACTGCCTCAGAGAAACACAGAAAACATGGAAAATACATCATTGTCCTCCATGGAGTGGGACTGGTGGGGTGTGTGGGGAGGTGTGAATCACTGTCTATTGGTGTGATTGAGACCCAATCTATTCTCCATTTGTTTTACACAAGAAATTATAACCGGGAAATAAAAACAAGGATTCCCATGGAAAATAGGAAAACTGACATCTCTGTGCTGTGAGATATGTCCATTACGCTAAATTCCATGGCTGTGGGTGAGGGAGAACTTAGTAAAGGTGGTGCTCCATTGCGTTGATTGTTGGTCTCTGAACAATCTTCACCCAATCTCCACCCGTTTTCCAATTGTTCTTGCCTCATGCGCGACCATGAGGCAAACATGGGGGCTGATTAGAGACCGCCAGGAGTTTGACTGCCGATCGAAGCTCGACTACAGCTCTACTATTGGCGACTAGGTGCCGAGCAGCCAGCGACCAAATGATGGCCACCCAATCTCCACAGGATCGGCTGCAGTGGAGCACGGCCTTAATAATACACCCACAACATGATCAATATTCTGTCTTGGTGTGAGCGATACATAGAATCACTATAGGTTTCATACTGAGGAACTCCATTAATGTGAAACCATAATGATCGTTTTGTGATGTGTAACACATCGGTATCTGCCATGGCATTGGGCTGAGGGTCTGTCGGGAGGTTCAAAACACTGTTTCGTTGGCGTAAATGAAGCCCAATTAATATTTTCTTTCCAAAAGGAAAAGGAACTTTATATACCGAGACTATTATTTTGTAGTGGCTAAATGGCATAGCTATAATGACAAAAACAAGTAGACATTTATATCCAGCAACTTTTCCATCAAATATGAGATTTCTATGTGATGTTCACTCAACAATGACCCACCTAGTTTTTTTTTGCTCCAATGGTAGCACATATCGGCCATTATGGTTTATTACCATTGAAAGTTAAATAGAGAACATCTTAAAACGTGGCTATGGGGTGTGTACACTTCGAGCTACCGCATCTAAGTGACGGAGCAAAAAAAAAAAAAAAAAAAAAAATAGAGAATATCTCCCAAAAAATATTTTAGAATAGATACTGACGGAGAAAAGGCTATTAAAAGCTGCCATCTCTGTGTATGAGTTGGGAGTTTCGTTTCACACTGGACACTCCCAGTGGTCGCTATGTTTTGCAAGCAAAGCAGTGACAGTTTTTCACTGCCTCACACACTACCACAGTAGCTCTATGTGACGCTTCTGCCATTTTTCTTTGGGTAAACATTTCTTTTATTGATGTCTTATTAATAAACAAACTTTCCTTGGGATTTACATGACAAAACAGAGAGAAACTCTCAAGATTTCATAGACATACAATAAAGGAGGCCCTTGTGTCAGCTTAATTAGAAGCTGGTTTTCATCACTCAGGCCCTCGCTCATTACACGCCTACCACCGAGATGCTCTGAGTGAAATGATCTGGATTGTTTTCATCTAATGACAAAGGTAAAGTATCGTAAAGTACACAGAATGAGACCATAAATCAATTTTAGTCCTTGAAAACAAAAAAAATCTGTTTAGTCCTTATCACGACATGGTAATGATAACACAGATTTGATCGGGAATAGTTGAGCAAAATAAATAAAATCATGATGACACTTATGGGAACTGAATATCTTATCGTTGTGAAGTGTGATTCACGATAAGGATATATCGTCAGATGGAGTACTGCTATGGTTGGTCATTGAAATAGCGTTCAGTGTACTTAACAAGAGTATTTATCAAGGTGGGAGACTAATACAAGGGCGTATCCAGTGTGAGGGCCATGGTTATAAAAAAACAACAACACATGTAGATATTCAAAGAATATACATGTACATGTAGTATTATCAGGTCTTTTTTCAACACTATTAAAAACACCAATGTATAAGATGCTCATGCAAAAACCAAGGAGATATATACTCTACATTCCTGAATCCCTCTTACAGCCCCTCAGCATATCGCCGAATATATAATCTTGGCGAAAATGTAATCTTGGCAAATTGGCGATTTTGTTCAATAAAAAAAAGGGTTTATCAAGCATGCTCACAAGCTAAAAGCGCGAGCCAATTTTTACTTTTTTTAAATTCAAGTTAAATGAATATTAACTATGCAGCAGACAAGTACTGAAGAGAGGGTCGTCCCTGTAGGCATATCTAGAGATAATTCTGAATTGTTTCATTTTTTTCTAAAATACTTCCTCAATAGCATATTGTATAAAGACCCGCCTCACCATGTCGCGGTGTTCAATCCAGGCTCCTCTGCCGACCAGCTCGCTCACCACCTCCACATGGCCCTCCTTAGCCGCATTATGAAGAGCCGTCCAGTTGTCCTGAAACGTCGCCAGCAATTAGTTTGAAACATTACAAAAAATGCATATAAAGGTACAGGTAAAGACTTTTTTTACAAGTACAGGTAAAGGAAGTGGAAACCTGGGTTCTCCACCAGTGCTACTATCGTGTGTTTGTTGTATGTTGTTGTTGTTTTATCTCACCCCTGGTACACGTTTAGCCATAGGAACACCATCAGAAAAAAAATACTCAAAAATCACACCTGTAAAGTGACAGTACTATGCCATGGCCGTGGCGGAGTGAATGTGAGATGATGTCATAGTCAATTGACCAATCAGTGACCAGGATTTCAGAGAAAAGACAAAACATCAACATGGAGATTTATACGTTCTTAACTGGATTTGCGATGTAATTTTAATCATTCTGATATTGTGATGCTATTAAATGTCATCAAAAGGGGTGAGATAAATCCAGAATCACACTCGCATTGTAAAATACACACTACTCCACTCATCTGGATGCGCCGTAGTCGTCACTCAGCTTCACCTCAATGATGATTGCGGCGCATACAAATTTGTGGAGTATTCAGTATTTATACGATTCTCAATCCAGTTCTATATAAAAAATGACACCCTGATGAATGAATCAATAAGTCCAAAACACGTCGAAAACTAAACCTCACAACTGACTTATCATTTACCGAATAGATCTTGCCCAATACAGAGTTAGTGAGAAGAACTTTAATAATCAATTCTATATAAAAATGGTGGTAGTTTGACAATAAGAACTCACATTGTCGATGGCGTTGACGTCGATCTCTGTGTGACTGAGGAGCTCTCGGACGATAGGCAGGTTTCCAAGGCGACTGGCCACCATCAGGAAGGTCTGCCCATTCTGAAATAACACAGCAGGCCTCATGTCACTCTAAAGTGGATCTCTAAGATGAATCTGTCCGTTTTTAACGGTAACTTCACTGCCGTTCGTCCAGGAGTGGTGTGGGCCACAAGGCACATAGCATGCCTCCAGTGTGATCCCCTGACCACATCCAGGCACGCCGAGCTGTGGTGACCTCTCACATATGGACGTACACGTTCGTGTATGTAGGACAGGCGGAGGTGGGATGGAGAGATGGGCCAGCTCGAAACAATGCTGTATTACAATCAAACGAAGAAGAAAATTGTATCTGATTCTTATATTTGAGTTTAAAGCAAAAAAGAGGAATTATTCTTCAGAGTGAAGATTTATTCGAAAAAGAGAGAGGAAAGACAATAATGGTAAAAAAAAAAAATGCACACAGAATTCCTGAAATTCTGGACCCCCCCCCCCCCCTCACCTCCTCGCAATCTTGTATGCAATAGAACAGAGTAGGAGCATACGCAAACCTTCTATATTTTTATTTCATCCCAACCCACCCCCTTTCAGTGCGTACGTACTTTATGGAGGACCAATTATTCGTACTTATTACTTGAGATGAAACGATATATATAATATAGTGGGATTTCACGGATTTAAACTCTATATGGCGAAAAGATTCAGTCAACCATTATAGGTCCTTTTCAGACTGTCTCAAGGTTATTTTACAGTACCAGGTTGATAACTGAATCTATTTCTTTTTTGAATGTTTGGGTCACAGAGGTGTTATGGCCACGTCTTCTTAAAACTGGTGATAGAATCTATGTGAAGTCTCACCCCTACACATTTACCGAGGAGAGAGTTTTTTAACTTCCCACATCACATAGACATGGTATGAGAAGGATTGACCTTTGATATAGCAGTAAAGAAGGACCAGAGACATGAGTCGCTACTGCGTGCATCATATACCAAATAGAAAGGGACACAAAGCGAGGATGGATTGGACAACTTTTTTTCCTTATTACCTCTATCATATTTTTATATATCAAAGGCCATCCATAAAGTATGTCCGCAGTGAGGGGGTAGAAATAAAAGATTTTGGAAATTTTCTATACGTCTCTGCTTTAATCTAATGTGTACATGATGGAGAGGAGGTGGGGGTCAATCTTTTTCTCCCATAAGTTTTGTCCTCTTGTATCGAAATGGTAAAGCTCTTGACGAAATCCCCGTATAGACCGTTTGTGAGAGCAGGGAAGTGGTGCGAGCATTTAACACGAGATGGTGTTAGTGTCGCTAGTGAAAGTGATTGTAAGAAAGCGGGCGAGATGCTGGAACACTGCTACGTCATTCAGCCGAATAACTTAGTGTTATATTCACGTAGACAATGAACACTAACATAGAGTGGACCTCATGAGGCCATTTAAGTCCACGGGATAAGGAATAGATCTAGAGTGTTATTACGTTATAGTCAGAGCCGTATGAAAGAGTTTCACGGGAGTTCTCTTTCCGGAGGGGATCAACAATGGAGTTACTACACTTTTTATGATTTTCTATGACTTGTATTTAACGATATGTGAAAACAGAAGAAATATTGTCACAGCCTACTATGAAATAAAGGAAATCATCAGCGATGGTTTACTGACTGATGGCATTTAACGATATCTACACAAGGTATGGTGGTAATGAGTCCAGATTAATTCTACATCAGATTAATTCTACGCAGCCCATCTATCATAACATCGTACAGGCCCAGTATAATGCAGCTCGCTTATAATACCATTTTACAAACTCAATATGCATAGTCATCTTGATGTAATGCATATGTCCCGTCTTTTTTTCTATACTTAAACTGACAGCAATATTCATGTAATTCTAAGTCTGGTCCATTTTAACTGTAACTAACGAACTTGTTACTTCGGTATGGAATCAAAGGGTATGAATAAATGTTGCAATTATTTAAAAAAAATGGGTAGGGACGATAACAGATAACTCTTCGCACTCACCTCATCTCGCTCGTCAAGGCTGATGGCCCCCGTCTTGAGCAGGTTGATGACGGCTGAGAGATCCTCATTCTCGATGTGCCGCATCAGGCTCTGACCCCCGAGTGACGTCATCTTGGCCTCTCAAAGACGTCAGTCCTATAAAAAAAAAAACACCAGATATAACAATTAAATATAAGTTATCATTTAAAAAAAAAAATTAAAAAAAAAATCATTTTTGACAAAATGTTTAAATGAAGAATAAACACATTGCATCAAAATAGCTATAAGTAAGAACCCTTTCCTGTTACACGGACGGTAGTGACTGGTTTGAAGAAGATCAACAAACAGATGAACAAATATTAAAGAGTATAACAATAGGGACTTTTCTTTGCTCTGTAGCACAATGGGACTATTTTCCCGTACACCATGGCTTTGAGACCATTTACCACAGATTTCAGTCAGTATACCACAGTTATGGTATCTGGCAGGTTTTCTATAATGGGTTATTGTTTACTGAGTCCCCATACATTTTCAATGGGGTATTTGTATACGATGGATAATAAAGGTGAATAATCAGCTTATAACCGATATCACTGGTGAGTTCCAAATATAACCCAGTTTTTAGTTTCTATTGTACGATTTGGTCGATCATATCAGGACATGTTATAAACCACATATAATATAAACACTAGGTAACGTGGGTGCAGTTTGTTGGACTTAATTTGTATATCACGAAACAGGGCTGTATCACGGGATATAACGTCGTGCTTTATTTTTGTTGGATTCAGATTTTACTTTCGTGAAATATAAGGCAAGCAAATTTGCTTCAAAGGCACATGTTACAATTCAGTGGTGCCAACCGGTGATTTTTAGATATTGCATATCATCAGTCACTGAGTCCCTGTGATTCATTCTAATTCTAAACGAGTGAATTCAATGGTTTATCAAGTATATCCAATCTTAATATGTAAAATAGGCCAAATTACATTGACTTGATTTACACCGGAAATGTACCGAAAACGATGGTTTTCATCAATCCATTCAGAAACAGGGACGGTGACCTATGAATTTTAAAACTTAGCTGTGTAGTACACAATATTCTGTAAAAGTTTTAGGAAAGTGACAGTGTTTTACTATGTGAAAATCAACTTTTTAGAATTTCTTTATATTTATTTATGAAATTATTCTAATATTGATCTCTATATCAAAAACCAGCACGACGACCCACGATTTTAAAGATAAATAAATGTTCTACAACACTTACAGATCATCATATCAAATTTTCAGGGAAATGACATGGGTTTTCATTCCAAGCCAAATTTTCCTTTAACATATCTGACCTTAAGATAACAAATATTATGGTCATGTATGTAGGAGTATTAAACATGAAAAAAGAGACAGATTGATTGAATTATGACTACATGGAAGTGCTCTATGATTTATAAAGTATTTCATCTCATAGTGACAATAAAAATTTGAAAGAAATAGAAGAATAGCAAACTAGCTACTAAACAGTATTGTGGACACTGGTACATAACTTCAACCCCCTGAGCTTTTATCATGAAATCGAAAAAAATAAGTACAGATGAAACGTCATTCGGTTTTCTCTCATCGTTACGTCGTGGAACACAGAGTTCCTTAAATAAATCACGATGAATGTTTCAGAATTGTGATTATGTTTAGGGCCAAGATTGATGGGCCAGACAAACTATTTCTGCAGCACTGCAGTAAACTGGAAACAGATGCGCCCTGTGTCATATTTCAACGATCATCAAGTACAGCTCAAACGTGTACCATATGAGGACATTTGGCGAGAGCTCTAGATGAAGATATGTTATAAGTCCAAGGACTGTAGTCTAAACAATAGGGCTGTGGTAGTAGTAGATGGACCTCAGTCCCTATACCCCTCTCCCCCGCCCTTTTTTTGTTTTTTTTGTTGTTGTTGTTGTTGTTGACAACTTTCTTTATTCATTAATTTGGTTTAACATCCCCTACCCCACCTCCTAGTCGTGATACAGTCACAATGCAACATACATGTGTACTTTATCCTGAATTTGTTTAATCATTAAATGAATGTTCATAACCAAAGACTTGAGCAAGTCTATGGTAGAAGTAGACTGACTTCAGTCCCTGTACCCCCTCCCCCACATCTCCTAGCTGCGATACAGTCACACTGCAACATACCGTATCCTGATTTTGTTTAACCATTAAATGAATGTTCATAATCAGAGACTTGAGCAAGTCTCTGGTCGCAGGTTGGTAAGAGTTGTGCACTTCGTGACTCGGTGTGTCAGTAGAACTATCACGAGTGATAACTGATCCCTCGTTCTCCGGATACGCCAACTCGTTTCTTTATTCAGCAAATACAGAAACTCTCCCCCGTGACCTGGCTATTTTTACAAGCCCAAACCGGAGACTACATCTATTGGGCTATGGATAAAACTGTTTTTCCAGTACCATATACATATATACCTTTTTATTCCGCTATCTAGACAATCCGGTTTCACTAGGCTTAATCCTGTGGGTCATCATCTATGGCAACATGAGATATTTCATAGACTGATCTCAGTCCCTGTTTTTTAATTTTTTTTATTGGATCTGATTCGTTAGTACATGGACTCCGATCTACCATCATACCCTGTGACAGTTTTACATTCATTGCTTCGTTGTACGATATTTTACTCTCCTCACTTTTAATATACATAGGAATTGTGCCCTACCTATCTCCCTGCCAGCCTACCACCAGCCCTACCCCTCGCCTCCACTCCTGGATCTGCCAGGGGAAGCTTACACATTCAATGAATGTTCATAATCAAAGACTTGAGCAAAAAAAAAAAAAAAAATAATAATAATAATTAAAGACTTGAGCAAGTCTAGATATTTCAGAGTGAGATTTCTTTAGCCTGGCGTGGTGTCTAGAACGAGTTCAGAAACCCCACCTACCTCTATCAACTCTACCCCTCCTATACAACTTTTTTTTTGCTCTATGTGTGGACTAAAAACACTATAGAAATAGCTGGGATGTTTTCTGTATTCAAACTCCCCACATCCTGTATAAGACTTGAAATTTGAATAGGTTTGAATTACATATACAATAAAAGAAATAAATGTGGCGCAAAAATGTCCAATAAGAGAATTACTATAGAATACGACATTCAATACGCTCTACATTAAGAAAGAAAGTGGTGAGTGTTTGGTCTGTGTACCTGTTCACCACGAGTTTGGAGCATGCAGTAATATGAATTATCCTACCCCTAATATAAAATCTCATAGGTTTAACATTGAGTTTCCGTATGCCATGCTGACTGGCATACAGAGTTTTATATGCCACTAGTGGCATACAGAATTGTTATCACATAATATTCCAAAATCGAGGAGACGGGGTAGGATAAAATCAAAACCTGATTCGTTTTAATCTTGGCCACCGCATGCCACTCCTGGAGTTTTGGTTCCGGACTTCACTCGGCATACAGTGGCCAAGATTAAAACTCATCCAGTTTTACGATACAAGGCGATAACCGGGTGAATATTCCAAAGTGCTCCAAACGAGATGACGAACGGGGACCAAGACCAAACACGAATATGTTTCTGATTTTATCTTGGCCTGGAAATATTCATCTGCTTATCGGTCATTGAGTATGAGTAACCATTCTCACAAGCCTGTTGGGAACGAGTTCCTAATGTTAAGCCTATGGACATTTATACCAGGCTAAGATAAAGACCTATATATTACAGCTACACTTCATGTCGTACAAACGATCGCTAGCTCCAGTTCATGTACCTCTTAGATAATCGCCACTGATTACCAGCCCATTATTATAAAGGAGCGAGAAGTACTGCGATATCCTCACACAAAGCACTAGACGGGATCGGTGTGATAACGAGTAGATAAAGAGGATCACTTAAAGTCGACCGGTGCATGATATCTGACGCCACATACAGTCGAGCATCACAGTGCGTAAACCTGCTGTTTGCACGGAATGTAAATTATACAAATTGATTCTACCGCCAGTTATGCTGTGAGACTTGTGAGTTATCGGCAGCGGATTTTTTTTTTTTTTTGGTTATAGGATTTACGCCTCATTCAACCTATTTTCACGGGAGGGTTCTTCTTGCACACAATGGTCAAGTGCGAATTTGGCTTCTGTTTTCAATTATAATCCAAAGATCATACAGCATATATGATATCTCTTAGAGCCCGGGCTAGACTTGCTCAAGTCTTTGAATATGAACATAATTAAGAAATAAAACTACAGAAGAACCCCACCTGACGGACACCTTGCGTAAGCTTGTACCCCGCGTAAGCAGACACTTTTGCTTGGAATGGAAAAATTGCCCCTCTATTAGATGTTTAATTTAACCCCACATAAGCGTAAGCGGACACATCACATAAGCGTAAGCATACACCTGACGTGAGTGGACACCCCGCGTTAGCAGACAGTTATTTTGGTATGAAAAGGCCTAAGACCCAGTGTAAGAGGGCACCTCCGACGGACACCCTACCAAATATAGATTAATCTATGGTTTTTCATGCGTGTGTGTGAGTATATTCATAGAAAATAATTTTGTAATACAAAGTTTGATAACTTCGGATCCAATTGAGATATTAGAAAATAGATTTCAGATCTACCATCCCCTCTGTCTCCCCTACATATCGGTATATAAAACTTGCATATTGGCCTGGAGGAAACATGAAAACCTTGTGTAAGCCGCCACCCCGCGTAAGCAGATACTTTGCCCCGGAATGGATAGTGTCCGCTTACGCCGGATTCTACTGTACTTTACACTTCCCCTAACGCCGAACTCCTGTATCACGTCGAGGAGGGGTGCGGTAAGTGGAGTCGCCGGCTGTCGATCAGCTGCGCTGCTCCACTGCACCGATAGGTCCCCGACAGACAAGCGCTGAGAACTCCTGGAGTGCAGTACTATTTCATATATTGTTATATAATCAGTTACCTACCTCATAACTGTATTATGAGTCACATTTTGCTGGACCTAGTCGCACATTTGTATTTTCTCATGTAAACATTGTGAGTTATGTTATATTATACATACTATCTCGTTGGGCTTTGGCCAATGTGATGAAAATCAGCCTGCTGTAAGGCTGACACTTCGGCCTCTTTATTTGGTGTACTGGAACATCACTGGATTGTTGTACCATCAACATGTGTAACTATTGACGCCAATAAAGAAATTTCTAAAAAAAAACCAACAAAAAAGACCCCGCAGAATAAAAAAACACCCGGCGATATCAGTCAGCCTGGTGGAATACCCCTTTACAAATTCTATGATGATGAAGTTTCAGAGGGTGAAATATCATTGTGATAGGTCTGCAAATGTTATTGGTTTATTTATACACCGGAACAAAGACTAGTTAGAATAAAACATCCATTTTTTTTTGTGGCTTAGAGTCCGGTGTAGGTTAAATGTGCGGATTTGACTAAAAGCGGATGTTCGCTTCGCCAATACTCACACACCGGGTTTCGTTCAATAGACAGATATTCGTTATTTCCATAAAGGCATGGCAGTATAGGTGCACAAGACTTAAGAGATAAGAAAACTGATTGCCAAGATTGCCTGATATGTAAATTACCTCTAACATTGGAATGTCCTGTCATTGTTCTGTGATGTTTCACACGGTTTATCTTATTTTTTCTAATTCTGTGATTGTCTGGGTTTTTGTTTTTGTTTGCTCCCCTGCTTCAATAGTATGAAGATAATATCATCGTTATATAAAATGAATCAAGACATGAATTATGACATTGGTGATCCTGTATTAACTTGACATTATAGATTCTAAAGAGAAAAGGAAAAAAAGAGGTGTTGGGCTAAAAAAATCTAATATAAGATAAAAATGGTACTATTTAGAATATCTATTATTGCTGGAAACAAACCGTAAAGCCTGGAGATTAATCATCACTTCACTCTGTGAAAATTACGTTATTGTAACCGAGTTTGTTTTTTACAATAGACAAAAAACACGGGACCAGGAGTATTATTCTGTCGTTACCGAGAGTTTGTTATCATGGAATTTTACTGTAGTGTACCGTAGGCCTGATCCATTGCAGTTGGGCAATGATACAACTTGTGACAATTCCTTGCCATGCCAATTCCCAATTTATAATTTCACATCAACAAGGTTTTGTTCAGCATTTAGAACCTTTCTAACTGTAACTTGGTAATACACGTATAATATCCTTGTTTTGGATGTCTCCTCAATTCCCAATATGACACTAAAAGCTATAAAGTATGTGTAGACTCTAGAGGCATGTGATGTAAAAAGACAATTATGTGCACGGGGAGAATGGTAAGAAGTGTGGCTTCACGAGTGATGAGGAGTGTGAGGGCGAGGTGATCACGTGTGACAACTGAAGACCACTGCTGAGCTTGTTTGCTTGTCACTATGAGTAGACTACCACAATATGTGTTTCGGTTTATAGCTCCTCCCCCCCTCCCCCACCCACGCAAAATTGTCAATGACGATGCGCATTAAAAAAAAGAAAAAAAGTGTGTGTGTGGTTGGATTGGGGGAGGTCATCGTGCACTTTAGATAATTATACTGCAGAATACTACATACCCTTGATTGATAGATTGCGAGTATATTGTTTTTGCACTACATGTGATCACTTGAGTATCAAAGTAGGTTATGGCATTGTCTCATGCGGTGGTTTATCTTGACCCAGGGTCGTGAAAACATCATGCCTACGGACAAGAGCGAACGTCGCTCCCAGTCAAGTCTTGACATGATTGAAAAGCTTTGCAATCGAGTTTGATTTTACTTATATAGTAAAAACACCAACCTGTGAGGGCTATCTAACCGGTCCAAGTAAATCGGTTCTTTTGATCGGGGTTATTCATCTCTAAGCAGCATTTTCTTAATTCTCGCTAGTGGTATCCATCCCTCTGTCACCGCCGAGGAACAACAGTGCGATGCTCGGCTAACGGAAGTGACGTTAGTGGTGGGCTTGGCACACTGCAGTGCTCGATCCTTAGGCTCAGTGTTATGTCTACGAGGGGTCGCGTGCCAGAAACAAGCCAGGGGTCAATCGAGTGCCGCAGTGTCTGAGCAAATCAACCAAAACAACAAATGCACCGATGCCACATTTTATTCGAATTAGTTTGGACGGATCTTCTTCATTTCGGTGAAAAGTACATTCAGTCACAATGGATTCAAGTGAACTTGAACGGCGAGTATTCGTTGCCTTTACTTTTTTATGGTCAAACTATGGATTGTAGTCTGGTTGACGCGAGCCTCTGAAAGTCCCCTATTGTCGCTCATACCACTGCTTGTTGAACCCCCTCCCTTCAAGTTGGCACAACTCTTACTAGTAGTGGTACTACTACTGAGTTCGACGAGTACTAGAGCAGTCCAATCTAGCCTGTAGTGTCATAATTCACGGTCATTGTAGCTAATCCAATACTTGCTGCTCTGAGATGTAAAATCACATGTTGTATGTATGCGGTTGTAGTCTGTTCTTTAATCATTTCACCCCTACCCTGATATTTATTCCCCATAGACTTAACATTTGGAACTCGTATCCAACGTCCATTGAGTATTTAGAAAAAATACTCGATGGGGATTATGTCAGAAACCGATTGAAGTTTACGGTCACAGCTGGATCCAATCTACTATTATCTAGGTTAAATGTTCACGCCCTCATCTCCATTGTTACTGGTTACACTGGCTAGATCCAATCTCGTTTGACTCGATACATAATTCACTGAGCTTCGCCTTGTAAATTCCTACAATGGGGGAGGTCATCGTGCACTTTAGATAATTATACTGCAGAATACTAGATACTCTTCATTGGTAGATTACCCGGTAAGAGTATATTGTCTTTATTCTTCATGTGATCACTTGAGTATCAAAGTAGGTTGACATTGTTCAAACTGGATAGGGTACCAGTTCTGATCCTGAACTGAGGTTTTCTCTGAGTCTAACGTAGGGTAGATTTCTATGTGTATACACACGCTGACGGTGGCACAGTGATCGTGTCATCACAATCACCATAGGTAGCTAGTGTTTATCTAGTTCTGCCACAGTAACAGTAAAACCATCAAAATGAAATAAAATGTTATATGTGGCTCATTTATTCCTCCCATCTTTTTCACCTTAATTTGACCTATTGTATTGATATCTTTGAATGGTGATATTTTCTATGATTAGATTCAAGATGAGGCAACATCTGCTCCCTTTAAGGCTGTATTCCACCAACCAGACGAAAACGTTGTACAACGCCCGTACAAGGGTTGCACAAGGGTTGCAAGGGTTGCTGGAAAATCTGATGAAATCAAGATTTTGTCTGGTTGGTGGAGCAGGTCGGTATTTCGCCCGATGTTCATCTGCCAGACATCTGCTTTCGGTGGCTGGGTTTGAGAGTGTCTGTTGGGGGTGGCTGGCGCATCGCTCGAGCGTCGCCCGAGGGTTGCTGGGACCTGGGGCAGGGTGTCTGTTGAAATGATAAAAAATGCGCTTCCACCCACCAGAATTTTCAGACGATATCCCAACCGATACCCCCAACAACCCTCCACAAGATGTAACTATAACGTCGGCCGAATAACTAATTGATTAGGTTTTTATCGGCTGGAATTGAGCATCTGGCCGATGTATTTGAGGAGTACGACACCCGCCCGCGGGTTCTGCCGGGAGTTGCGGCGAGGGAACGCCGCCAACATAGTGTGAGCGATACCGGCGATACCCGAAGCCGCGAATGGACATCGTAAATTCCGACACTTTCGGCAGAATTCTAGCACCATAGCGTGCCATACACATTCATAACATCAATCCTTATCTTTATTTACCTTCATTGTTCGACTAAATGTGTAATTCCTCGGTTATTTGACGTTTTCTGACCGTTCCCGTACAAAACCCAACACGCCGACACACTGCTCCGCTCGATACGCGGCTTTCGCGGGTTCAGAGCGCCGTAGTGTATCGCCGCACGCCGCGCCGCCTATCGGAGAACTCGATTACTATGTAAAATGCGGCTAACGTCCACCAGTCGGCGCCACGGCAGGGGCGTCGGCTAGGATCTGCTGGAACTTTGAACCCACCCGACGCTCGTATGACGTCCAAATGAACGTCTGTTGGGGGTTTCGGTGGAGCAGCGACGCATTTTGAGGCCATTTTTCCAGACGTTTCAACCGACGTCGGCTGAAAGGTCGGCTGGAACGTCTGTTGACGTTGAAAAAGTGGTTGTTTGGTGGAATACCGCCTTTACTTGATGCTACCTTGAATGACAGTTTTAGAACTGCACCTAACCACCGTGACCATGTACACTGGTGGGCGTGACATCATCAGATGATGTCAAGCCTGCTCCCCTATGGTTGCATGGCTAGAAACATGGCAACCTATTGTCAGATCAACAACAGATATTGTTGGGGACAAGAAAAAAAGCTCTAATCAATAGGCCTTTTTCCGCAGGCCGGTGTCGCACCTTATCTTCTTGGTTACGCAATGCATGCAGCCCAGCAAACGCCTGACAACGTATTCTTTGCCATTGGATGACTGAGTATATGAGCGTGAAACGTTTATAATACCCGTTTAGATTATTCCCAGAGAACTAAAAGCGATTCTGTCGTACTCTCTGGTATTTCAGCTTTAATTTGGTAGGTTAAACGTGTATATCCCCCCAATAATACTTTAGATATCATAAGATAAAATAGGAACAATGTACACGGGTAGCAGAGATATATTGGTATGGGCTTGGCCAATATCCTTCTCTCGGGAATAACCAAAAGAATGATCATATCATAATATATATATATCTATATATATATATATATAGAGAGATATATATAGATATATTGTATATTATATATACATAAAAATATTGTATATCTATACATTTCTTATAACCCGTTTTGCATATAAGGCTTTGAAGACATGTAAGGAATTAATTTTTGGCTAATCAAAGTCAAGGCAATTATCAACTCTAAAGTTTAGACAACCAGTCCTAGTTTGAAGAGAACACTCGCTTGTTCTGACACCGTTATCTGGAAGAAAACAACACCTCTGCATTCATACCCGCCACTCACACCCTATGTGTGAATGCATAGGCGGGCACTCGGACAGCGCGATGTTTGGCCGAACGGCCGGGTTGCCATGCAACATGACCGCATGGCGGCGCTGAACGGAAAAACTGCTATTAGGGAGCGTTCAATATGTGGTGTATGTTTGTGAATTTTCCTCATCGATTTCTTGAAAATGGAGCCCCCCACCCCCTCCACCTGGGAATACCCCAATATGACCCCCCCCCCCCCCCACCTCCCAGTTAATATCCTGATATCCAACCCCCAACCCCCTACCTTGCAGTGCCACGTATATAGATGTAGAAAATAAGTAAGACAGGTCATGGCCATAGTTTCTCCTCCATTAAGAAAATGCCAGAAGCTGCACCCTATTGATTTATCACGTTTCAAATTTTACTTTTTCTTTCTTTTTAAAAAAACTTATTTGTCTCTTTTTCAAGCAGTAGTTGTATGAGCATAATCCTTTAATGAACTCCCCTTTAAAATGGGTCAATATGGACTTTCCCGTTTAGGAATAACGTTTATATTTTGACTTGGCTTGTCACTATAGTAACAGGTCACTAGTAAGGGGTGATTCCACAAGGCCGACTGATGGGACTTTCTGACTTCACACATTGCTCTTCTGTAGGTCAGTGACTCAGCGTGCCTCTGTCGGGGATCTTTTAGTGCAGTGGAGCGGCACGAGACTGCGGATGATTTAACATAAATGAGTTTGTATGAGACAGGTATAATGTCCCTGTCATCGTGCAGAAAATTATTAAATTATTAAGTTTGATTAAAATTATTATTTAAGTCGGGGTATTAGACATGGACTGTAACAGGTAAAGAGGACAAAGATGAATGTTTGCTTCGTTCCTTTCACAAATCACAACTTGCCCAACATACTACGTCATGTGGGGCTGATGGTAGCACTGTGACAGGCACTTGACAAACCCAGTATTCCAATTTTTCCTGTTGGGTAATAGGCTCAAATTTCCTCCTGTCGACCTGTAAACGCATCTATACCACGGTGAAATGCATAGTTATTCACAATTTAGGGTCACAGTTTGGATTCCATTGAGTTTGAATCACATAGTAATTCACAAGGCAAAGCCGCATGAATTAACTAGGGATTCAAAAGGGATGGGATTGAGCTCTGACCATAAACTTGTATAAGTTTCTGAATTTATCTCATCCTTCACATTGACTAATTATTAGCTTACCTATGTTACATAATCCCCCATTGAGTATTTATTCCAAATACGAGTTCTCAATGTTAGAACAGCAGCGATGAGATAAAGATAAAGATACCATTGCTATTGTATATATGTTCTAACCCTGGAGAAGGGCGGTGGTAAAACGAAACCTTGGTACAAAACAAGATCAAAATATGTACATAGAATGAGGTTTTTTTTGTTGTTTGCAAAAAAAACAACCTGGACTCAGTCACTTAAACTAAATATTTATGAGACGGGACCAAAACACTTTGAATCACAACCGGTGAAAAAAAGTTGAGAAAAACATAGAAAACCATTTGAACCAGAGACATACCAGAGGTTAAGCCAATTAAATTCATTCTTTGGTGACCATTTGGTGAGCGACTATCATAACACTGACACTTCTTATAAACATAATTCGTATTTGTCAGTACACAGAAATATTTACTGTGGTTTAATGTTATTCATGTTTCACTGAATTGTTACCGGTCTTTGTTTCTTACCCGTACAGGATAGCAATGGAGGAAATCCTCCGGGAGGCAAAAAATGCTGCTGAGCGGGCCAAAGAGATGGGCGCCTCAGGCTGGTGAGTGGCGACTGAAACACTAGCGTAAAACCCCGCTTATAAGTCGATTTTTTAAGGGATTATTGAAAAAAAAATCAGCTTATTAATTTTTGCCAAAGTCGGGGTGGTCTTATAACCAAGTTTTTCAAAAATAGATTTTTGAAAAAAAAAAAAAAAAATCAGTACAGATCTATATTACAGTACAAAAAAAGACAGAGATATACAAATGTGAATCTTTTAATGGTAGTTATTTGTCGAATAAATGGGGAACTCGGCTAGCACATTAGTTCGGCTAACGTCCACCAGACGGTTCACCGACTAAAGTCCATAAATACGACCGAAAATTCTACAAAAAGTTGTGAGGGGGGGGGGGGGGGGGATGTGCAAAATGGGGGTTCGTCCGGGATTTTCCTAAGTTGAAATACCCCAGAATCGGCTTATAGGATTTTGCTGAAGTGGAGGGTCGGCTTATAACTGGGGTTTTACGGTACATGTTAAAATCACGAAAGCGATCAAATATGAGTGCACTGGGGTTAAAAAGGGAACACTGAAGTTGAAACTAGCTCATGGAACAGCCTGAGCACACTATGGTTACAGCGTTGGCCATTCCTTCATTCCGGGTAGCACCACTGCGCCTGTCATATGAATTTTGTAAGAGACAATCTGATTGGTCCAAATGTCAACCTTGGTAATAAATGTCAACCTTGGGTAGTAAAAGTTAGCATTAGGTAGCTAACGTAAGTTATTCCACCCCCTGTAGTGTGGTGTAACTATAGAGTGTACGGCCATAGGTATATAGGAATATCTATTCCTATATACCCATTTCCAAACACTCAATAGTTACATACCACTGCTGGCGGTTCAGTAATTATGAGTTATGATTTCGTCCTGGGCTGATGTTTTCGTCCAGGGCTGATGTTTTCGTCCCGGGTTGACTACTCTGGTGCAGTTACTCAAAAAGGATGGCCATTTTTCTTGGGGCTATCATAGGTAAAGAAATAATAGGTAATTATCCAAATATTTACCTCCGTAGAAGTATGAAGGAGAATTAAGGTTCTTGCGAGCCTAGGGACTCTGTCTGAGAGCCCTAGGGTAACAGGGTTTTTATTGATATATGAAGGTATATAGGAATAGGGAAACCAAGTACCGGTAAGAAAAAGTCAAAGTTACTCGGTGAAGACTGGAAAAATTACTGCCCGCGGCTGATGCCTTGACCATTAATTTTTCCGGTCCTCACCTCGTAACTTTGAACCTTTGCTCACCGGAACATAGTTTCCCTCCAATACTGTCCATTTTGAAATTCATGAAAAACACGACCTTTTTATTTGTGTTTATCGATAGCCTATTAATTACTGTCTTCTTCGGAACAGGTTGAAGCCCGTCGTTCCTCGCACAAACAAAAGATTCCTACATAATACTCTGGTAAGCACAATGCGCGATCTGCGAAGACCCGGGAGGTACAGAAGGTCATGGTCAAGGTCATCTTCAAGGTCAAAGTCCCGGTCAAGGTCAAGGTCACCGATTATATCACGGCAGACGTCTACAAAGAAGTCGAAGAGGGTGGAAAAGCATGGACGACACTCGAGCAAACACAAAAGCAAGGACAAGATAAAAGTGTCTGAGAGCAAAATTGACAGTGAGGACTTAGAGAAAAGTCTCAAAAAATCTCAACCAGAAGGGATTGACAAAACTTTGGATCTCGGGGCAGACCCACAAACTGAACCTCCGAAAAATGGCGTGCTGGAAAATGTGCCAGAAAACAATCAAAATTCAGACCCGGGCAATCTCACGAAAAAAGAAAAACACAAGAAAAAGAAATCGAAAAAGAAAAAGAAGAAAAGTCACAAGAAAAAGTCTCATAAGAAACATAAAGAATAGCTCGTGTGTGGCAGGTTTGTGGTTATTACAGCAATTGTCTTGAAGATGGTCAACTGGTGCTAGCCTTAGCTCTAGTCTGTGAACTCCATTGTCCTAATATTTGTTAGTGATAATAACATTGATTAATGTTTTGTCTTATTTGTTTGGATTTTATTGCTGAGATGTAACATAGTTCCCCTCTGATTCATGCCGAGGTTATTTAGGGTTTAAGTATTTGTTTCCCTAGGAAACCGTGTTTCGTATGAACGTCCTAGCACAGTTTATACATATCGCAAATAAATCAGAGGAATGTATATATATATATATATATATAAAACACAAAATCCAAGAAAATTTCAAGTAGAACAAAGCCATAGACCAGAAACATTCTATTTATAGAGATATGATTTATTTATTTACATATTAGATTAAGTTGTTTTATGTTCATACAGTAGGGTTTATATTATTTTCGGAAATTTTCCTCAAAAGCTAATGTTGTAGCAATTTGCTTACATTTTTGTTATTAACTTATAGTAGAGCTTTTAGTATGTTTAATTCAGTTATAACTAGCATAATTCAGGGTAATGGGAAGAAATGCTCAATATATCTACCCACTTAACCAGTTGCGCTCCACCCTAGCCAGTTCACAGTACTGTATGAATACAGGCAGCTGCTCAAAATGGGCATATGATACATGTATGGGATGTAGGAGAGAGCTATATGTATGAAACAGGTGTAAATGTCCATCTAGTATAAGCAGCAACGTGTATGTGGCATGTATTATTATTTATCCCACCCCTGGTATTTTTCCCCCATAGACTTGACATTGGGAACTCATATCCAATGCCCATGGAGTATTTAGAAAAAAATACTCAATGGGGGAATATGTCACAAATGTTTGGCTATTAGTCAATGTGAAGGGTGAGATAAAGTCAGAAATCTTTTCAAGTTTACGGTCGGAGCTCGATCCCATCTCATTTGAATTGCTACGTAATTCATGCGGCTTCGCCTTGTGAATTACTACGCGATTCAGATTTGATGGGATACAAACTCTGAGCCTTAACTTTCATAGGTTTCCTCTATGATATCTGTGCGCGAATGTTTCACACTTACTCGTCAGCTGTACGAATTTCATTCTGCATATTGTGCACGAACTAATAATTCGTGCTCTCTGTACCACGTGACTTGTTGTAAAATGGCGTTTTTAAATATTTCCAGGTATATTATGATAAAGAGACATAGTGGGTGTGTCTGAATTCGATCCATTACTTGTTGTTTTGGTCGGAAATATTCACCTCTTTCTAGGAACTCGGTAAATATTTCCGACCAAAACGACTGAACCAATTTCATTCAGGCACACTAACCATGTCTCCGTATAATACCTTATACACAGACAGACACATGCACAGACACGAATACGTGTCCATGTTTATACACAGTAGAATATCGCTGAAGCAGACAAGCTCAGGACCATGAGAATATGCCCGTAATAACGTCTTTGACCTTTAGTGATCTCTCTAGGGTTTACATTATCACCAAGGGTGCTCAGTACTAGCAAACACCATTAGTGATTCAAGCATACTTCTGTATCATTCTTTAAAAAAAAATGTATTCCACAACCCCCCCCCCCCCCTTCCCTCCTGCCGTTGGTTACTGTATGATTAAATCTTCGGTTTAGGTACAGACTTACTGTCTGGCTAACGTTGTTATTTTTATTTTTATTTTTTTATAATTTTAGATATTTTGATAATGCAGTCCGCTTTACTCTACATGTATCATCAGTGGTAAATTCCTCATAAGATCAATCTGTGTAGATTTGTTCTATTGTGCATGCGAATGGTGGCTATTACAGAAAGCTGCACGGTAATGTGAGGTAATACATGTATCTTCATGTGGCATATATTACATTTTTCTCACCCCTGGTATTTTTACCCCCATAGACTTAACACTGGGAACTTGTATCCAATGCCCATTGAGTATTTAGAAAAAATACTAAATGGGGGATTTTGTCACAAAGATTAACCCATTAGTCAATGTGAAGGGTGAGATAAATTCAGAAACCTATTCAAGTTTACGGTCAGAGCTCGATCCCATCTCGTTTGAATCGCATATTAATTCACGCGGATTCGCCTTATTAATTACTACGCGATTCAAACTGGATGGGATACGAGCTCTGATCCTAAATCTTCATAGGTTTTCTCTATATTATACGAATAGCAGTCAGGTGTTTAGTGGCCTATGGTAAGGGCTTCTACACAAACACATACACTCCAAACAGCTGTTTGTAAATGTACATATATATATGACATGTTATACAAACACCATAACAAGAAATAACACAATAAAAAGTGCCTCTATATTTTAATAGCCATATACAGCTGTAGTTCTATCATGGATCTTTTTATATTTAGGCAAGAAACCGAACCTGACCACAATCAAGCGTTTCCACACCAGTGATGCCAAATAGCTAAGATGGCAATACCTAGTAACTTGGATGTAGATATAATGAAAAGCAATAAATATCTTGTTATGTATTTGAAATATGTGTAGATGTTGAAGTTGATTATATCAGTGATCACAATAAAGTGTAACCAGTCAGTGTCAATTGTATATGCAACTTTTGTGGAACAGTTTTATTTTTTCTTGATTCTCCAATTTCTATTTTATAGCATTTTTATTTATTGTTTCGGTTTGACCTGTAGGTCAAGACCGAAATATATTACGGGAGACGGGGAACGGTTTTTGCGGCTTATATTATAATACATTACAGTAATATATTCAGGAATCCTGAATAATTATACCCTCGATACCCTGTGGTGAAATGGTCAGATGTGGTCCGCACCCGGCAACAGTAGTGTATTTTTATATATTGCGCAGGCACCCGTTACGGTTCAATGAATACCTACTAGCGGGTGGGGCCATGGGGGTGTGCTATTTTTGTTCAAACCGAAAGTATGGCAATGCCATATCAACTATTAATCCTTGTTCAGGAAACTAACAGTTCTAATCGAAGTTACATCTTCCACTGTGGTTAAATTGAAATATCATCAGATGTCGATACTTTTTCTTCCAACGCTGTTTACGATACCAATGTTTGTTCCGAATTGGATCGGCTATAGTTTTATTATTCGTATGTATATGAAGTTGTGTTGAAAGAAGATAGCCCGTTTCCAATATGATCCATTAAGATAGATTTTTCAAAGGAAAATAGATTCAATTGGTTTCTTCTTCAAGTTCTTGTAATTATAAGTCTGTACTTGAAATAGTTTCCTCAACATGTATTTGTAATAGATGTTTGGAAGATTTTTCACTAATATTTGGAGTGTGTTGCATATAAACTTATATGTAGACCAAAACGTTTTTGCGTCATCAAAATGATTGATAAAAATAATATAATTGTATACAATATAATGTCCATAAGAAATTGAAGCCTTATCTTCTAAATATATAAAGATTTAAGATACGAGGCAAATAGCTCCAACCGATACTAACTTGAAAGTGAATATTACTCGTCGGATCCAAACCGTTGCTATGATTTCTCCAAGTAGACAGTGTCATAAAGAACAACGCAGCATGACAACCACCCAGAGGAGGTACACAACAGACTATCAACGGTATGACCGTTTCCTAACTCAGAAAGAATCGCTTATACAGGCGTTCTTTTAGAAGTTCTAGGTGAATTTAAGTAACCAACCTCTCCCTAACATACCAGGTTGTGGCCCCGTTGTTTGTTTTAGGAATGTCATTATCTATGAATTATGTAAATCACTCTGGATTTCACTTGACAGTTGAGTCAGGCTCCCTCACTGAAACGTGGCAAATTCTCCGATCCGGCCTGGAAGTAGGTGGCGCTACGAGATATGGCGGCCGCCATTTTCTTGAAGCAACTATGTAATGCTGAGCCTATGGACGGTTTCGGACGTGGATTTCTGATATTACTTGGTGTGTAAGGCTCTTTAAAGTATCTCCCAGGCCTTTCTTTTGGCAATGTCGGAATTTTCTTGTAGTTTCAGATTAGAAAAATATGTGATTGCTTCAGTTTAGACTCTTAAACGCGATGTCAACAAATCGTCAAAACAACAGGTTTTCTTCGAGTTGGCACATTTAGATTATGTCGGAATAGTGTAAATAATCCCATTTTAACTATTACATGTACAGAATGCAAAGGAGAAGGTCGATTAATATAGTTTTTCACCATTTTAGACTCTGACAGCGCTTTGTATTCCCCACAAAGATGGCGGATTGATCCATTGTCAGATGAATTTGCATAATTTGGAGGGTATTTTGAACCGGAAGTCACCAGCCGGATCGGCGAATCGGGCTAACTTTTAACAGCTGCTGTGTGCAAACTACTGAAGTTCTAGGTCTGCTGGGGTGGACAGAAATTACCAATCTGTTCACCCTCTTGGTCGCCTCGCCTCCTCGTGGTGCAGACCGGATATACTTGCACGCAAGCATAACTAAAGCGACCGGGGTGGGTGGGGAGATAGCTCAGTGGTAAAGAGCACGGGACTTTGTTGATTCGGGTCCCACTGTAGCCACTTTTCTCCTTCATCCCCCAGCAGTGGTAGATTTACTGCTATATCAAAGGCCAATCCTTCTCATGCCATGTCTATGTGGTGTGGGAAGTAAAAGAACTCTCACCTCGGTAAATGTGTAGGGGTGGGATTTCTCCTGCATTCATCTCATAGATTCGATCAAACCCAAAGTAAGTCTAATTGAACAAATTGGACGTTAAACTACCAAAACAAACAAACAAACAAACTGAAGTTCTATTAGAAATCTTCTGATCTATTTGATAGATTGATATTTTATGTATCTAAAACCATCAAAGAACTCAATAGCACCTCCTCTGACAACCACCCTTCACAAGGATGACATCACATTGTTGTGGGCGCTCTCCCATCATGATTTAGATCAGAAACGTGAAAGGTAACCCAGCACATTTCTAGTTACATGAATTATCAATCAATAAACAGTGGGGGTGGGGATCAAGGTTAAATGCGAATCAGACTCTTCACATATTATAGAGTTTGGCTGTGTCAAGGCATATGACATTGTCCCATTTAGTGAAAGTACAGAATTTGTAAATTCTTAAACTTTATTCGCCGAGTCAACCTGGAAGTAGGTGGCGCTTCGAACCCCCTCTGCGGCCATCTTGGCAAGGAACCTATGCAGTGCTAGGCCTATGGGGAAGTCAAACATTCATTTCTGCTATTATTAAATATGTGGGGTTGTGTTACGTAACGTTCAAGTCAATCTTTTGACCAAACCAGACCACCCTGACAGTTTCAGATCAAATGATTATGTGATGGCCTCAGTTTAGCCTCCGAACGCGATGTCCACAAATCGTCGAAACAACGATTTTCTTCGAGTTGGCAGGATTAAATCTTGTCAGGATGATGTAAATAACCATGTTTCGACTAAGGAATGTGTAAATTAGACATTATAAAGTAGATTATTAGAGTTTTCCCCTATTTTACACTCTGACAGTGCTTTGTATTCACCAGCAAGATGGCGGAAATCTCCGTTGTTAAGGGAATTCAGAGGGTATTTCAAACCGGAAGTTGCCAGATGACTCAGCGAATTAAAGTTTGATAAGGTCAGAGCAGATAAAAACACATTCAGGTGTCGCCGTCTCCATGGATGAAGAGTGGGATCAGAATCAACTGGAAACATTCCGTTGATAATATACATATATATATATTTTAAATCTAAATGCGTAAAGTAAATCATGGTTTAAAATAATCCTCATTTTCTTCAGCATCAGCGACTTGGCTATGTAAGATTTGCTGCAAATGTGATACTAAAAGATTTTGTAAGAATGATAAACCAAAAACAAGTAATGGTAATTAAATACATTTATTAACAAAATATGCATATATGGACTTGTATAGTAAACCAGGGTATGTCCATGCCAAATCAAACCTACATTCATGTATAATACAGGTTGTGCTTGATCATACTCCGTTTGGATTAGTTTGAAACCATACACGGTTACCAGACGCCAGTTGTACCTGGCACAGGTGAGTTAGATAACACAGTATCATGGGCGGTCTACACTAACGCCACCTGCCAACACAAACTGGAACCACGTGGTGAGAAATGGTACACTGGTCTCCTGTACCATGATGCAACCCGAGCACAGCCACCGTAAGCAGTCAATGCATGACATTCATCACATCTTCATGGGGATAACCCGTTTATCTGCCCTTTGTCTTGTTTGAATGTTATATGATATTGAATCAGCTGACGCCTCGTTCATATCACTTCGCATCAAACTCGTGGAGAATGACGACTTTGACCAAAACTTGTTGGTTTCTTCTTCAGTTCTTTTCATCAATGTCTAATAGGCGTGAGAAAATACAAAAGAGGACCTCGGAGTGTTGTAACAACTCTCGTGGCACATATTCCAGAGGTAGTTGTTTTTGGCAGTGAACAAAGTAAATGTGCCGCGAACTGAACAATTCCGTAATTTAAAGATAGCACCAGTGTCAAAGCTCCAGACAAGCTTGTCATACCAAGAAGTGGTAGTGTCGGTTAGTAATGTATCTTAGCATAAAGAAATACACCTAGTCCGGTATATTGAATTATGTAGATCCATCAAATGGGTTAATCATCAAAGATATTAACTATAAAACGTTACAATCTAGTGATATGTATTGCTTCTGAAGCTTTCTTCACACAAAATCAAGGAAATTCATTTGTGATTTGTGCGCTATTCAGAATGACTAGAATCTACAATGCAGTATCTACAGGATAGCACATACATAACATAAAACTATGCAAGAAGAAGCGATGGAGAATACAACTCCCGAGCTACAACACTTCCGATGTGATACTGAGGCCGACCCAACACAGACACCTGCAGACATGAAACACTGTCTTTATGGTTCTACACGATAACATTGAAGGTGAAGGTCACTTCTGGTTTTCGTGTAAGAATCATGCTGATTGGTTCCCACAGTTCCGGTTTTGTGTAGGAACAAGAATCTCACTCTCGTGGCTCCTCAGTCTCCAGGCCTAGGTCTGGTTCACTTTGTCTCTATGTGCGGGAGCAACTTCGAGCGGATATTACCAGAATCTACACGTTTTATATGTGCTGATTGGTTCCCACAGTTCCAGTTTCGTGTAAGAATCATGCTGATTGGCTCCCACAGTTCCAGTTTTCTGTAAGAATCATGCTGATTGGTTCCCACAGTTCCAGTTTCGTGTAAGAATCATGCTGATTGGTTCCCACAGTTCAGTTTTCTGTAAGAATCATGCTGATTGGTTCCCACGAACACGCACGCTTCGGCTCTCTACTCTTCCTCCGTTATCTCCGGTACCATGGCAACAATGTGCTTGGCCTTATGACGATGGCAGAAAACGTCCTCCGTTGGCCGCAAGGGTCTGGCACCGGAAATGGGGTCGAGGCGCATGCGGGCGGGGCGTGGCGCCACTTCCGGTCTGAGCAGATCGTCGAGACTAAGTTCGCGGACGAGCGCCTCGTCGAGGAGCGCCGGGTCGTAGGCGGCGGGCGGCGGCAGGTCGTCGTCGTCGTCGGCCGCCTCCCGCCCCCCGCCCCCCGCCGCCCAGCACTCCGGCACCTCCGTCTCCCCGACCTGCGGTAGCGGCCTGATCTGGCGGGAGCGCGGCGACACCGTCATCCCCGCCATGTACAACTTCCGCATCACCGCCAGCTCCACCAGCGGCGGAAGCGGCGGCAACACGTTGCACTTCCGGGTCGGACTCAACGGTTCCGGTTCCGGTAGGCTCTGCCCGTCCTCGGAGTCCTCCCACTCGTCTGGTGCTATGACTTCCGCTGCGGTGCTGCGCCCTAGCGGCGGGGGCGGTGGTGCTCTGGGGGTCAGTGCGTTTCCGGTTCCGTCTAGCGGCTGTAGCGGCGGGCCGCGCGGGTGTCGGGGCGCCGCCGTCGTCGATGGTGGCGCGTCGTCGGGATTGAAGCGGTCCCAGAACCGGAAGACGGGCTGGTGGAGGTTGGGCTTCAGACAGGGGGATGAGAGGACACCCTCAGCGCCACACTGCGGACAGGGGCCGACCACCGCCACGCCCTCTCGTGGGGAGTCAGGCATGGGCGGCAAGCGGCGAGGCATGCTGGGTAATCAATAGTCGCAATATTCCAATGAGCTGCTATTTAGTAAACAGTCCCCTTATTCAGTGTGCAGCTGTTGACTATACGTGAATCAGCCGCAGGTCGAGAAAGGCTCTCACGGTCGAGAAATTCTCTCACGGTGGAGAAATTCTTTTAGGTCGAGAAATTCTCTCAGGTCGAGAAAGGCTCCAAGGTCGAGAAATTCTCCCAGGTCGAGAAATTCTCTCACGGTCGAGAAATTCTCTCACGGTCGAGAAAGGCTCTCACGGTAATTATACACGGTTTTGTATTTGCTTCTAAAGAACGCATCTGCAGATTTACCTCAATTTGGTCGCGATGAAGGTTTCTCCACTATGTTGTGTATCCCCAATGTGAAGTGAGTGGCAGAGTATTGTTCCTAATCGGTACATTAACAGGAACCTGTCTGCATCTCAAGTCCTGCTCCAGTAACTCCCACACGTGACGCGCAGTGAGATGTTGTGAAGGTAGAGGGACGTGGACGAATGGAGCACTTCTCCAGTAACTCCTACACGTGACACGCAGAGAGGTGAAGGTAGAGGAACGTGGACGGATAGAGCACTGCTCCAGTAACTCCTACACGTGACAGGCAGAGAGGTGAAGGTAGAGGAACGTGGACGGATAGAGCACTGCTCCAGTAACTCCTACACGTGACACGCAGAGAGGTGAAGGTAGAGGAACGTGGACGGATAGAGCACTGCTCCAGTAACTCCTACACGTGACACGCAGAGAGATGTTGTGAAGGTAGAGGAACGTGGACGGATAGAGCACTTCTCCAGTAACTCCTACACGTGACACGCAGAGAGGTGAAGGTAGAGGAACGTGGACGGATAGAGCACTGCTCCAGTAACTCCTACACGTGACGCGCAGAGATGTTGTGAAGGTAGACGGATGGAGAACTCCAGGGCGCTGTGGAGGTGTGGAGGTGTGTCAGGTACGCGTGGCTCGCCGCACAGGTGACCACTCCAGGGCTGGCGGGCGCTTTATGTAGACCCGGCCCGCTGCCAGGCCCAGCGACGACGTACACCACACCCGCCGTGATCCACCAATCATGATCAGTTCAGCGAAAAAGATCCCCAAGATCAACACGATCAGGCCAATAGAAAACAGCCACCGGCTTCTGTATGGTGAAGTGGAGTAGTCAGAGGTTTGTCAGTTTATTATGTGGTGTTCTCTTAGATGTATGTTCATAAATCCATCTATTTATGTGATGGCATAACTTTATATTGACATGTAAGTATATGTGAGTAAAAATATTCATGTGTATGTCTGTTGTTTGCTTTAGAAAAACGAGTGGTGTATCCAGAATATTGTCAGTTTATTACACGGTATTCTCTTAGATATACTATTGAAGGTACTATGGTTCTAATTCTATCTATCCATTTGTGTCATTGCATAACTTAATATTAACAATTAAGTGATCATGTGAGTAAATTACGGTATATCATTCATTTAACAATGCAAACAGCTCTGCAAGTGGAATTGATTTAATCACCTCAGAAAATGAAAAATATATGGTGGTTTACACATACTCATACCCTATTCCTTGGTCAATGACGATATGTTTTCCATGTTTTCTTTATCTGAGGCAGTAAATTTCACATGAAAACTATTTCCTCTTCATTTTTTCCATGTACTTAACTGCTAGAAATGTGGAAAAAGCGTTGCTCCAGTAACTTTCATGTTGTGTTGCTACCTTTTATATCACCGCATTTTCAGTGTCATAGTTGAAAAGTTCATTAGATTTTTAATTGGATATAGATGACGATATAATCATGATGCGATCCGCAAAAAAATCTGGAGGCACAATTTCGATCTTGGGTCGCTATTCTGCGATCCGCAAAACGTGGAGCAACGACCCCCTGACATGCAGCGACTGAGATGGACATTTAACCGAACGTGGAGGTATTCTTGGCCTGACTTGATCATGTTAAGCGCCACACGGCTCCGTTAACTCACCTGCAGGGCGCCGCAGCAGGCAGCACGTCGCACCCGTAAACACAGTCCTGATCCAGTCATTAAATCATGTTGACAAAATGAGACTGGACCCTGGGAGCAGATTCTGGAGCGGAACAAGATTCTCTAATCAAAAATACAGGGTCAGTTCCTAAAAGCAACCATGAGGATTTCCTGTCGAAAACATTGATATCAGGTGTTCCTGACTTCACAATTCCACTGTCTTAAGTTATGGTAAATGGGATTGGATCCTATCATATGTATCAGAATAACATAACCTGTATAGTCGCTACTTTAGAGGGCAGGGTGTTTCGCTAGGAAGAGTAAAAGATAGAGTCAGAGACAGATGAATACTTTCCATTATTATCCGCCTAATACAAAGTGCCCGCAGAAAACACATAGGGAGTCTGTATGGACATACCTGGGGCATACGGATATGTTGTATGCTCCGGGAGGCACATACGGAAAAATAATGCGTGTGGAAAAATAGTGCACAACTAAAACGAACTGATATCGACATCTCACTTGTTCAGGAAAGGTGGATTATAAATACAATATAGACTGGTTTCAGATACAAGCGGTTGTATGCTCCTCGGAGTTGTCTCTCTGCAATATCCTCGCATACGCTTGGATATCACCATGCGTCAACTCCTCGGAGCATACGGCCGCTTGTATCTGGAACCAGTCAATATTGTGTATTTATAATACACTCATGCACATTGTTCTTATATTTACTGACCTCTGGTCCCTATGGGACTGTACGCTGTTTTATCCCACCCCTAATATAAAATCCCATAGGCTTAACATTGAGTTTCCGTATGCCACGCTGACTGGCATACGGAGTTTTATATGCCACTAGTGGCATACAGAATTGTTATCACGTAATATTCCAAAATCCAGGAGACAGGGTAGGATAAAATCAAAACTTGATTCGTTTTAATCGTGGCCATCGCATTCCACTCCTGGAGTTTTGGTTCCGGATTTCACGAGGCGAAGCCTCGTGAAATCACTATGCCAAATTCTAGTCGTGGCATACGGTGGCCAAGATTCAAACTCATCCTGTTTTACGATATTATGAACCAGCTCTGAGTGACCAAATTAGACGTAGAATGGCGATTAAATGTAAATTCTTATGAATTTGAAATACATTGTTGTACTTCAAGGTGTATAATAAAAGGAAAACAGACTGAGCATGAATTGCTACTCACTCACTCACTCTCTTGTAAATACATCCTTCCGCCTCACAGCAGTGGGGCAAGTATTTGGCGGTCCGTTAGTTCGTATCAATTCCCAGATTTAACGCCCAGTCAGTTTTCCCACTTTACAATTACTCGAGGCTTGTTTTAGGAATCAGCATATTTTACTGATGGGATTTTTCACGCATGATTTATCTGAAACTATGTTGCATGCCTGGTAGATCTGTCATTAAAAAAACTCACACAAAATACAATATTATTATATACCTGTGGCTGTGTGAACTACGTATACTACTCGCTCCTACCCATGACGTATTTATACCCGTACGTCACACTGTGGCGTACAGGGTGTGTGATCACGTGACTAGGTAAAGTTTTGGCATTTTAGGTATATAATAATACGAAAACAGGCTGACTGTCTTCGTACGTCAAAATACGTGCTAAAATTATTGGTCACATACATACCTCTGCCTACGGCATCGGGATGTATGTGACCAATAATTTCACCACGTATTTCTGACGTACAAAGACAGTAAGCCAGTTTCCGTATAATATGCTCTCTTATAGTTATTTCATCTTCTTCATGCTCAATATTTATTTTACGTCAATTAATCAAATAAAATATCTGGATGAGAGATGATTCTGGATAAAAGCAAAGTTGCTATATAGTAGTATTTCACTTAGAATGTACTGTAGTTTATATAGAGAAAAACCTAAAACGCAGCAGTGGCCAGCCATGGTCGCTACATGTGAGGCCAACGTTGGCATTCGATATTAGTCACAAACAAATGCCCCTACAAACCTGCATTTCAATACTATCCTTTAACAATGATCAGAATATTTACGGTGATAGATAAAATCGGCATGACAAGGCCAAGTCTTTCACTTTTAAGTCTTTCTTTTTTATTTGTTAGAAGGTATTTATTTCACCTTCGATGATACTTTATCTTTTTTCCAAGCGGAATATAAGATAGAACATGACATATTAAGAGGAGTTTATGGTGATCGGCGGCATGAGTAGCATTCAGTGGTTATTAATTTTTCATTCACGATATCGAATAAACTACTACTAATATTTTCCGTACACGTTACCGAAACAACCTTTCTCACGGAAGATAAATTTTAATTTACTCTAATTCAATAAAGATTCAACTACCAATACACACATATTATGTATAGCCAGTAGACTTTGGGTTGTTTTTGAGGTTATTACATGCTGATGCCTTAAATCGAGATCGATAGACCAAGAAAATGGTGACTTATATAAAAAAAAAGAAGCTTTTTGACATTGGGTTAACTTGGCAGTACCAACATAAAACGGTGATTTGGGAGAGTAACATCGGTATACTTATGTACCTTCCCCAAAGAGGCATGTGGCTATAATCGTGGTCCTCGGGGCAGTTCTCACACGGGTTTCCGCGAAGTCACTCGGATAAGGAGATTAGTGAGAAAAACATGTTATTGCCGTACCCGTACCTCGCCACAATTCACCGAGCAAACAACTCCAATCGGAAATACTCTTTGGCAGCACTCGCGCCGCTCCGCTTCTCTTAGTCTCGGCCACAAGCCTGGGATAAAGGGATCATGCGACGATTTTCTCATAAGCGTGCAGTTATGAATAACATGGAAGGTGTGAAGATGAAAACAGGTTATGCAATCAGGAACCTTTAATAACTTTATTGTGCTTGTAATCGGACCATGTGATGTTCAACACGTGTGGCTTTTTTTAAAATTCATAAAAGAGATATGGTACATTCACCACAATAGGTGTTATTCCAGGTACCAATCAGGGAACTTGTGTAGAGAAATAATAAGGATATAGACAAGGTTCATAGTACAAAAAAGTAGTTGAGGGATATTACAACCATATTAATCAACGTATACTGTTATGGTGGTTTACATGTTGAAAATTAATAGGTCGTTTGACTCTGAGCCTAATTTTTGTTTTCTAAATTTACTTTTATAAGTTTTATTGTATAATTGTTGTACCTCAACCACTCTGTCCAATACAGTCTGGACAAATATAACCACTTATCAGTCAAATATTATATGCAAGAGGTATTATATTAGTGCAATCTGGATAATATTAATTATTGAGAAACAGTGGTCTTGTGACTGGCGTTAGTGCCCAGTACTAAATAGGTATCTTAGCATATATTTCATATACCAACAAAAAGGATTTTAAAGCACTCTTAATTTGGCTTCTGCTTGTACATCCCTGTAGTTCAGGTAATAAGTTCCATAATAACATACCTCTGCAAAGTAAGCTGTAACGATACTTATAGAAGCTCATTATATCTCTCCCCGTGTGACATTATTAATTAATAAAATAAATCACCCAATTAGCCATTGGGTATTGGGTACACTACCTTCACCGCCATGGAGTATGAGTTCCAAACGTTAAGTCTATGGAAAAAAATACCGAGGTGAGATAATAGTTCATATCACACTTTGAACTATATGTAAAATCCATGGTCTTTAGAAAGATAAATTCTATGTTCACTTGAATATCTCTAATATGATTTATCCAGGGTGCCCTTCATCATTGATTTTCATGTTCATTTTAAAGGTTTGGTAGTGTTATTATGAGTTATATATAGACAGTTTTAATCCATAAAGAATTACTATCCTTATATACCTGTCTCATCCATTAGAGGGGAATGATTATACCATAGAAATTAATACCACATCTTGAATGCACCTCATTCATGCTTCTCATGTATAAAGTTTGGTGCACCACAACAACACGAATCAGTCCAAAGCCACCACAGTTACTCACAGACCGACATGCTTAGCTTCTGTGAATAGTTCAGGGGAGAACAAACCAAGTCCATTATTTATGGACCACCACACACATTGAAAACCGCATAGCATGACTTACATGTGTACATACTTCCTACTGGTAATCAATCTCACACTGAGTCATAGGACGGGCATTCCGACAGTCTTCACAGTCAAACTAATGGTTACTGCGATGTAGTTAAACAGATACCTTTGTTCCATGCAATAGCTCCCGACCAACATAAATATGACTAAGGAAAACGTATAATCAGGATATTCTATCTGGACACAGATCTTTATTCAGGTGTTGTTAATGCCGACTATTTATTAGTAACAACATACTTACATCGTAAATATTATGAGACACAAAGGTATGGCAATAGGATACACAGGAGATGTTCAGAGGCTACAGTCATATAAGTAGAAACACTAATCAAGCAATGTCCAACTTTTAAAATGATGGACTACCTTTCTGAAGATATTGTGCCGGGTAGTTGAGGCTCAACAACTACAAGAATCACCAAAAAAGATAAAATTACAAATGAAGAATCCAAACAACAACTACAAGAATCACCAAAAAAGATAAAATTACAAATGAAGAATTCAAACAACAACTACAAGAATCACCAAAAAAGATTAAATTACAAATGAAGAATCCAAACAACAACTACAAGAATTACCAAAAAAGATTAAATTACAAATGAAGAATCCAAACAACAACTACAAGAATTACCAAAAAAGATTAAATTACAAATGAAGAATCCAAACAACAACTACAAGAATTACCAAAAAAGATTAAATTACAAATGAAGAATCCAAACAACAACTACAAGAATTACCAAAAAAGATTAAATTACAAATGAAGAATCCAAACAACAACTACAAGAATTACCAAAAAAGATTAAATTACAAATGAAGAATCCAAACAACAACTACAAGAATCACCAAAAAAGATTAAATTACAAATGAAGAATCCAAACAACAACTACAAGAATCACCCAAAAAGATTAAATTACAAATGAAGAATCCAAACAACGAAACTTTCAAAGATTGCCCGTTGTACATTGGTTAAAAATTATGAAGTAAAAACACCCAACATCAAGTAATACCATTTAGATGTGGTGTTAAGAGGAAATATTAGCTATAGAAGTAGTTGATGTATTACAAGTTTCTTACAGATCTGATAGCTAAAACCATGTGCCCTCTGGAGTATACATACAATGATCAATAGATCTATTTATTATGTTCGTATATATATGTCTCATTTATTAACCTGTGTTTGAGTGTGAATGTTTTTTGTGTGAACTACGACCAGGAAGAACGTCGAGAAATGTGGCCATTGTTGTATGTCGTAAGATGTATTCAATAAAAAAGACACAAAGAAATCTCTCAGAGAGCCACAGGTCCAAGGGCAGGTTTAATAATCTAGGATCGTACATGAAGATCCCTTTTCTGTAACTTGTACAAGAGTTACTGTTTAAAAACATTTAAGTCTGTTCGCTAAGACAGTATCAGCCGTCTATAAGGCCGTCCATAAGTGTTGAATAAAATTGACCCACATCGTCCCTGGATCTCCTTGGCGTACAGAAAAGGGAGGGTCTATATATACATGTACGATCCTAGATTATTATATAATCATATAACCACTTCACGCCAGGCACCTGTGGCAAAGCAGTGTCTGTAAGGCCGGGTAGGGTGTTAGTATATACCACCAGGGGGCGGGTCTTTTCACGCCAATTAGGATTATTACATTATTTGATCATGTGACATAACACGTGATCTTTAATATTATTTTATGAATATTTCGAAATCGTATGTGTAATGTTATACCTACATTCTGTGAATTTTTCATCATTATCGATCAATTATTTACAAAGTTATTTCACATAAACTATGATTTTATAAGTCTCAGAAAATGATGCCTTAAGGCATCATCCGGCCACGCGCGGCGATGCCTTAAGGCGTCACCCGGCGCCAATGGGATCGGCCCCTGACCTGCTCCTGGTGACGGTGGCGCCGCCACTGGGCTCGTATAGAACTAGTCTCTCCCGCACGGTTTATACTCTGGCAACCAGAGCTACACAAAGTTAGCTCTGGGCGGGTTAAATCCAGATGTTGCCTTGACCCTTTGCTGGTTCCCACCTGTGTAGCACTTATACCTTCAGATAGCAATACGCCATCTGGTGAATATTGGCTGCATTACAGCGTAGGATATGTTTATTATTCTCCTGCCTGACATTTTTTTACTGCTTGGAGAGTGTGTTATGTCATAACCTCGAAGCAATTATCCGCTTTCTTATTTCTTTCCTGTGTATTATTTCGAAATATAATGAACTCAAATCTTGGTGCCTTTATCAATTTGTAAGCAATGGATAATTCATATTAAGTATATCTGCTTTATAATATACATAGAACAAAAGAACTCGGTTTGAGGCTATCACAAAGGGATACCGTGTCGGATTTAACCTGACCAACCCCTATATTGTAGCTCAGCGCAGACAGGGGGTGGTTGCCAATCTACACGGTTTACAGATTGGCCGCTCACCTTCGTCTCCCCTCTGTTGAGGTGCACAAAGTAAGCATTGCTTTGGTGGCCAATGTAACAGTTTGTTGTTATCCATAAAATACGTACGCAGAATTTCTGAAAATTTGGAACCTCCATCCCTCCTCTGTATGCAATAGAACAAAGAAGGAACATACGCAAATTTTTCAAAATTCTTAACCCCCCCCCCTTAGTGTGTACTTTATGGATGGCCCCTTTCTAATATATTTGATATTTTAGAATAGATAATTCTTTCTTTTTTTTCATTCAAAAAACTTTAACGACATTACACGTTCATTGGTCTCCCAACGATCTTCCACGCGATAGTCACGTAGAATGTACAGATACAAATCAACAAACACCACATTACAGGGCGAGTACAGGGCATACGTAGCATTAAAGTTCTCCAGATATATCCGTAAATCGTAGCATGATGTACGATGGTAACATCAAAGCGTCATGTTTGCCTTTTAAAAGTCATATACTGGACCAGAACGGCGCAGAGAAAACACTCGTGTATAGAGCTCAGAAATTAGTTACCGAAAACACCACTATGTGTCACCACCTGCAGTGATTACAACCCCTCGTTCAAGTCTCCCTAAACTGTCTTCCACGCTCATTCTGTTCTAGGATCACTTGAAGGAGACCACGGACGAGGATTTCTCTCCCTACAGATGACACACGTAATAAAACACAATTGACGAGTTGTCATTGAATGTGTCGTCCGTGGAGATATCCTTCGTTGGGCCTACAGTTAGAAATAAAACGACCCCCTGGGGTTCTCTCAGACGAGACTATGAACGATGGTGTCTCTCCCTATGGACGACAGGGGTAATCGGACGCGATTGACGAGCTCTCGTGCAATAGGTCGCCCATGGAGGTATCGTTCGTAGGGACTCTCCTGACCAACGATTCTTTTGCTGGTCTGAACGATACGATAACTCCAACGATAATATGGAGAAACCAAACAAGAGTTAGTCGTGTTATTGTTCATCACACTCCGGCAAGATCGCGTATTACTGCTCTCGGCTTTGCCTCACGCAGTAATACGCGATCTTGCCGGAGTGTAATAAACAACAACACGACTAACTCTTGTTTGGTTTAGAATTTATCCTCTCCTGCCCGTCTAAATTACTTCTACATTAACAAATGACGTCATTTGTCAAGTGTATCCCACTAGAGCGATATTTTTCATTTTTCTGAACTCCAGACCGAATACAGTGATCTAATGTTAAGTGACATAAGAGTTTTTTTATTAGGGGTAGGATAAAGGGGAATCTGGACAATTATTTTCATTCGGTGTGGTATGATTAAACAGAAGATATTTTTATGAATGAAAGTATTTGTATATAACACCTTATAAGACCTTTAGGTTACTCTTATAATCAATACATCTGATGCTTGCAACACATTATCTTATACAACACTGTGGCCCCGAAGACGATTCTAGGGTATTGTTGGTCGTTCGTACTTTATTCAACGGCCCCCAGAACTAGCATAATGTAGCTCGGGGGGCGATTGAGTAAACTACGAGCGACAAAAAGGTATCCCAGAATTGTCTTTGGGGCCATAGTGTTGTATAAGATAATGTGCTGTAAATAGAAGATATTTGACACTAAGGCCCGGCGTCCACCTACTACTGTAGAATCGTAGACCTCCCGATATGGCACCGATACAAAATGTCAAAATCGGTACCATATCGGGAAGGTGCAAAATCGTAGACATATGTCTAGACAAGCCAATCCACCATGCGTTGTATGGAGTTTTTATCTAATCGTCTAATCGCAGAAACGTGGTCAACTGCCCCGATGTCAGGTAACCTTCCGACGCGATTTTGATTTTTTATCGGGAGGTGCATCGTAGATCATGTCGGTGCCATATCGTAGTAGGTGGACGCCGAGCCTAAGAGTAAGCTAAACCTCTTACATGGTGTTGTATACAATTGTGTTCATTTAGAAAGTATCTTCTCTTTTGTCATACAACAATGAATGTAAATAGAATCGTCGAGGATGTCGTTTGTCGTCCAGCACCAGCACTAGAAACGAACGAACTTTAAGGCCTGGCGTCCACCTACTACGATATGGCACCGATATGGTCTACGATGCACCTCCCGATAAAAAATCAAAATTGCGTCGGAAGGTTACCTGATATCGGGGCAGTTGACCACGTTTCTGCGATTAGACACCGATAAAAACCCCATACAACGCATGGTGGATTGGCTTGTCTAGACATATGTCTGCGATTTTTCACCTTCCCGATATGGCACCGATTTTGACATTTTGTATCGGTGCCATATCGGGAGGTCTACGATTCTATCGTAGTAGGTGGACGCCGGGCCTTATCCAACAGCTCCCTTGTGGCAAATCTAACCTGGAGGCCTTTGAATAAACTATGAACGAGAAAAAAATATCTTAGGATTGTCTTTGGGACCATAGTGTTGTATAAAATAATGTGTTGTAATCATAAAATGTGCTGATGATAAATTTAATCTAAAGCTTTCCCAAAGTGTTGCATACATATACGTTCATTTAGAAAATATCTTCTGTTTTGTCATAAAACACTGAATGCCAAAAAATGGTCCTGGATATAGTTTATCGTTGGATTGATCGTTCGTCCAGCACCAGAAACGAACGAACTTTATTCAACAGCCCCCAGAAACGCGCTAGTTTGTCGTGATTTGTTGCCGGTAGAGGTCACGCCGATCGCAGGCCGCTACTAGCACTGTCACCTGAGTCAGGAAGTCGCAAATGAAGAAATATGAGCGTATAATGGTTGGAGGTCATTGAGTGGGGCCGGAAGGTTAATTGCTTTTGTGTTTATTTTTGATTGGTCACAGGGAATGTAATTACACCTGATACATAGTTCCTATATTTCTCTGCTTTGTGTGTATGCGAGTGTGTGTTGTTTTCTTTTTAATGTGGGCCACAGGCTTATATATATATATACTCTGCCTCAAGGTTACAGTTGTCACATAGACTTTGAGCGTACTGCACAAAAGTAATCAAGGGACCTGTTTCACTAGTTTCGTGACATGTCTGTGACACCATACAGACAGATTGGGGTTCACTAATTTCGTGACAACATAAGTAGGCGTGAGTTTCGCTTGTCGCGAACACTACGTCGCCAACTGTGACGCAACATGCGACATTAGATGTGACATGCGTTATGAAACGTGACTTACTTTTGTCCATTCTTTCTTGCACTGTTGGTGCCGCTTCTCATGTCTGTCTAGCACTTTTGTCACAATACTAGTGGAACAGGTCCCAGGTCCTTTCACCATTTGTGTGCTAATTCTGTGATATTGGGAAAGGAGCAGAGGGCCAGTGTCTTAGAGGCATGTCCAACTGACCATGACCGATCACTCCAGACCGAAATACATTAACTCACTGGTGTTTGATATCTTCGCAGTTGTAGAAATAGCAAGTTGACTGAGTGCAAGTGGGTTACAGAAAATCACTCATGTACTGGATTTTCATCTCCAAAAACATGACTAGAGAGGAACCTTCTTTATACATTTAGAATAATATTTAGACAATTATAATAGCACAGAAAACGAACATCTTTTTTAGTGTGAGTCACACGCTCATATACGCTACCTAAAGGTAAGAGAGGTCACATAGACTTTGAGCTTGCTGCAAAAAAACTATCCATTCACTCTCTCCGTACTAACACTGTGACATTGGGAAAGGAGCAGAGTGTCAGTGTCACAGAGTCTTAGAGGCTTGCACAGCTGACTAGAAACCGAAATACCGTATCGACCTATTGGTGCATGACACATTTGGGTCCTAGACAGGCTTATATTGAAGCAAGTTGACTGGGTGCAAGTGGGTTACAGGAAATGACCCATAGACTGAGTATAACCCAAACCTTGTAACCCATTAGCTAAGCTATGATGCCTGGAGGCATTCCCGGACATAGTACACCTTGATGCCTATAGGCATTCCCAGAAATAGTGCGTTATGATGCCTTGAGGCATCAATTCCGAAATTTCAGTCATTGCTATTTTTAAAAGAAATAATGCGAATATTTTGATAATATTCTTCTAACCTATGTAAAACTATATTACAGTTAATATCATTACTATTAATTATTTTGGATTGTCGTGGAGGTGTGATATAATGTCATCACTCTGGATATAGTGAAAAGTGTCAGCGTACTACAGGGGAGAAAATGATACTGCAGCGGCGTATTTCAGAGAGTATTTGGTGCTATCCAACGTAGTGAAAGGGTTAATTATTATTCAATCCTAATTCACGCTCATTTCAATGAACATACAATTTGCTCCTCGATTTGAACGTCCGGGTTGCACCATTTAGTCAGGTCACATCGTTCAGAGTTTTAGTTGAATATTACAAGAGAGGGGCATCTAATGTAATGTACATATTTAGTCCAATTCTAGATACATGTATCTCCTCGTCGGGCATGAATATTGTACGAATAGCAAATAAAGACAAAGGACAATAAATTCTAGAATCAAAGTCAGAACCTCCCCTTACCCCCACCCCCCAAAAACTTGTTATTCACGGAAGACCTATGAATTAAAGGCATATCCTACAATTCACAGTGGCGCCACCTGGTGATTTTTAAATAATGTCAGTTATTAGTCAAAACTGGTTTCTTGGGATTCATTCTAATTCTACATGAGTAAATTCAACATTTTGTCTAGTTTATCCAATCTTTATATGTAAAATAGGCCAATTTTCATTTGCTTGAATTACATAGGAAATGTACTGAAAAATATGGTTTTCTTCTATTCTTTCAAAAACAAGGATGGTGACCTATGGTTTTTAAAAACTAAATAAGTATTACTATATATGTACTATATTCTCTGAATGTTTGAGGAACATGACATGGTTTTTACCATGTGAACAAAATACTTTTTAGAATTTCTATATAATCTAATATAAAATTATTATAACATTGATCTATATATCAGAAACTAGCACGGTAACCCCCGATTTTTAAGTTAAATATGTGTTCCACAACACTTGGGGGTCATCTTAAATTTTCAGAAAATTGACATGGGTTTTAATTTTCAAGCCAAAATTGTCCGATATTTTTTTTTATAAGAGAGCTGAACTCCGTTTATCAATCCAGAAAAAAGCAGGTACATAGTCAAAGTAGTAACTTGACAATTCTGTATGAACATGTGAACAATCCATCGATGCACAACTGCCCGACATGCCTTTAAATTCTAATATAAAAACCCCTCTAAGCACATACATGCAGAGGCATTAATTCACAGCTCAAAACAAAGAGCTCTAACAGCTAAGCAGGTAAATTCCCCGGTTGGTGGTGGACCTCAGGCGTACACCCTACAATGGGGACGGGGGTGACTTTCCAGAACGGGGTTTTAATTGGCAGCAGATGGAAGGCGATTAACTGTTCACAGCGTGCGGCGAGACTTCCGTGGGGGAACTCTCTCCGCTGTGCACTGTCGTAGGCACTTATCCCGCTATAAGATGCTTAACGCCGACTGCCCGGAGACCGTTGACAAATAGCGTTAGGGAGTTACAGAATGGCTTTACGTTCATTCTCGGCCAAGGAGCTCAGCACGGGACGACGCACTTCTAGGTTTTCCAGGAAGGGAGAAGCATTTGGGATTGTTGGTTGACCTCCGCGTGTGTACACTGTGCTAGGAATATCAAGGTGAATGGAGGTTTGATATATATCAACAACTTTTTCGTGTCGGGATCTCTTCGCCTTCCCCGGCGGGGTGTGGAAGAGTGGTTATCACCGGCAGGGAGTTTTTTTTGTTTTCTTTTTTTTTGAATGGAGGTTTGATTTTAAGAACTATACTGTGAAGCACAGGGCATCCTCAACCACCTACATGCCACACTGCACCGCTAGAGCAACCTACGAAAACAAGTTTTGCGGCACAATAAACCGGAGCGGCGCAGTGTACCTACATGCTATTTATTGTGTGGCGATTTTCTGGGTACTATAGTAAAACAGTCTGGAGGTGTTTGAATTGTGACCGGGTGAGGTATCGAGTTCACCATGCCGTCCCCAACTCGGAGGTCTGTGTGTAGCGGGGACGAGGTGTTTAAACTGCCGCCGATCCTGGAGCGGCCGACGCCGGTGACCACCCCGCCGACCACCCCGGCCGACGCCCGCCCCAAGCCCGCCTCCGCGATCTGCTCCTCCGTCCGCTTCAGGGCCGCCGCGCTGAGAGTGTGGGCCTCGGTGGCAGACGACATTGCAACGAAGAGGAACACCGAACCACCGGAGATACAGGATGTGGAGAGACGGAGCAGCGACGTCAGCGGAGACGGGACAGGAAGTGACGCAGATGACGTACTGCTGCATCCGGAGACGCTACGTCAGAGGCAAATCACGTCTGCTGCGAGAATTCTCCGACCTATCATAATGACGAAACGGGTGCTGCCCTCTGGTGAGGAGGGGAAGAACGAGGTTAACGAGAAGGGGTTCGTGGAGGAAAGGAAGGCCAGGAGGCAATCCTTCATGAAGGATACCCCCTGGAAGACGCGCCTTCCCCCTCTACCGTCCATCGTGGGGATGCACGTCTTCCGCCGTCTCTACATGGCGAGGATCATGGCGATCAAGGCGCCCTCTACCCCGGTAGAGAGCAGGCCTACGTCATCAGCGTCATACTCTGACGACAGCGATGACGACACAGACTCCATGATGGATGCGCGCGCAGCCACCTCACCGGAACCGGAAACTGCCCGCGTCTGCGCAGATCTCTCACCGGAAGGACAATACGCCACGCTGCGCGCGTACCAGGACCGCCTCCTGGAGAAACTGGACTGCATCTTTCCGGACATTCCGCGGCAGCTCAAGGTCGCGCAAACGCCCCTCGCCGTGCTCTCTCCCGCCGACCCTGTCGACCGGAAGTGCCGTGACCGCCGCACGGAACGCAGCCTCCAGGCGGCGCTGGACCTGCAGGACGCGCTGGAGGAGGAGGGACGCAGCCACCTAGCGGATATCCGGAAACGCACCATCAGACCGACCCACAATCCAGTGCGCAGATACCAAAAGTGGTGCCGGGGTTGGCAAGGTCATTTTCACGCCAAGGTCGACTATCACTGACTTCACGGAGGTCATAGTAACCAGTAACACGGACATGGATCTATTATCCATCGTATACAAATACCCCATTGATAATGTATGGGGACTCAGTAAACCACGACCCATTATATAAAACCTGTCATATACCAGAACTGTAGTATACGGATTCAAATCTAATCTGTGGTATACGGCCTCACAACTGTGGTATACGGGAAAATAGTCTCTTCGTGCTATAGAGCCAAGAAATAGTCCCTCTAGTTATATTCTTTCCGAGGAAAATGTCCCCATGAGCGGGGTGTCTCCTTTAGCGAGGTGCCCCGAAGCGGGGTTTTACTATATTTGTGTATATCCCGGACTGTGCTAAATGACTGGCCTTGTTTTATTTTGACATTTATGTATTTTGTTTTGTTGTTGTCCCGAATCAGTAAGTCTGTGATGGATTTAACTTTCTAAAAAAGTGTCCACATATGCGTGCCTCTGCATTCAAATTGATGATGTGGATATATCTGCTCTGTATGTGTACCTCTGAAATCCATTGAGTGCTGTGATTGTTGTAGAATGTAGTCACAAAGACTGTTTTTATTATATAATATAGACTATGTAATAATATGTGAGAGCAACTTGGAGGTAGCGTAGTCATATGCATGTAAGTCTACATATATCCGTATATTAGCAAATGACTGACATCTTTTGCATATCATACAATGATTGCAGCAAACATACATTGGCATATTGTTACTACAGATATCATTAATCCTTCATTGCATAATTGTTAACCTGATTCCTCTGCCCCAGTTGTTATGTCCTTTACATGTGATTTTGTTTTGTTTTGAACTAATTAGATTAGCCTAATATGTTTTCTGAAAATAGAACAAAGGGAATTAGATCTATACTTTGTTTTGCAAGAGCTAGAGGCCCAGAACTAAAAATTGAACTGTTTTTCATCAAAATGACATTTCCTGGTAGAATTACCCAAATATTATGAAAGAAACTGATGAGTGTTTGGTTTGTTTCCCCGTACGCCATCAGGGTTGGAGCGCTCAGGGATATGAACGAGGCGAGTGAATATTCTGAAGCGCTTCAAACGAAATGGCTATTGGGGACATGGATGAAACACGAATATATTTCCTCGAAATATCTATCGGTTTATCACCCATTGAGTATGAGTTACAGTACTCGCATGCCTGTTGAGAACGAGTTCCTAATGCTAAGCCTATAGACATTTATACCAGGCTAAGATGAATCCTCCTACGACTCTTGGTATGAGTTGTAGAATTGTAGGAAAAGACCGAAAACTGCCATACAAGGGACTAAAGAAGAAACCAACAAGTCCTGGTCAAAGTCGTCGTTCTCCACGAATTTGATGGAGTGATATGAACGAGGCGACAGTCGAGTAAATATCATGTAGCATTCAAACGAGTTGAAGAATGGATTCTTTGACCAAAACGAGTTGCTTTCTGTATTTATCTCACCCCTGTACACACTAAAAGAATGGACAACACACAGGATATAAACCATGGAGAATGGACTGCAAATACTTGTACAGGCATGGAGAACGAGTTCCCGAATTAAACCTATGGACATTTATTCCAGGGGTGAGATAATCCTGTTAGCTTCCAGAAGTAGCTGCACATGGCCACTTCAATCAATGTTTACAAATAATTACCATATATCCTTAGCTTTATGTATCTTTTGTGGATCAATAGAATAATAAGGCTCAAAGCGCATCTAGATTTCTGGGAAATTATTATCATGTGACAAATGGTAAATATATATTTTAAAAATTTTATTAGCAGCTTTTATTTCCATCTTGAATTTCACGATTCGGTCACAATACATTCAAACATTGTTTTGACAACTGAGATGATAATATAAAAAGTGACAACCTGGATGGATGAATATGTCATACATAGACAAAGTATGCTGCTGTTTTTGGTGCTCTCAGAGCTTTTGATTGATATTGGTGACATTCTATACCTAAGTGGTATATCTTATTCTGAAATAAAGTATTTTAATAAAGAAAAATGTGAATACTGGATCTTCAAAGACAGTGGATGGACACGGTACAGAAACTATTATAATCTGAAAAGTAGACTGGGATGGCATTCCTTAGGGTCATACAACACACAATAAACGGTGAAACTTGAAGTTCCATTAACATCTAATGTTTCTTATATTTGGTCAGTTCTTCTGCACAATTGTATGATTTGTATACAGGGGTAAGGTCCATTGAGGACAATTATTGATGAATAGATCAACTTGAAATACTACAGTGCAAACCTAAGTATGAGGGTCTTCTTTAATGGGTGCCCTTTTCAGGATATGATGTAAAAGGATTTCCCCAATTTTTGAAACACTCGTTAGATAATGTGGATAAGACGATGCGGTACCCTCTCGGTCACACTCGTTAGATAGTAATTATATAGAACGTCCTGACCATGCTGTACAAGTCACAGAACAAGATGGTAATTTAAGGTTCGTACGGACCGAGGCATTTATGTCGAGTTCCGTACAAACCGTAAATTATCATTGAGTTCTGTAACTTGTACAAGCATGGTTGGACGTTATATATTTACTATATACCCAAAATTTAAAAAAAAATCATTAATTTAATTTTTAACAACCGATATGTTTATAAACGTGTATGACAAGGTGGTCCGTATTTTAGTTTACGGACCAGCGGTCCGTACAGTATTTTTACGTCATATGCCGAAACGGTGCGTATTTACAGTATATACGGCATGGGTATATAGTAAACATATATTCTTTTCAATTTGAAGAGGTTCTCTAGATTCTGTTCACCATTGGTATATGAGAGTTGACTGTAATATGTGAAACCATAGTTATGGTGACAATACGGGTTAGATTTATGAGTTGTGTCGGAGAAATTCGTTCTGAACAAGCCGGCACGGCGAGTTCAGAACAAATTTCTCCGAAACAATGAGTAAATCTACCCCGTATTGGCACCATCACTATGGTTTCATATTATTATATACCTTAATTGGGTCTTAATTCGCTAAAACTGACCATAATTCAAAGTAGAAGTCACATTTTACAACTCGCAAAGACGATGTGTACGTCAGCAGACATGCCGGAAGTTGACAACCAGAAGTGATCACCGCACAGCCGGGAATACATTATCCCGCCGCATAAATTACCACTCGATCACCCTGCTTTGCTCGATCATCCCGTTGAATAGCTGTACTCGAGCGGTGCAGTGTCTCCGCTATTTGTTGACATCGACGAGTCGCCCACTCGGCCCGTGAACGTAGCGAAATCGATATTTCTCGCATATCTAAGCTATCTAAAGTGTATCATGTGATTCGTTATCGTATTCCACCTCGAAGTTTGATGTGTTTTCGCACAAACTCGCTCCGTGGTTACTGTACGACGCCACAGAACTCGCGAAGTGAAGGGATCCGCCATTTTTGAATCTGGCACCTTGAATTCTGTTGTCGGCCTCTCGACCAATCAAAATGCGTTATTTCTTCAAAGGGTGCAGTCTGTCAGCCAAAGCGTGCCCGTGAGGGTCAAAGGATGCAGTCTGTCACCCAAAGTGTGCAGTCTGTCAGTATCCAAAGGCACCGGTACAACGTTTCACGGTGTACAGTGCATTCTGTGTGTAATAACTGTACCCCTAGGAGCAGTATGTATTTACACTGATTTAGTGCATAGGTATATAATAATAGAAGAGTCTTTGTCTCTAAATAAAGAATTGAATATGGATAGTTATGTGGTTGTTAATACGAACTGCAGAGGAGGAACTAGAATCTCCTAGAATGATCTTTGGAACATGAAGCAACAGTTTCCAGTCAACGACTTGGAGTAACCACTTAGAGATTCTCATCTGAACTTCCTTGACAGGTTTACACTGAGAAAAGAAAAAGGCGTGAACAAGGCAAACCTAATCTTTGCATTGTATTTACCATATAGCATTATTTTGTTTTATACAAGCCCAGTGAATAAAAGATGTATACAAGGAAGCATATCAACTAAGCACTGTACTGCCAATTACCTATTTTTTTTATACAAACATCGACCCAAATTGTCCCTGGAGCCTACTGAAAATAGGATATACATGATTATCCTAGTAGTCTACTCCAGAATAAAGATCAACGTCAAAAAATAAAAAAAAGATAAAAAATCTGCTACCACCACGCCCTCATGCGGATGACTGGTGAACTAGGGGTCTGTTTTATAATCTATGAACGATAATTTGGCTGGACGATACGATGGGTCAACCCGCGACAAATATCGTTTTAATAATTGTGGTGGTGGGTTAACCGTCACATATTTGACATGAATCTTTTGATTACGTAGGTTTTGACACATATCGAAAGGCAATCTGTCAAGAACCGTTCCCAGCATCGCTGTATGGTTTGTCATGGCTTTTTATCTCACCCCTGGTATTGTTGTCCAATAGACTTAACATTGGGAACTCGTTCCCCATGCCACTACGAGTATTGCAGTCCGTTCTCAATGGTATAATCTTGTGTATCGTCCATTCTTTTAGTGTGTACAGGGGTGAGATAAATACAGAAAGCAACTCGTTTTGTTCAAAGAAGTCATTCTGCAACACGTTTGAATGTTCCATGATATTCACCTGGGAGCTGTTTCAAAATTCGAGTTAAGTCTCGCCAGCGGCACGTCACATTTTGAAAGCAGGAGGCCGCAACAGTGAGCGGCACTTTGAATCAAAGCGGCAGCAAAACCGCTACCAATACCTGCACCCCAACCTCGACAGCGACGCCTCGAAGTGCCATTGTTAGCTCTCGCTTTGGTGATGAGTACTCTCGTTTAGCACCATCCCGACTTTTGAAACAGCTCCCTGTTCCACTGGATTTACCGTAAATCTGTGAAAAGTCAGGTCTTAGCCTTCATTGCATCTGAAAAAGTCAAACTTAAACTTTTTTCAGGGTGAAAAGTCACGGCTTAGCTGTCATTGCACGGTAAAATGTCAGACTTTGAAAGTTTTCCACTGTGAAAAGTCAGGGCTTAGCCATCACTGCATGCTAAAAAGGTAGACTTTGACAGTTTTCCATGGTGAAAAGTCAGGGCTTAGCCGCCATTGCACAGTAAAAGGTCAGAGAGTTTGAAACTTTTCCATGGTGAAAAGTCAGAGCTTAGCTGTCATTGCATGGTAAAAGGTCAGACTTTGACAGTTTTCCACAGTGAAAAGTCAGAGCTTAGTCATCATTGCACAGTAAAAGGTCAGACTTTGACACTTTGGCACGGTGAAAAGTCAGAGCTTAGTCATCATTGCACAGTAAAAGGTCAGACTTTGACACTTCGGCACGGTTAAAAGTAAGAGCTTAGCTGTCATTGGACAGTAAAAGGTCAGAAATTGACACTTTTCCACATTGAAAAGTCAGAGCTTAGCAGTCATTGCATGGTAAAAGGTCAGACTTTGACACTTTGGCACGGTGAAAAGTCAGAGCTTAGCTGTCATTGTACAGTAAAAGGTCAGACATTGACACTTTTCCACGTTGAAAAGTCAGAGCTTAGCTGTCATTGCATGGTAAAAGGTCAGACTTTGACAGTTTTCCACAGTGAAAAGTCAGAGCTTAGCAGTCATTGCACGGTAAAAGGTCAGACTTTGACACTTTGGCATGGTGAAAAGTCAGAGCTTAGCTGTCATTGCACAGTAAAAAGTCAGACTTTGACACCTTTCCACACTGAAAAGTCAGAGCTTAGCAGTCATTGCATGGCAAAAGGTCAGACTTTGACACTTTGGCATGGTTATAGTCAGAGCTTAGCCATCATTGCACGGTAAAAGGTCAGACATTGACACTTTTCCACGGTGAAAAGTCAGGGCTTAGCCATCATTGCAAGGTAAAAAGTCAGACTTTGACAGTTTTCCACGTTGAAAAGTCAGAGCTAAGCTGTCATTGCACGGTAAAAGGTCAGACATTGACACTTTTCCACGGTGAAAAGTCAGAGCTTAGCGGTCATTGCAAGGTAAAAGGTCAGACTTTGACAGTCTTCCACAGTGAAAAGTCATTGCATGCTAAAAAGTTAGATTTAGACATTTTTCGACATTTTTCGACATGTTGAAAAATCAAGACAGTTTTTACACTTGATTGAGTTAAATTTGAAGGTGGTGACTTTTTGGGGCTGGCAAAAAAGTGGGGGGGGGGGCGGCCGCCCCCCCCCCCTGCCCCCCCTATTCTGACGCCACTGGTACGAAATGATAACTGCGAATTTCCGATTGTTCCCCGTTCACCCCCTAGAGGGCACCATGGGGTGTTACACTGGCCACTAGAGCAGACGTGAGCGCAGACAGGGGTTGGTGGCCAATCTACATGGGGTGTGTGTGTGTGTGTGTGTGTGTGTGTGGGGGGGGGGGGGGTGAGGTAATTATACTGAATTCCCTCGCCCGAGTCCTCTGTTTACCTACCACATATAAAACGTTAGAATTTTGTCGGATCTGCTTTGAGTTGCTACCCCACATAGAGACAAAGAGAACTAACACTATGCATGGAGAGTGAAGTACCACGAGAGTGGGAATCTCGTGGATGGAAAAACTCGAACCTGCTCTTTATTTTTCCCATTTGTTCATTTAATATTTCTAAATAATCATAGAAAAATATTAACGATCACGTGTTCTATCACGTGATCAAATGATAAAAGGTAGATGCTTAGCGATTGGTGTCTATGGGAAATTGCAATATTTTGACTTCGTGGCTAGATGACACTAATGTCCTATTGCTATCTGCAAATAATTCTGGATTATGATAGTTTGGAACATATACACATGAGAAATGCTAAAAGAAATACTATGTCATGGCACTAACTTATATGGGAAGGCTATCTGAAGAACGAAAGAACTATTGGTGTCTATGGGAAACTGCTATATTGTCATGAAACCAGATGGCAGCACCAGTGTCAAATTTAGTTCTGAGTGTAGGCACACGGGGCACTGCGATACCTACCCGCATTTGTCTTTAATAGAGACAGGGTGGGCTATCCCAGTGGCACTACTTAGGCCTAGCATCCACTGAGCTAAAAACCATCCACAATAGGCCTTATGATGCACCTCCCGATAAAAATATCAAAATCGGGTCGGAAGGTCAGCTATAATCGGAACAGTTGCACGCCGCAAGTCTACGATTTGTTCCCGATTAAATTTTTAAGCTGTATTGTAGGGTATATATGGCATTTAATCATGATTTCTGTAGAGAATGCTTACAGATTAGTTTTGCATAGATTATATAACAATGCCAATTAAATCTGTTTGTACCCGGAAAATACAGTAGAAACTGTGCATACAATGTACCCTCGCCGATAAAATGATACCAATATGCAGCCAGTGGCACCACCGACATACTTTCAGGGTGACTAAAAAAAATCTCCGCCGTTTTCGTGATTCCCGGATGTCTCGGCCCCTTTGGCATCTCGGACCCCCTACGGCACCTCGGACCCATCGGCACCTCGGCCCCCCGCTTTCACAGCTTTCACGCCTTCATGCGCGAAAACGGGGAATGTGGTCCAGTGTGATTACTTACCCAAAATACGGATTCCCAAAGACACAAACTTTGCTGTATTCTATTATTTGTCTATTATCCACAATAAAGGATCTTACAAAACAAAGGTATATCTTACAAAACATGTGTGATAACCCTATCCCAAACCTTAACCCTATCCCTAACCCTATCCCTAACCCTATCCCTAACCCTAACCCTAACCCTAACCCTAACCCTAACCCTAACCCTAACCCTAACCCTAACCCTTTCCCTAATATTAACCATATCCTTAACCCGCGAAAGCGGGAATGCGAAACTTGGCCGTGAGGGGGCCGAGATGACCGCACAAAAAAAAGGCTCCGAGATGTCGATGGGGCCGAGATGACCGTGTACCGTTTTCGTCGGCCAATGGAAGCAGGCTTTATATCGGAAGGTCGTCAATATTGATTGTAGAAATGTAAGACCTGCACTACAATGGAAAATGTCAAAACTCATAGACGATGGGGAAACCCCTTATCTTGCATTAATATATAAGCTTCTCACTGTCTCACAAAAATATCACACACATTGTCACAATTTCAGATACATGTAGTTTTACTTCAAACGGCAAAACAGTCATGCAAAATCGACGGATATAGTCTAATATGAATGGCGATAATTCATCCGGAAAATGAATAGGCCCTATTGAGGTATCCCATAATTCAGTCTGTTTACAAGTTCCGGTGTTAGCTGGTTGCCGACATTGTATGGTGATAGACCCTTGAACCGTAACCCACAATTATCCAGTTTAACGGATTTCATAAATATTCAAATTGGAAATCAGAAATCGAAATTTCAGCTATTTCCACATATCAATCCAAAATTATATTCAGGTTCTCCAAATATAAATGGGAAAACTATAGTTCACGTAGTCGTGGTCTACTCAGTCGCGAGCGAAACTTGTATTTACCCTGGGCGATAATGAGGAGTTTAGTAACCTCTGGAGGGCGTATACACTGTGGGAATCCGATGTGAAATAACCTCATTATAAGGTCACATTACAAAAGCGGGGAACACATTCATAACAAGTGAGAGCTGTGTTTGGAGAGTGTCCCGCAATGGGGATCTGTTGCCCGGGAGAGAATCCTATTACCAGCTTCCAGCACCGACTGTGGGGGATTTACACGCGAAGAGAAGGGGACCCACAATGGTCCTTTGTGGCACGCGTACGGGACCGTGCGCTAGGTGAAAGGGGGGGGGGGGGGGGGGGGGCTTTAAAGGCATATCCCACAATTCACAGTGGCGCCACCTGGTTACTTTTAAACATTGCCAATTTTAAGTTCAAACATATTCTATATAGACCTACTTACCTACTATATCTAAAAAAACTATGATTCTGGTAGGATCCGCTTGGAGATTCTCCCGTACATAGAGACATAGTGGACCAGACTTATATATTAGGCCTGGAGACTGAAGGGCCATGAGAGTGAGATTCTCGTGTAGTGCTAAACTTAAACCAGCTATTCTTTTTTTAATTTCTCTACAGAGATGAACTTCTATCCTGAGAACTTCTTGTCATACTGAAAACATAATTTAGAACTATATTTCTCTGATCTCCTTACCTCGAGAGAGACAGTGAGATCACAGCCTTTCACTGGTGTTAGTGTGGTCACCAATAACAAGCTACTACCTGTGTAACATGAAATAATAGCCCTTTCAGAACTCCGCTTGTCTAATGACAAATAACCAAAATTATTGCCCATCGTGGCAGAACCAGTTCGAATAAAATATAAGAAGAATCTAAAAGGAAAAATCATGTTTTATCCAGTTTGTCATCACTCAATGGGTAAAATAGATCCATTTATATCTGATCAATTCATGTAGGAAATGTACTGAAGGATACGGGTTTCTTCATTTCTTTCAAAAAGAAGGACGCTGACCGGTGGTTTTTAAAACATGAATGTGTAGTACTATATATTTACAATATTCTGTGAAAGTTTGAGGAAACTGACATGGGTTTCTCTATGTGGAAAGCAACTTCTTAGAATCTATCTATATTTACATACCACATATAAAACGTTAGAATTTCTGTGATATCCGCTTGGAGACTCTCCCGCACATAGAGACATAGTGAACCACACTTAAGCGTGGAGAGTGAGGAGCCACGAGAATGAGAATCTCGTGCAGTATTTAACTGAATCCTGCTTCTCTTTTTTGTGTTTCTCTACACAGATCTATTTCTATCCTTAGGGTTTGTTTCTATCCGAACTGAAATCATAATTTAGAACTGTAGTTATTCAATTGCCTTGCCCCGTGATCGGCCACGAGAATAATTGCGCTGGTCTTTTTTGAAATTATAATAATATTGGTCTTTAAATCAAAAACAAGCACGGCGACTCCCGATTTTTAGGTTAGAAACATGTTCCACAACATTTCAATATAATCGTATACAAATTTCAGGAAAATGACATGGGTTTTGATATTCAAGCCAAATACAGGTGTTGCCGTTCAGCGACGCTTAACGGCCCACTGCCTAGATACGCGGCCGCTCGGACAAACACCGCGAGTCTGCGGCTATGTCTATAGAGACATACAGCAATCACACCTAGAGTGTGAACGGTGGGTGTGATTGCAGGAGTGTTGTTTTTTGACGGATTAAATTGCTGGAAGAAACTAGAGTATTGTATCAACAAGTCTGAGCTGTCTAAACTTTATAGTTGATAATTATCTTGGTTTTAACTTGGAGAAAGATAAGCATATTATAGCAATGCCTGCCAATGTATTACTGTGTATACAAGTTGGGTATACCTGTGTTATCCAAGTTATATCTAAAGTATTATTGAGGTTATATGCATGTATGACATTCCAAATTGGAGCTGGAATACCATAGAATACAGTGCAAACACTTTTGTTTCTATGGGAATAATGTACACAGGTATTATGAATGTATTACGCTCATACACTGAGTGATCCAATGCTAAAGAATACGTTGCCAGGTGAATGTTTGGCTTCAGGCATGGCGTAACTAGGCAGATAAGGTGCGACACCAGCCAGTGGAAAAAGGCCTATTGTCGGATATGCCTTTAACGGGGCGACCCATGCCTGAACACGGGTGACGAGTTCAGAGCTGGTCTGACACACCGGCGGGCAGGACGTGGGAGCATACCGCACCACCACAGGACAGGGAACACCACCCAGCTGGTGATGTAGATTGTGCATCGTCAAGGCACCATACCACCCGCGTATTTGTTACCTACTACATCTAAAAAAAAACATTATGATTCTGGTCGGATCCGCTTGGAGTTTCTCCCATACATAGGGACAGAGTGAACCAGGCTTGAAGACTGAAGACCCACGAGAGTGAGAATCTCGTGGAGGGAAAAACTCGAATCTGCTATCATTATTTTTGTAGGTCTACACTTAGATGTGCTTCTTCTCTTATGATATATTTCTAGCCATATTGGAAACATAATTTAGAACTTTAATTTGTGAACTCTTCCGTTCCGCTGGGTTCGGACATATTGTTCGTTTCCGGCTGTTGTAGAGATTTTTTTTTGAGCAAAACCCGCCGCGTTCACACCTCCATAATTTAGGACTTTAATTTCCCGACCTCCATGCCCTGAGAGTACATGGTAACCATGACATCTCGGGCAGCAAGACGGGTTAGCATCGGCGTGGGGCACCGGGGAAGCGGCAGCGGCAGCGGCGGCGGCGGCGGCGGCGGCGGCGGCGGCGGGGGAGCGCGGGGCCTCCTTCCGCCGATCCGTTCCTTGACGGCGCGCCCCCGGGAGACCTCCTCCACGGTGTCCACGTCCCAACCCCCCCGGACTCCCTCCGCCCTCAGCACTCCCCCGGCCTCCACGGCGTCAGAGCGGAGGAACCTCAGCACGGCCCGGGCCCGCGGGGTGCGGCAGAGCGTCGTCGACATCTGGAGGAAGGCCACGCCCGCCGCACGCTTCCCGAGACGCTACCCGGGCGTTCCGGGGTACGGGACGCCCGGACGCGCACGGAACGCTGCCGGAAACACGCCCAACAAAGCCCGGCGTCTCAGCTTCAGGGACGCGGCGTTCAAAGTGTGGGCGGAAGTGATCCGACGACGGAAGGGATCCACGGAGGACTCGGAGAAAAACGACGGGGAGTTGAACGATGAGAACAAGGATGAAGGAGATACTGCAGGGTCCCATGCGGAGCGAGATACGGAGAGTGGACATCAGCAGGAGCGGAGTAAGAAAGATGAAGGAGGGGATGAGGAGAAGATCGGGGAGGAGAAGAACGGGCAGGAGAGTGGAGAGGAACACGGAGATGAAGAGAACAGAAACCCTCCCCAACCAGACGACCAGACCGACGGGGAACCACACTGCACTCCGCGGGGTGCCCGTCTGGCCTCCGTCGTTAGTCTCCTCATCCACCGCCAGGTGACAGCACTGGAGGAGGACGCAGCAGACGACGCGGCGTCTGACCTGACTGACGTCATCACGGCGTCCGACACGCGCGCGTTGCTGCGGCGTCCGTCGGCGCGTCTGTCCCCGGAGGCGCAGTTCGCCATGTTGAAAGGCTACGAGGACAAACTCATCCAGGAGATCAGTAAGCGCCACCCGAGCTGCGGCTTCAACACGCTCCGGCCTCACACGCCGTGCAGCGCCGCAGTTTCCCTCCACGACCGGCGCGGCGCCACCGGCGGCGGCGGCGGCGACCTCAAAATGGTGCGCGTCAAAGTCGTCCGTAACGTGCGCACGGCCATCGAACTGCTCGACACCATCCGGGCTCCTAACCCGCTGCCCAGCCACCAGAGGGACATGCAGTCTGCCCCAGCGGCGGGCAGGAGAACTAACGTCACCAAGGTCAGACGCTGGTGTCGGCGATGGATGAAGGACTTCCAGACGGAGACAGTCATCGATCTGAAGTCGTGAGCAGTTATATCCAAGTTGTTTTGTTCCCTAAGGGCCATATACAGTAAAACTCCGCTTCTGGGACACCTAGCTTAAAGGTACAAAGGGAGACCCCGCGTAAGGGGAACTTGCTCGGCACACAGGGTATGCCCTTCAGCGGGGTTTACTGAATTCGGATATAAGAGAGTCATTATATCTTGAATCTGTTGGTATAATATATTCGCTGCATTTCGCTTGGCGATTTCCGGGTAAGAGATCTAGGATTCTATAGTTTGTATAAAGCGGTGTGGCTGTGTAGGCCTATATGCATACTGATAATTATTTTCGGGAGGCAATATATACATCTATGATAGTTTATGACCTTTGCATTTTATCGTCTACCTTGGATTCTCCATACTAAACCTCTGGAGGCTAAAGGTCGCTACTGAGTAGAATATGAAAAGCTGTATTGTCTTAGGAGACTCTTTTGTCACTCTCCTAGCAGAGATCCGGCGCTCGACTTCCTGCAGCCGCTTGTATCTCTGCATCGACTTGTATTTGGGACAAAATCTGTCCCATCCCCCAGTTGTTCATATACCCCGAGCGTTTTGGGCAGTGTTTTGTGTTCTACGTGTATTATAGAGATGCACATATTTATATGGTAAAAGGATATACACTTATTTCTGTTATTTGTTTAATATGTCAAAGGGATGTCTTAGGGATTACTTTCTTCAGTACGAAGCACCTCAGTTGTTGCAGTTTGTCAACCTAATACATGTGCTCACTCGAAATGGCAGGGTAATCAAAGGGTAAAGATTTGCTGGGAGAATCCTCTATTGTGTCTCCTTTGATAGATTATGTTTGGAGTGCTGGATAATGAATACATTCCATGCTTTTGATCGGCATGGTCGTATTCTCAACGTATTTGAGGTGTAAAATACGACCATACAGATCCAAACTATGGTAACATTGTATAAGAACGGGAGGTATTAGTGCCCACATCAAGTGTTTACTTTAAGGTAATCATTTGTTGTGTATTTCATTTCTTTGCTTGATATGACATAAAAGACAATGGTTGTAATCTCACACAACAGGCTATTGTGGTTGGAGATTGCAATACTCTCAAAGACCCATATTCATATTATCATTTTCTTATGAGTCTTCTGATGAAGAGTCTAGGAATTTCGACTATTCTATCAATTATCTAAGCTAATAATGTCTTGTAATGAGTATTGATATTTAATTTTTCACAATATCCTAAATTGTACTCTGCTTTGAGATATTTGTATCGAGCTCTTGGTCTAGAAAGCGATTGGACCTGGTCAGAGACAGAGGTGGTGGCCAATCTACCTGACAAGTAGATTGGCCACCACCTCTGTTTCCACTCTGTTCCAACTAAGAGTTGGTATGATTTAACTAAGGTCGTGCCCATGAATTCACACTCTCGGACCAAGTTTTCTTCTTTACAAGTGGGATTTGAGAGCAGCAATACTTAATATGAAATATTCCCAGCTCACCAAATTTATAATTAAGTCTACCATTATGGTTATTTTATTCAAAATACACACAAAAGAGAGCATGAAATTTATGTAAAAATGGCCTCATGAGTAAGAAATATCACACTCTCCAAGCATAGGTCCAGGTCAGATGAGACATATGCTGGAGAGTAACAGATACTTATAGGAAGTGGGTCAAGGTACCACAGGGAACTCTTAGAATAGTAATCTATCAAGTAATAAATGAATTTCATTAATGCAACTTTCCTAGCAGCTGGGCTTTACTCACATTTACACTCGTTGGTTCTACCTCCCCCCCCCCCACATTCCCCAGACTTATATTAATATGTTACAAGTGGAATGTTGTATAATCTGGACATATTTATATGCTCCGCATACAATATTCAGCCAATTAACCACCACTCCCTGTGTTCACATCATTGAGATTTATAGATGACAAATATTGCGGGGAATTTAAGAAGAAATTTGAGTTTGATTAGGAAGGGCATAAGCATCGGCCACAGAATTCTTTTAGGCATGTACACGATTTACTGACGAGTATCATTATCAGCCATTTGGTCAAACGCAAAGATAATATTATGGATGAATACGATGGAATTTATCTCTGACCCTACACTTTACTAGGTTTATTTCACCCTTCACATTGACTAATGGGTTAACCTATGTGGCATAATCCCCCTTTGAGCGTTTTTTCTAAATACTCAATGGGCGTTGTTAAGTCTATGGTCGTATCTAACCATTTTACTCCGTTAATCCCTCATCATTCTGCCAATGGTGTCCTTCACATGTTATCCATGTTACCCCTTCTGAAAGGTTTAATGGAGGATGACTGCTCTGACCCTTTAATGCAAAAAATAAGAATGGACTCCCCCTTCCTTATTGATATAATTGGAATTTTCTGTCTCTGTTATAGCACAATATACTATATAATTTTTACTATATATGAGGCTTTGTTGATATCCCGTTGGATCATTGTCCAATATTATGTATCTGTATCTTTCAACAAAGGATATTATACACACAAAATAATATGGCATTCCATATATCTAATGTATATGTGTCTTCTGTTATTCCTCTATTTTAGTTTTTAAACTATCCCATTTTTCAAATAATAAGGTTTCAATATCTAAATCGTCATTATAGTGATTTCAAAGTCGATGCAAAGAATACTATACCTGAGAAAATGATATAGTTTATATAATGCGATGATATTTATTTGTGACCGCGTTGAATATAAATACAATGGATTAAAATGGAGTAGGAGTACATTTTCATATGGTTTAGTGTGAACAATATTCCAAAATTGTACTATAATATAAATACTATAGCATATTCCAAAGAACATGTACATGTATAAGAGATAAAAGATTTCACCTATGAGAATCAATATGTCATTACCACCGTCCTGATATAACTACAATCTATTATGTATATCATAAACGTTGCAATACAAAATGATGAATGTTATGCAGTCTCTGTCCTATTTATCTAAATATTTTCTGCTGGAAATTAAATCATTTGGACTTGTGAAATAGCATATTAGTTATCAGCAAGACCCCCTTGACTCTGTAAGGGCTGCAACAATTCGTATATTTATCAGAAGTGTGTTTTTTTTCGGTCACTTGAATATAATTGTGGTCATGTCAGCGTTGAAAGCAGACGTTTCTTGAATTGATTATCATAATTGTTTTTATGAAACAAATACATGTATGTCAAATATGCTACTACATTTGTCAACGGATGAAAATAAGCGAAACGTGGTTCAATGCTGTCAAATATCCGCTTTCATTTGTTAATTAATCTAATAAAACTGGCTAAATTGATGAAATTGTACTCCTTGGACAATATAAGTCAATATTAAGAATCTGAAGCAAAAGAGAATAACTCAAAAAAATATTAGAATGATTAAATGCATATACTCTATCATACATACATTGTTTCTTCCTTATCTGATGTTCCAGCAAAAAAAAACACCCTCGTCATATTTGTTCATGGCTTGGTGATGAGGAACGTGTTTATTTTTGAGTGGCCTTATAGAATGATGAACAAGCTATTTACGATACTAAATACTTCACAACTTGCAAACACCAGTTGAAATAATACCATGCTCACCATACCTCTCAGGCCAATCCCTTGGCCGCTGATGAGGTCCTTTCATGAACGTCAACACGTTATTACAGAGAAACCTTTGTGCACTTCGGCGATTAGTTCTGAGTGGAATCAGTCCCCAATCATCCGCTCGATCTGATTGTGTACCTTGTGAGGCGAATCGTCCACTCTCAGTTCCATCCTGGCGGTAAGAGTTTTATCCTCGCTCGGTAAGATCTTGGCGAGCCTCGAGTGGCGTTAAAGTGGGGCGCTAACATCGATTTGATCTTCTCCACTAGGTTTGGAGAGCGGTGTTGGGGCGGAGGAATTAGGAGGCAGTGGTTTTCACCAGAAACGGCTCTTATTGTTATGCTTCCATGTCGAGTTGTATCACACGACTCAGCGGCTTTATGGTGACTCTCCCACTTAAAAGAAGACTGGATTATTGAAAAAACAATTATGTAGAGCAATCTGACCATGCTGTACATGCTACCCGTGTGATGTTTGATTTTTTTTTTGACTGAACGAGATCCCTGGCCGACACACGACGAAACTATAGGTTTATTAGCAATTATTATCCATAGTATATTCCATTGAAAATGTATGGGGACTCAGTAAACCACGACCCATTACATAAAACCTTGTTGGGAACTCGTTCGAGGAAATCGGGGCGCCGATTTCCGTAAATCGGGCCCCGATTTCTTCGAAATTTTTTTTACTTGTGGTCGCAACTTGAATGCTGAAACACCACTGCTCCGTCTGAACATACCATTACATAAAACCTGTCAGATACTATAACTGTAGTATACGAATTCAAACCTGGTGAATTTTGTTTTCAATGAAAAAAAAATATCTGTGGTATACAGCCTCAAAGCCATGGTATAAAGGAAATTAGTCCCTTTGTGCTATAGAGCAAATAACTAGTCCCTATTGTTATACCCTATAATATGGCAGCTACTGGGTTTAATATATTTGAAAAGATGGATGTCAAATGCAACAAAATGGTTTTGTGCGTCTCTATAAACCACTCGAGGTTGACGTCATAATACACTCACTAGCGCTCGTCTATTAAGATGCGTCAACCCCTCATGGTTTAGGGCTGCCTGTCTTCAAAACCATCGTTTGTTGTCTTTTTTACACTATGGCGTAAACTCAAGTATTGACTGTGTCTCCTTTTTATCTAATTATCAAGAGACAGTTCTACACCTGGTCTTTACTAATGTTTCCACACAATTCCGTGCGTGTCCTTCTCCAGCTTACACAGCGTAAACACAACATTTGACGTGTTTACGCGAACGTAATGGCTGTAATGTAGCTTTATACGTCTACATACGTGCGCGTATACACAGCACCTATACGTGGCTTAAACTGTAGTAAACTGGAGGGAATTCACACATATTCATATAGAGATAACAAGTAAAAAGTTTTAGCCACATACACAGTACCCCGTACACACAACCAATGCCATGCTGGCGCCACCGTCACCACTGGTAATCAAATATAAAGTGGGGCAATAGGACATTGGTTTTTATAATTGTTATTACTTGTATTTCCTGTCCATGGCTGAATATTCTATAGGGTACTATGAATTTAGTATCATAAGCGTCTTAATAATATATATTGATCCATCTCAATTCAGAGAGTAAACTAGCTCAGATGGTTATCAGAACAAATGTTTACAAATGATGCCTCGTATTCGTGCACTTCTCATCATTAAACTCTGTTCAAAGCGTATGGAAGAGTTCTCATTGATCTTTCTTTACTCTTGTCGCATGGTGCCGGTAAGGCACGGAAACCTCACACCCACTGACACGAGGTACAACAAGTCCAAATATATCAAAGTTTATCAAGTTTTAGCGATTCAGAACAGAACAGGTTGAATAATTGCATTGTACAGATTTGAAGTGTACATCTTTCAATCATCAAGTTACAAACCATGATTAGTTTCCTTCACAATAATCCAAGAAGACAATATTAACAATTTACCAGTTCACATAAATCAATAGTTGGATTTGAATTCCTAGTTATTCAAATAGGCTGCATCGAATAACCAATCTTAAACACTATATAGGTTCAGTCCATAAACTCTCATAAAATTCCTTTGCTTATATAACTCCATTCCGTGATGTTATCCAACACATTCTGACAGGCTATTTGAACACTTGTAAAGGCAGATAAATTGTTCTCTGTTGAATAGCCCAATATTCATTGCAAACAATGCTGTTATTGAATACTGTAGTTCACTTCCTAGAAGCTTACTCCAGGATGAATAGAAGACAAGCCAACCATGCCTTCATCTTTACTTACAGTGTCTAATCCACACAAAATCTGTCAACCACTGCACTCTCAATGGCACAGCAGTCTCCAGTGACCGTCCTCAGAGTCTCGGAGTAGATATTGCTATATACCTATGAGCGAACAACCTATGATTATTTAACGCTACTGGGGGTGGAATAACTTTTGTTTACTGCCCAGGTTGAAGTTACTGCCCAGGTTGACGTTTACTGCCCAGGTTGACGTTTACTGCCCAGGTTGACGTTAAGAGAAGTTAGGTTTTTATCGATATTAGCCGACAATTGAAGGTATATAGGAATAGGGAAACCACATACCAGTGGGAATAAGTCAAAGTTACTCGGTAAGGCTTGAAAAAATTACTGCCCGCGGCCAAGGCCTTGGGCAGTAATTTTTCGAAGCCTTACCTCGTAACTTTGACTTATTCCCACCGGAACATAGTTTCCCTCTATTACTCACCCTCAATATTATAATATCTTTGTTTCTTCTCTCTGCTTCTCTATTAGCACTGCATAACTATCTTTTGAGCCAATGAGATCTCTACACGTGTACACTCTGACGTGCTCTACCTAAAGGGGGGCGTCCACCAACCACGACAAGGCTACAACATTGGGTTCCCGGCAAGGTCCACGATTGGCCTGCGATTCGAGGCCTTGTCATGGTTGGTGGACCCCAGTTCCCGACAAGAGTCTACAACAAGGCCACGACAAGGCCATGATTGGAAGCTTGTCGGGAGCTTTCTGACAAGGCTATGACAACATTGAGCATGTTTGATTTTTCCCATGACTGGGCCCTTGTCGTGGAGGGTCATGGCATGTCGGGAGCGTGTCGCAGAGGTCTATGATAGGAAATTTTGAAATGCACACTTAGCTCTTGTTCTCCTGCCAGACCTTTCGTACTGCTTGGAGAGTGCGTCATATCATAATCTCGAAGCCAATTTCCCATTTTCTTATTTCCTTTCCTGTGTATTATTTCAAAATATATTGAGCATGAATCTTGGTTTCTTTATCAATTTGTTAGCTATGAATATTTCATATTGGGTGTATCTGCTTTTATAATATACATAGAACGAAAGTACTTGGTTGGAGGCGAACACAGAGGGATACCGTGTGGGATTTAACCCGACCAACCCCTGTATCGTAGCTCAGCGCAGACAGGGTTTGGTTTCAAATCTACAGAGCTGATTTCTAAATTCTATTGATTTTTGCAAATAATTCAGGATATAATAAGTTCCATATATTAGCAAATAGAAAATGTAAAAAAATTGGCATGCCACCATGGTAACTTCTATGGGAAGGCCATCTGAAAATGTAAGTGCTTAACTATTGGTGTCTATGGGAAAATGCAATATTTTGACTTTGTTGCTAAATGACACTGATGTTCTATTGCTATCTTCAAATAATTCTGGATTATGATAGTTGGGAACATCACGGACTTGGATGACCTGGATTGGCAACCAACGCTCTGTGGCCCGTAGGTGTAGGACTCGCTATTATATTCGAGTTCTCACCTTACCCAGTAGACGCGCTACTATCGCGGCCGGGTATTTCCGTTTTTTCACACCAGTCGGCGCCACATTCGCGTGCGCGGAAATACCTGTGTGGTGTAGGTGTGCTCACACCTGCAGGTGTCAGTGGCATAAATCACTCACACTAACACCTCCCCTACCTGGGATAAGTATAATTTAAGAATCTGGATTTTCTGGACTTTTTGACTTTCTGTGGATGACCAGAATGAGTGATTTCTAAAGTCTGGAGATAAAGTCACCCAATTTGTGCCAATTGTTTGGAAACCCCCAGACCACCTAGAGCCATAAAGACAACTGTTCTGTGTAGGAAGTATGCTGGAATCGACCAACAAATAGTTCATTAAGGCCTGCTAGATGGGTAATATTTTCAAAAGTTTGACTTTCTGTGGCTGACCATGTGAAAATGACTGATTTCTCAGGGGCGCTCAGAGCTAAAGTCACCCAATTTGTGCCAATTGTTTGGAAACCCCCAGACCACCTAGAGCCATAAAGACGACTGTCCTGTGTAGGAACTTAGCTGGAATCGACCAACAAATAGTTCATTAAGGCCTGCTAGATGGGTAATATTTTTAAGAGTTTGACTTTCTGTGGCTGACCATGTGAAAATGACTGATTTCTCAGGGGCGCTCAGAGCTAAAGTCACCCAATTTGTGCCAATTGTTTGGAAACCCCCAGACCACCTAGAGCCATAAAGACAACTGTTCTGTGTAGGAACTAAGCTGGAATCGACCAACAAATAGTTCATTAAGGCCTGCTAGATGGGTAATATTTTCAAAAGTTTGACTTTCTGTGCTGACCATGTGAAAATGACTGATTTCTCAGGGGCGCTCAGAGCTAAAGTCACCCAATTTGTGCCAATTGTTTGGAAACCCCCAGACCACCTAGAGCCATAAAGACAACTGTTCTGTGTAGGAAGTATGCTGGAATCGACCAACAAATAGTTCATTAAGGCCTGCTAGATGGGTAATATTTTCAAAAGTTTGACTTTCTGTGGCTGACCATGTGAAAATGACTGATTTCTCAGGGGCGCTCAGAGCTAAAGTCACCCAATTTGTGCCAATTGTTTGGAAACCCCCAGACCACCTAGAGCCATAAAGACGACTGTCCTGTGTAGGAACTTAGCTGGAATCGACCAACAAATAGTTCATTAAGGCCTGCTAGATGGGTAATATTTTCAAAAGTTTGACTTTCTGTGCTGACCATGTGAAAATGACTGATTTCTCAGGGGCGCTCAGAGCTAAAGTCACCCAATTTGTGCCAATTGTTTGGAAACCCCCAGACCACCTAGAGCCATAAAGACGACTGTCCTGTGTAGGAACTTAGCTGGAATCGACCAACAAATAGTTCATTAAGGCCTGCTAGATGGGTAATATTTTTAAGAGTTTGACTTTCTGTGGCTGACCATGTGAAAATGACTGATTTCTCAGGGGCGCTCAGAGCTAAAGTCACCCAATTTGTGCCAATTGTTTGGAAACCCCCAGACCACCTAGAGCCATAAAGACGACTGTTCTGTGTAGGAACTAAGCTGGAATCGACCAACAAATAGTTCATTAAGGCCTGCTAGATGGGTAATATTTTCAAAAGTTTGACTTTCTGTGCTGACCATGTGAAAATGACTGATTTCTCAGGGGCGCTCAGAGCTAAAGTCACCCAATTTGTGCCAATTGTTTGGAAACCCCCAGACCACCTAGAGCCATAAAGACGACTGTCCTGTGTAGGAACTTAGCTGGAATCGACCAACAAATAGTTCATTAAGGCCTGCTAGATGGGTAATATTTTTAAGAGTTTGACTTTCTGTGGCTGACCATGTGAAAATGACTGATTTCTCAGGGGCGCTCAGAGCTAAAGTCACCCAATTTGTGCCAATTGTTTGGAAACCCCCAGACCACCTAGAGCCATAAAGACAACTGTTCTGTGTAGGAAGTATGCTGGAATCGACCAACAAATAGTTCATTAAGGCCTGCTAGATGGGTAATATTTTCAAAAGTTTGACTTTCTGTGGCTGACCATGTGAAAATGACTGATTTCTCAGGGGCGCTCAGAGCTAAAGTCACCCAATTTGTGCCAATTGTTTGGAAACCTCCAGACCACCTAGAGCCATAAAGACGACTGTCCTGTGTAGGAACTTAGCTGGAATCGAACAACAAATAGTTCATTAAGGCCTGCTAGATGGGTAATATTTTTAAGAGTTTGACTTTCTGTGGCTGACCATGTGAAAATGACTGATTTCTCAGGGGAGCTCAGAGCTAAAGTCACCCAATTTGTGCCAATTGTTTGGAAACCCCCAGACCATCTAGAGCCATAAAGACAACTGTTCTGTGTAGGAACTAAGCTGGAATCGACCAACAAATAGTTCATTAAGGCCTGCTAGATGGGTAATATTTTCAAAAGTTTGACTTTCTGTGGCTGACCATGTGAAAATGACTGATTTCTCAGGGGCGCTCAGAACTAAAGTCACCCAATTTGTGCCAATTGTTTGGAAACTCCCAGACCACCTAGAGCCATAAAGACAACTGTTCTGTGTAGGAACTAAGCTGGAATCGACCAACAAATAGTTCATTGAGGCCTGCTAGATGGGTAATATTTTTAAAAGTTTGACTTTCTGTGCTAACCATGTGAAAATGACTGATTTCTCAGGGGCGCTCAGAGCTAAAGTCACCCAATTTGTGCCAATTGTTTGGAAACCCCCAGACCACCTAGAGCCATAAAGACAACTGTTCTGTGTAGGAAGTATGCTGGAATCGACCAACAAATAGTTCATTAAGGCCTGCTAGATGGGTAATATTTTCAAAAGTTTGACTTTCTGTGGCTGACCATGTGAAAATGACTGATTTCTCAGGGGCGCTCAGAGCTAAAGTCACCCAATTTGTTCCAATTGTTTGGAAACCCCCAGACCTGTTCTGTGTAGGAAGAATGCTGGAATCGACCAACAAATAGTTAATTAAGGCCTACTAGATGGGTAATATTTTAAAAAGTTTGACTTTGACTTTTCACAGGTGAACCCCCAAAATCAGTCATTTCTTTGTGGCGCCCCCATCTAAAGTCACCCAAACTCTTCTAATTCTTTGGACTCTCCCAGAAGGGCTAGGAATATAATTTCAACTGTTCTGAGTAGCTTCCACATGAGGAAAAACAGCTAAATATATAAGCAGGGCCTGGTTAACAGGGAACATTTTTGAAACTTTGACTTTTCACCGGTGAACCCCTGAAAATCAGTCATTTCTCGGTGGCGCCATCATCTAAAGTCACCCAAACTCTGCCATAAGTTTGGAAAAACCTAGAAGGGCTAGGAATATAATGTTAACTGTTCTGAATAGGTATTATATTGGGGAAGACAGCTAAATACTTCAGAAATGCCTGATTGAGTGGGAACATTTTTGAAACTTTGACTTTTCACCGGTGAACCCCTGAAAATCAGTCATTTCTCAGTGGCGCCATCATCTAAAGTCACCCAAACTCTGTCATAAGTTTGGAAAAACCCAGAAGGGCTAGGAATATAGTTTTAACTGCTTTTAATAGGTATTATATTGGGGAAGACAGCTAAATACTTTAGAAAGGCCTGATTGACTGGGAACATTTTTGAAACTTTGACTTTTCACCGGTGAACACCTCAAAATCAGTCAAAGTTGTGTGACGCCGTCATCTAGAGTCACCCAAACTCTGCCATTAGTTTGGAAAAACCCAGAAGGGCTAAGAATGTAATTTCAACTGTTCTGAGTAGGTATCACATTGAGAAAGACAGCTAAATACTTCAGAAATGCCTGGTTGAGTGGGAACATTTTTGAAACTTTGACTTTTCACTGGTGAACCCCTGAAAATCAGTCATTTCTCGGTGGCGCCGTCATCTAAAGTCACCCAAACTCTGCCATAAGTTTGGAAAAACCTAGAAGGGATAGGAATATAATTCCAACTGTTCTGAACAGCTTTTATATTGGGGAAGACAGCTTAATACTTTAGAAAGGCCTGATTGAGTGGGAACATTTTTAAAACTTTGACTTTTCACCGGTGAACCCCCCAAAATCAGTCATTTGTCAGTGGCGCCGTCATCTAAAGACACCCAAACTCACCCACATCCTATATCCCCACATCTCCACATCCATACATCCTACATCCCTACATCCTACTTTCCCACATCCCTACATCCCCACATCCCTAAATCACTACATCCAAACATCCCCACATCCTACATCCCTACATCCCCACATCCCTAAATCACTACATCCCAACATCCCTACATCATTTCATCCCTACATCCCCACATCCTACTTCCCACATCCCCACATCCCTACATCCCACCATCTCCACATCTATACATCCTACATCCCCACATCCATACATCCTATATCCCTACATCCTACATCTCCACATCCATATATCCATACATCCCCACATCCTACTTCCCCACATACCAACATCCCTACATCATTACATCCATACATCCCCACATCCTACTTCCCAACATCCCACATCCCACATCCCCACATCTCCACATCTCCACATCTATACATATGTAATTATGTAGGGATGGGGGGAAGTAGGATGTGGGGATGTATGGATATATGGATGTGGAGATGTAGGATGTAGGGATGTGGGGATGAAGGATGTGGGGATGTATGGATGTAGTGATTTAGGGATGTGGGGATGTAGGATGTATGGATGTAGGATGTAGGGATGTAGGATGTGGGGATGTATGGATGTAGTGATTTAGGGATGTGGGGATGTAGGGATGTAGGATGTATGGATGTAGGATGTAGTGATTTAGGGATGTGGGGATGTAGGGATGTAGGGATGTGGGGATGTAGGATGTAGGGATGTAGGATAAATGGATGTGGAGATGTGGTGATGTAGGACGTCGGGATGTGGGGATGTAGGCTGTAGGGATGTAGGGATGTATGGATGTGGAGATGTGGGGATGTAGGAAGTAGGGATGTAGGGTAGTATAGTGGAGGGGCAGTATGGTAGAGGGGCAGTATGGCGAAGGGGCAGTATGGTGGAGGGGCAGTATGGGAGAGGAGCAGTATGATGGAGGGGCAGTATAGTGGAGGGGCAGTGTAGTAGAGGGGCAGTATGGGAAAGGGGTAGTATGGTGGAGGGGCAGTATGATAGAGGGGCAGTATGGTGGAGGGGCAGTATGGTGGAGGGGCAGTATAGTGGAGGGGCAGGGTAGTAGAGGGGCAGTATGGGAAAGGAGTAGTATGGTGGAGGGGCAGTATGATAAAGGGGCAGTATGGTGGAGGGGCAGTATGGTGGAGGGGCAGTATGATGGAGGGGCAGCATGGTGGAAGGGCAGCATGGTAGAGGGGCAGTATGGTGGAGAGGTAGCATGGTGGAGGGGCAGTATGGTGGAGGGGCAGTGTAGTAGAGGGGCAGTATAGTAGAGGGGACAGTATGGTGGAGGGGCAGTATGGTGAAGGGACAGTATGGTGAAGGGACAGTATGGTGCAGGGTAAGTATAGTGGAGGGACAGTATGGTTGAGGGACAGTATGGTGGAGGGGCAGTATGGTTGAGGGACAGTATTGTTGAGGGACAGTATGGTGGAGGGACAGTAGGCCTATAAGTGGCGGGGTAGTATGGCAGAGGGGCAGTATGGGCCCCAGGTGTCAAGAATGCTAGTTCATAAATTTACCACTAGGGAACCAAAAGTTGTGCTTCATTGACACGCCAGTCAAACGCCACTAGGAGATGTTGAATGCAGCCGAGGCGAACACATTGCAGAACAAACACAGAGATAAGCCAGGTTTCCTATCCATAGAGTATAGGTCGGTGGGAACATGTACAAATGAGAAAAGCTAAAAAAGATATCATGTCACCATGCTAATTTCTATGTGAAGGACATCTAAAGAAGGTACATGCTTATCTATTGGCTTCTATAGGAAACGACTATATTTTCATGAAACCAGATGGCAGCACCAGAGTTAACACAGGGGGCAGTGCGATACATACTAGCCTGGAAGCTTGGCCTAGTTACATTATAGGCCAGGTAACAGGTTCCATTTTTAAGGTGCACTATGGGTAACGCCTCCATTTCTTGCACTCTCCTAGCAGGGATCCTGTACTCTATTTCCACAAAAGATCTGCTGGGAGAGTGCCACATTGGCAGACCGAGACTGTCTAGCCTAGACTAGCATCAGTCCTTGTATCGTTTCTTTTTATTTCATTTATTTCATCTGGACTTGTATTTGGCCTGCAGTTTTATCTTCCTTACAGCCAGTACAACAGGATTTCTGTTAATCATTCAGCACCAGTTTTTCTTCAAAATAAAGCACTGGAAGTAATAAATCGCCAGTATTAGGAAATAATATAAATTCTTACTGCCTGGATCCATGTATGGTAGGATAATGTAATGGTGTGATCATTTAATTCATAACTCTCTTAACCTGAATTTGATTGTAACACTTTTAAATTGACATATTTTGGTTGTGATCTAGCCTGGATTGAAAACCAAATGTAATTTTTGGATCTATAATATGATAAAAAAGAGAAGAAGAAAAAAAGACTTGACCAAGTCTATGTAGAGCCAGGAGAGGCGGTCTGGCTGTCAGTTCAATGTCTTTATAGCATTATGTAAGAAGTAGGTACCAGGGACCCGTTTCAATAGTCTGTAGGACGTCTGTTATTGGGCCTTGCGACACAATAGCGGCTGGTCCCGTTTCAGTAGTTTCGTGACAACACATTTAGTGACACTGAAATTCAGACGGACACAAACAGTGGCTGTACCATTTCAAAAGAACCATGTCCGGTCACTATTGCTGCCACTGTTGTGTCCCAAATGGCGAGAGGGTTTACCCTCTCGCTTCTATTGTCACAAATGCGTAACTTTACTTCCTGTGGGAATTAAGCTATGAAACTTTAACCCAATTTAGGGATACATACAACTTATACACATGCCAAATATGAAGGAGATCGGCCCATGCAATCCAACGATATTCGCATTTGAATTTTGTCATAGCAAATGATGCTCTGGTAGCCAGTGTAGAATTATTCAAGCGCTGTCGCTAATTTATGCAGTGACCTTCACCTTGATGGCACTTGTTCCCAGTAGGACATGAGTATGTAAGAATTAGTACCCCACATGTTTTCCGCTATAGACCCTTGACTCATCCGCGGGCGAATGGCAAAATGGCGGCCGCGCGTGAGTTTCCGGTTTCGGACCGGGCGGACGCCATTGTTTGTTTTGATTCTAACACAGGTTTTGGAGCAGCTTATCTCTGATAAAAAAAGATGTCAACAATCGGGATTGGTCGAATTTAGAGAAGGAATGTAAACTATGTGTGTTTGTTACGAAATGAATGTTTGTTTATCATATTTTGTGTGAAAACGGAAGGTTTCCCCTAGGGCTGTCAGTCTACACGTTTTGACTACATTTCATCAGTGCTAGCTGCTCAGTGCCCTAAAACATAGTTCTCTCCAGAGGTGCATGTTTAAGATATCTGAAAGTTATTTATATTGAGCATGAACTGCATATATATGAACTTACAGTACACTGTCCATTATTCGGGAAAGTACTGGCAGATTTGTATTTGTATTTTTTTCTAAACATACTTATGACCAGTAGCCTACTCCGGTATATAAACTGTCAACTGTCAAGCGTATGCATTAGAATATTTCGTTCACTGGAAAGTTTTCAATATTAACAAAAGATATTACATGTGCAGCAGGTACGAGGTATAAGCTATGTGCTGTAAAAAAAAATTTGAGATACTGTTTGTGTTTCAATGATTATAGCCGAAAATGCCTTTAGCATTTGTCATAGGGTGAAGGTGTGTGTCATAAGGTGAGGGTGTGTGTCTTAGAGTCAGGATGTGTGTCTGAAGGTGAAGGTTTAATAATCATAGCATCAATTCTTGGATTAAAGGTTGAATATTATCTAAAATACACAGAAAGTACAATAAATATGACATTTTGAAAGTTATATTTCATTGGTTTTTGCTTGCTTTTCTAGGCAAAACATAGTATGATAACATCATAACCAATGCAGTAACCGAGTGTATGCAATATTCTATGAATCTATTATGATACCTCTATCAAGACAAATAATACAAACTACACTCTATGGCAAAAGCAATATATTTCGCTATCTAATTCAATATATTTAGTTGTTTTCTACCTTTTTCTGAAGGAGTCAGAGAAATTAGAAGAAACCTTTTTCATTTTTTTACAGATTGCAATTTTTTCAAAGATTTCATTCAGAAGGATATGGGTCTAGAAAATCATTGAGTCCTATGAGCATTCATGCTTTTTCTTTTAGATATAGTACTCTTTAGAGTAAAACATTAGATGAGGAAAAAATATAAAGCACTTTAGGTGATATTAACCTACAAGTATATCTTGATGAGGGTATCAGACGATTCGCACTAAAAAATCCAACTTAGTCTTACTACCGGTACCTTATTATTCTTATCCATGCAAATCATCTAAGTACCATGTAGGCCTAGATCTATATAGACAACCTATCATCGCTCGTGCGAATACAGACCAGTTTTCAACGTTTTCGGTTTTTCTATCAATTCAAACTAGACATCTGATTTCAGCAATGAGATATTCGGGTTATTTTACCTTAAATTATTAAATTACACACATTTTCTATAGACTCTAGTCTAGATCTAGTTACAAGTCGAAATGCAGCGTGGCTTTTGCCATTGTTTACATGCAAGTAGGCCTAGGGCTTGACAACCACAGCTGCTTTGGTCATAAAAACGTGCAATTCGGCATCGAAAATTCATCAAATCGGAAATCCGATGCCAGAAATGGAAAATTCAGATGATTTCACATCAGAAACCCAAATTACAGGCAGTTTCTAGGGTTAGAAGTCGAAAACCCGGTGATATACGGCCATTGTTTACATTGTCAGAACACCCGCACTGCAACCGGAAACTAACTGAGCGCAGGAATTCTGTGATACCGTACAGGGGTCTATGCTGTCCCAAACTAGGGACACATCCACAACAGTGACAAGACACACCTCCCCTACAGTGACATGCCTTATGAAATGAGACTTAAATTTTGTCACTATTGCTGTAACTATTGCTGTCACTAGTCATGTCACTAAGTGGCTTAGTGACGCATTCTATTGAAACGGGGACCCGTTTCAATAGTCTGTAGGACGTCCGTTATTGGGTTTAGTGACACAATAACGGTACTTCGCGTTGCAGTAGTTAAGGGACAACCGTTTGTGGGACATAGGGTAACAGACAGGCGGAAATAGTGGCTTGTCCCATTTCAGAAGTGGGTGTCCAGTCACTAAAGGGGTCACTGTAGTGTCTTAAATAGCGAGAGGGTATACCCTCTCGTTTTTGATGTCACAAACACATAACTTTACTTACCATAAGAATAAAGATATGAAACTTTAACCCCAGTTAGGAACACATACAACTTATAAACATGCAAAATATGAAGGATATCGGTCCATGCAATCTAGAGATATTCACATTTGAATTTTGTCATAGAAAATGCTGCTCTGGTGTCCAGTGTAGAATTACCCAAGCGCAGTCGCTAATTTATTCGGTGACCTTCACCTTGACACCCCTTGTTCCCAGTAGGACATGAGTATGAGAGGTGGGGTACCCAACATGTGTTGTCCCAAACTAGGGACACATCCACAATAGTGACAAGACACACCTCCCCTTTAGTGACATGCCTATTGCAACGCGACCAAACTTTTTCTGTTATTCAAGTCACTATTGGCGTCACTAAACATGTCACTAAGTGGTTTAGTGACCCATTCTATTGAAACGGGCCCCTGGTCCCAGTCCCTCATTTCATTTGGACAGGGACCCAGTCTAGATACCTACCCGCATTTGTTTTTAAATAAGTGGCACCTTGACTAGACTGGTTCCCTGTCCCATATTTCACCCAGTGAGAGCAACGTGTGGTCTAGACTGGTTCCCTGCCCTAATGAAATAAGGGGCAGGTAACGGGTTCCTACGTCCTTCACCTAGACTGTAGTAATCTCCGCCGAGTCCCCTAGTGGATACCCTGGGAAACAGCGTATCTGTCGGTCTGCCAATGTAGGCGTTACAAATAATGCACCACGAAACTGGAACCCGTTACCTGGCTTATAGTCTAACTAGGCCAGGCTTCCAGGCTATGTGTGGTCGACCTTGAACTTTCGCTGGTTCCTTGCTGATTTGTTGTGCCAATGAGACCCAGCACAACCTCTCTCCCTTATGAGATTCCCAAAATACCTTACTTCTACTTGTTTATGATAAAGGATGACAAAAAATGAAGTAATGGCAACCATTAGAAAGATAAATTTATTAGATGTTTCTCTAAAAACTGACAGATTCCGTCGAGTCCCTTGCGGATGACCGGGGAACAAGCGTAGTACCAGTTGACATTCCCAGCAGATCTTCTGCAGCATTACCCATAAAATGGCGGGCCTTACCTGGCCAATAGACCCTCTTCACACTGGCGCCATCTTGTAATAGCCGACATGTAGGTCATACCAGAACGAGGCGATAGGCTCTGGCCTGTAGCAGCCTCACTGCAGCAAGCGCCTATTACTATGATAGCAAAAATATAAATCGCTCTTCAGCCATGAATAAACGGCCGAATTTTATAATTAAAGCATTGTTAGAAAGCTAAGACTTGGGCCTATCTGTTGGCATATATATAATATACCTGTATTATGAGTAAGGTTTCCTGTCATAGACTGAACATCAGAATTGTTTAGGTAAAACCAATCGCAGCGTCACACTTATGTGCAAGTAGTGAATTATGTGAGTGAGCACATAGGCCAGGCTTCCAGGCTACACCTTGACCCACTACCTGTAAATGTCTGCTACCCTCCAAGCAGATGTTTCATGTGACCTGGAACTGTGCTTGAAGAGTCTGATATTTCTTTGACATGACCTGGGTTGGACCATACAAACCTCTTCGTTGGAACAGAGTGGAAAAGGGTGGCGGCCAATTTAACAATATATACTCAATGGGAGGGTGCGTAGAATACGGCACCCGTCTCAGACATATTCAAAAGTAGCAGCTCAAAATCTATACAACCGAAATTGGGCTAAAACGCATGTACATTTGGACTTGAATGCATCGACTTTATCCTTTTTTGTGTTTATTATTATTATTATTATTATTATTATTATTATTATTATTATTATTGTTGTTGTTGATGTTGTTGTTGTTATTATTATTATTATTATTGTTATTGTTATTATTATTATTGTTGTTGTTATTGTTATTATTGTTATTATTATCATCATCATCATCATTATTTTTGTTATTGTTATCATTATTATTATTATTATTATTATTGTTGTTGTTGTTGTTGTTGTTGTTGTTATTATAAGTATTTTTTTTGGGGGGGGGGGGGGGTGCAGGTACAGGTTTTCTCTCTATTCATATATAAGCAGGTCTCTCGCGAAGGGGACGGACTAATCGTCACATTGATCAACGCACGGCGCCACCATTGTAATGTGCATTGTTTGGTTTTAATTATTCATTGTTTTATATCCAAGTAATGAGTTTTTCCTGACAAAGAATTCAATGTATGATACCTCAATGGTTAGGCCTGCTCCTAACCTTAACAGGAACCTAATCCTATAGTATAACATATATGGTATCTTTCTGACCTTAATCGCTTGCATTGGTCCATAGAACTTTACCTTTGAAAAGATATACATTATATAATTCATGCTCAGAGGGTAATTATATCATATCAGACAATATAATATATATGCAACACGTATACATTATTATCCTACCCCTTGTATAAATCTCCATAGACTTAACATTGTGTGACTGTATACCACCGTTATGTCATCAAAATATTTATAAGTCACTGGTGACATATGAAGTTTAACGCATGTGACAGGGTAGGATAAAATCTAAACATCACGAAATTTCATATAATTGTTTATATGCAATTAATTGTCTTCCACTACAGATACCACTCAGCTCCGCTTCGTGATATCATTCCGCGAAGACAACTCATGCCATATAAACAATCATATGAAATAAATATGCATATGCACATGAAAAGAGATGATGACCATGTATAGGTCTGTATTGAGTTAAGTGATAAATATTCTGCCGAATATACACGTTATTTTATACCGGGGATGAGGCAAATATCACCAATTAATTATTTATCTCAATCAATACCCCAGCGCTTCTCCCAATGATAAATCTACATGTGTGCCTAGACATTCGTCTAAACCAATCATAATAAAAGCCCACACAATACGAAGAATTATATACATGTACCTAATCACAATCAGCGCCACAGCCTTTTGACTTTTCATTTTAAATAAGAACCCCAAGAGGATTTCCACGAAATCCAATTACAACATGGAGCACAGAATTGTATTATAAATCCATCTCCCTTAAAATGAAGTCTGTTTATTTCCGAGGTTAATTAATTATACGTGTTGATATTTTGGTTTGTTTTAGCAACGCCCTCATTAGAAACCGACCAGTTCTTATTGAAGTCCAGCACGAAGGCATTGTACTGAGGGTATTATACAGAAACGGCCTGATGCCTGTTGAATCGTGAGAAACACCGAGTTACGCCACAGCTTTCACGACGTCACGAGCGCTGAAACAAAGGGCGCCGCTGTAATCCCCTTAGCGTTTAGCGGCAGCTTGCTTCACATGGCAGCTTGCTTCTATTACATGTCAATCAGTTTGCGCGGGATTTGTGGCTGGGTGAGTTCCGGGTGCACAGGAGCTTTCAGGGCTACGGCGACGGGTTTTTCCCCCAGGGACGGATATCACGATAGAGAATCATTACACAGCGCACGGGCAGGTGAGCAGGACGGAGGTCTACTGCAGCGAGATTCACTTCAGTATCGGGTACTGCTTTCTACCATTATCCACATCTTGAGGAATACACCTTGGATATAGCACCTGTACTTGATTGAAACGTGACAACAGCTTTAACAACTGCTGGGATTTATTCTCTCCCCAATTGACACACACACGCAGAAACACTCTCACATACCCGTTCGGGCCAACAGTGTGAGCAACTAGGAATTCAGGTTAATTTTCTGTATACCTTCAGAATACTACACACAACGGGACACATTTATTGGAGCAGTTTACACGAGATATGGGGTGTGAAAAGGCAGAAGTGATTCATGCGCCTTACTCCGGTAAAAAGAGGGCGGTGGGTTGGCATCAGGAGGGTGTACCCCAGGATGGACAGGAGGAGAAGGAGGATACAGATGGTAGCGCCACAACCCAGGAGGAACAGCCCCGGGTCCCCCGGAATACCCCGCAGATAATTCTCCCCCAGGACGAGGACCCGGACGCCGAGGAGACGCCGGGGAGCGTCTCAAAACGCCAGCAGCGGAGAAAAAACCGACGCAAGAGGCGCACAAAGAAACCGCGAGGAGAAACCGAACACTCCACGAACCCTAAGTCCAGGTCGGGCGGGGATGTGCATTCTTTCTCCGACACCGAGCTACCTGCGCTGGAGAGGCATCACACGGAAAATAACCTGCGCGCAGAGACCCAGTATCCCGAGAAATCCACCTCGAGTTTGTCGTTACCGCCCATGCCGCTAGGAGTCGGGCTGACGCATCGCCCGAGTTGTTTAGGGCCCCTCCACAACGTGCCGCCACCGTCGACGAGTCAGGAATCCCCGCGAAGACGCGAGAATGCGAAGCGAACACCGCATCCGTTCCTCCGACACAGAGGGGTGGACTTTAGTGACTTTAATCTCAAGAATTCCCAGCTGGGGATGAATATGTTTAAGGCGACGAAAGAGATGCATGCGGATGAGTGCACAAAGAACTGTGAAGCCACACAACACGGACGCCACCTATCGAGCGGGTTAAACATTAATCTCCCCTCCCTCACAGGTGTCGCTTCTGGTGCTCGATTAGTGTGATTTAAATAATGTGTGGCATTGTTTTTCATGTGGAAACTTTGCATTTTTAATAACAAAAACTAGGATATGCATGTATTAAGATGTAAATGTACTACACAGAACTCTAGGATTATGTTGATACTATATCATATGACAACAGGACGAATACAGAAATATTACTTGTAAATATTATTTCTTATGCATGTGATGTGAATGAGGATATCCGAGGAAGCGCTGTATTGGTGACTAGGATATTTAATTATTAATTATTGATGCATCATTATTTGTGCAATTTATGTAGGAAATATCGCCCTGGTCCGTTATCGAGAGAATCTCCATGGTGAAAGGGCTGAAGAATTGTTGGAAACTTGGTCTCGTGATTTTATGTTAGTCAAAATGGAAATGAACGGATATCATATACAAAATGTATGAATAAACTCAGTTAAAACATTTATTTAGTGAGTATATGTATCAAAACCAATACGATGTATATTTTTTCGTGAAGAGAGGGGAAAATGTTGTTAATCCATGTATTATATTTCCACTGAATCATACATGACATGTATATATATATATTTGTTTAATCTATGATTATATTAGGAAATTTGAATGAATCATTGTGTATTTTGCATTGAATAAATCTGATATCTGATTAATAAATGTTAAAAAAAATCTACTTAGGGATTATCTTTACTTTGAATAAACCTTATAAAAACGTAAACATAAAAAACATTAATAGCCAGCGACGGGTTTTCTCAATGGAAAAATACTTTGATGAATTTGTGTGCACAATATTGAATAGATGTACTTATATAAAAGAAGAACGTGACAGGAGCTCTTTTAAGTAATCGTGTGAAAAACAACGAAATACATATAAGTGTTACTTGAACAAAACCATAAAACTCTAGTAACGCAGAAATAGCAATAAATATGCAAATATTTGTACACCTACACACATGCCTTTTGAGTCATACCCCCCCCCCCTCACCCACACGCACACCTACCTACACACCTACCTACACACCTACACACACTCTCTCCCTCTCGCTTTGAGACCAGGGGCCCGTTTAATGATCTAGGATCCCATACGGCATATAGCCTATGATCCATGAGCGCCACCATGACGCCCCCCGAGTAGGTGTTCTTCACTAATGGAGATGAAAAAGTAGGTGTTTTTCACTAAAGGAGGTGGAAAAGAAGTGAGCGATAATTGGGAAATGCCACAACTTTAGCCTTGCTCACATATTTATATAAAGTGTTCCATTTGGAAAATATCATGTCTTGGGTTCAATCATTATGTCATCCTGCTTTGGGATGGGTGTAGAGAGTCAAGGGAACCATGGTAAAATACTGAAAGGCAGTTGAATTTCGTAAGAACAAAGAGCCAGAATACAGGTTTGTCCCCCGACCACCTAGTGACTGCTTCGTGAACTAACAATGGCTCTGTCCCCTTCAGGAAAACCATTTTCTGTACCTCGTACAAGGGTTATCATTTAATATCTGAAAAACTCAGCAATGAGAGATGCAATAAACTACTTAAAAAAAAGAAGATATTTAAGTCTGTTCGCTACGACAGTACAGTATTAGCTCTCCATAAGGTCGTCCTCAAGTGTTGAATAAAGTTGACCAACATCTTCCCTGGGTCTCTATGGCGTACAGAAAAGGGTCTTCATGAACGAGCCTAGATTATTCAACAGGCCCCAGGCTCAGAAACAAGAGGCGACAAGTCTAGCGCCACTTGTTAACGCCTTAACACAATGCGATTAACTGAGAACTTCCCGAGCCTCATTAGGCCTGTTTCTTTACGTCGCCGGCTGTGAGAAACACCAAGCTAGCTCGGCAATACAATCCATACACCAACAAGCAAAGATGAAAGGCATTACTCGCCAAATAAACCATAGAGATTAATGACATGAATGTGGAACAAGTGGGCTGTTGCGTTGGTATATACTGTTCACCACATACATGTATTTTGGTGCTGTGTATAGCGAGAGGAAATTTAGCATCCACCTAAAAACTTTAAGCTGGAGCCACACCAAGCGAGTATTGCAGCGATTTCCGTAATCACCAACGCAAAATGACGTATATGTGAGGTATTTCTTCATATTTCACCTGGTTATTGCTTCCGAACTATCGGTGGGAGATATGACTATCAAATAATATCTCACATGCACGTCATTTTGTGTTGGCGATTCCGGAAATCGCATCGTTTCTCGCTTGGTGTGTCTCCAACTTCATGCTGGGCAAACACCAAGCGAATAACGGCAGCGACCTCCAGAATCGCCACATGAATTTGCGTGTATGTGTGATATCATTTCATAGTAATATCTCCCACCAATGATTTAGCATCTCTGATGCAATAATCAGGTGAAATATGAAATAATTGCTCACATATACGCCATTTTGTGTTGGCGATTCCGGAAATCGCCGCGTTACTCGCTTGGTGTGTCTCCAACTTGATGCCGGGGACACACCAAGCGAGAAACGGCAATGATCTCCAGAATCGCCAACAAAAATTTGCGTGTATGTGCGACATTATTTCATAGGAATATCTCCTGCCTATAATTAAGCATCTTGGAAATAATAATAAGGTGAAATGTAAAATGATATTGGTGCTTTTTTTCGTTCCGTTGACGTCAGTCACGGTTGGAAAAAAAGCGGTTGGTGCAAGAGTGTTTTTCAAATTGCCAAGCCCCGTCTTCCTATATAGAAATGTAAAATAATAGCTCACATATAGGCCATTTTGTGTTGGCGATTACGGAACTTGCTGCGTTTCTCGCTTGGTGTGTCTCCGGCTTCAGGAACTCTGTATGGACATGCCGGAGCATACGGATATGTTGTATGTACTCCGGGCTGCAAAAACCGGTGCATACGGAAAAATAGTGCATATGAAAAAATAGTGCATATCTAAGTGAAGTAAAATCACCACGCCACCAGTTGGATAAATATTGAAAATAAATACAATAAAGACTGGCTTCAGATAAAAGCGGATGTAAGCTCCTTTGAGTTAACTCTACGCAATATCCTCGCTTACACTCGGATATTACTACTTGTCAACTTCCCAAGGCATACGGCATTTGTTTCTTTATTAACATCATTTCAAACATAGTCAATTATCGACCACTTTTACGGCCACTTTAACAGTCATAATAACTGCCCCTTAGAAACTGTAAACGCAGACAACAATATTCTCTAAGTTCTCACAGTACAATAATTTGAAAATCTAACATAATCTGAGTCCATACTTAATCCACACTGCATGTTTTTTTTCCTAAGCAATATGATAAAAATAGTTACTCACATAGAGTAAGACTGACGTTATAAACACTTACCAGCGTAAGTTGGGATCTCATGGGTTTCTCACGAGAAGAGTAGATCAGAATACTACAATAGTATAAACTTTTATTTCAGCATGGCTCGAAATAAATCATAACAGAAAAAGTATATCTGAGTAGATTAATACAGAAAAGAATAGCAGGATTAAGTTTAGCACTACACGAGAATCTCACTCTCGTGGCCTTTCAGTCTCCATGCCTAGGTCTGGTTCACTCTGTCTCTATGTGCGGGAGAATCTCCAAGCGGATCCTACCGGAATCTACACGTTTCATATTAGGTAGGTAATCAGGTCTAATTGAAGGACTAATAAGATATATGTCACTCTGACAAATTACTTACGGGATCAGTCTATTAAGTTGAAGTGGAGCAAATATAGAAAACAGTATGTATATAACAAAAATAGAATAAAACTGGCAGGTAACAATATGAAGGTTCATCACTTTTATACATACTTCTATGATCCCTTAAGGCTTTGGGTGTTTCTTAATTTCGATTTTCAATTATATTTTTGTAGTGTTTAGAGTTTAACTTTACTACAGCGTCATTTATTTTATATACACTGCCTTATGTAGGGGGAACACATTTCATAGTACACAAGACACCAAGGAGTAAAGATGGCTGCCTAAGGAAGTGTTACTCCCTAGTACATCAAATCCACTGAAACACCACAATTTTGACCTAATCTTTCGCTAAAAAATCGTGGTCATAAAAAAAACAAAGAAAAAAAAGAGACATGAGCTCTAAGACTCATGGAACCAACCGTTTTTCTATACAGAATTCAAATATAGAATCAAACCTTGTCAGTAATTACCAATACAGGAAACATAATACCTGATGTATAACAGATCCAAAGAATTGCAGACTATACAAATGCTGCTGAAATTACAAAGTCTCACTGACATGAGATACCACAGATGGCTGCTGTTTACAAAATCTTATCTCACCCCAGATATTTTTTCTCCATAGACTTAACATAGGGAACTCGTATCTAACGCCCATTAGATATTTATGAAAAATATCCAATGGGGGATTAATGTCTCAAATGATAGCCCATTAGTCAATGTTAAGGGTGAGATAAATTCAGAAACCCATTTTAGTTTAGGGTCAGAGCTCGATCCCATCTCATTTGAATCACTACATAATTCACTCGGCTTCGCCTTGTGAATTACTACGTGATTCAAACTCGATGGGATACGGGCTCAGACCCTAATCTTTCATGGGTTTCCTCTATAAAATCTAAGGTTACGTTTAGGATTCTAGACCACAGTAAACATATAATATGACAAGTAACAAAACCACACAGGTTCTATCTTACAACACTCTGAGGATCAACTGGAACGATGAGGACCCAGAAATGGTTTGTTGTTTCCTTTTATGCTTTGAAATTGCACACATTTTCCTATTTTGGCCCAGGTACGTTTTGCGGACAGAACGGTCATTGCTACCCTCTCCTTCGAAATATTTGTGTAGAGTCATTTAGTCTAGAAAGAGATGGGACCTCACCACAGTCTGAGCACAGTGGAGACAGATATGGTGTCCACTCCACCAACATTGCAGCGTAAATGACGCCGTCTGGTGAGAGTTGGCCGCACTACAGACTGGTCCTCGCCACAACGCTTGTGGCGCCATCTACGGTTAAACGGCATAAGTCCAGAGTGCCACCTCATCTTTACATGTATTCTTTGAATTCTCATTAGCGATTGAAATTTTATATTGGGGTTGATTAGGCTAAATATCTAGGCAGTTAAAATGGCAAATGTTTAACCAATCACTCCAGAGAAGTCGCTGTTGCAATTGGAGAATGATTAATTTTATGTGACCTAGAAATATCCCGTTATAATGAATTATAAATGATTAATCATCTGACAAAATGTTACATTCTACATATTTCCAAATAAATAACCCTTTCTCTCCGCCATTTCCAACAAGGAATAGTATTACTTTTACTGCTTGCTTTTGGTGAATGTCTAGTTGTGCTTGGGCAATTTTACCTGGAACGAGATCACTGGAGCAGGTGCAACGCCAAGCCTGACTTTGTACTCCAGGAAATCTTTCTTTTTTTAATAAGATAAAAACCTAAAAAAACTCACTTTACGAACAGTTGCATAAACACCTGCCCAATCCTAACTCTATCACCAGATCTCGTACTCTGGTCCAATACTCAATGTGAACTTTCCTGGAGAAAACAAATAGTGTAATCTAATGTACTCGGCAAGTGTCAGGAGTGACTGTCAGCGACCCCTGGAGGAACCAAAGGCCACCCGCAGTCTGCAGGCTTAGATCTGGGTTGAGTGCCAGGACCAGGTGGCCTCAACGTAAGTGTATCATCTACCAGACATGTTGGGGTGCACCCCTCTCATAAGATCTCACACTCTCTAAGTCGTATTCTGTACTCTCACTCCGCTCTATGAAGAAGAATTCTTAACGAACTAGGCTTAGAGCCTTGAGAATTCACTGGCCTGCCTCCCGTGCTAAAGAAATGCTAAAGAAATGTAACCCAAAGGTTCTTATAATCTCAATGATGCCACCCAGCGGGAATACAGTGTGCCAGTGGATTCTCAAGGCTCTATGCCCAGTTCGTTAAGAATTCTCGCATAGAGTGCAATGAGAACCTTGTACAGAATTACAAGACTTAGAGAGCGTGAGATCTGATGAGAGGGGTGCACCATGTACGTTGTTTGAATGGGCACAGCTGCCATAAGGAAAAACCTTCAGTCACCATATCTTCCATTACATTAATTTTGGTTTTATTGTGACATTCACAGCATACAAAGATTAAATTCTCATTTATTCAGCTTTTTGTTGTTGCCTGTAGACTACACCACAAGTGCATTTACAACTGTTCATAAAATCCATCTGTAAAGTTCCTGTATATAAACAACATGTTTCTAGATTATGTATATATATATATATATAGTCCTCATATATAGGCTATGCTTTACAGTTTAAATAACATTAGAGGTGCCTGACCTAACTGGGACACCTTGTTGAGTCTGAAATGTTTATTATTAAAGATCTGGCTTGATTCATTTCATTTTTCTTTTGACAGTTGGTTCTCTCTATTATCAGAATGAGACATGATTTAGATTCTTTAAACTGCGGTACAATAATCTAACAGATCCCATTTAACAATCGGTGTGATGTGTCACAGCTTGTGGTATATTGTTTGAGGGTATCAATCAGTGATTAAAGAGAAGTTAGAGAGCTGGTGGTTTGAGAGATTTCATTGATTGACAATCTCTGGTATGCCTACATTGTAGTTCTCATCACTGGTGCTAGGAGCGTGTCGGTTCCGGTTAGTTAGAAACGATCGGTTTCTGGATGTACAGGTGGCTACTTTAAACTAAACCGGTTCCGAACAAGTGGTGCCATTTTATATAGAATGAAACAAAAACCCTGCAAAATGTGTAACTCCAGAGATGCAGACGCCAAATCCACCCAATACTTTACTGACAAAATTGGATAGATAGACAATCAATGGTTTTGTGGACACGAGAGGTCGACGAGTAGTAATACACGAGGGTACTATGGAATCAACCTCGAGTGGTTTACAGAGCCGCCTGTCCACAGAATCAATGCTTGTTGTATTTATCATCCATCTTCTAGAATAAATAAAAACCTAATGTTGCCATATATAGGATATATCAGTAGGGACTCTCCACAACAAAGGGACTACAACTCTATTTAGGAGTGTATTTCCCCTCATTAATGGCTTTCAGGCCAATAATTAATGGGTTTCAAATCCGTAAGTAATGGGTATGGTGTCTGACAACCTAGAGCTAATGGTTTACCATGTCACATGACATTTTTAGGTTGGACTTTGTAATCAATGGATGATAAATAAAGACATGACTGAAATGTAGGACAAAGTCATTTCTCCCCAGGATATTCACTCTCAGGGTACATATCCCACCTGTACTCTTCACTCTCCCCTCTATTTCCCTTTTGTGGCCAACGTGTTAGTCTATGAGATATACATATTGTTTTCTGGAAAATGGTGGGAGAGAAACCTCACTCTGAAGTGGGAATCACACGGTGGGATTCCTGTACCTCAAAGGATGTTTGTTTGAGACAAATCCTGCTGAGATTCATGTACCTCACAGGGTGTTTGTTTGAGACAAATCCTGCTGAGATTCATGTACCTCACAGGGTGTTTGTTTGAGACAAATCCTGCCGAGATTCATGTACCTCACAGGGTGTTTGTTTGAGACAAATCCTGCTGAGATTCATGTACCTCACAGGGTGTTTGTCTGAGACAAATCCTGCTGAGATTCATGTACCTCACAGGGTGTTTGTCTGAGACAAATCCTACTGAGATTCTGTACTCAAACACAATCTCTTTATCTAAATTGCAGCGTTCCATTTCCCTGAGACATGTTTCCCCCCTGTAATTGTCGGCGACATTTACCCCTTAATAAGGAACAGACATCATGAAATTTTGAACCCTGTGAGGTACATGTACACGAATACCACCGTGTGAATTCCACTTAACAGAACATGTTTCTTCCATTTCAAGATAAACTCTCCCCAGATTCATCGCTCTGATTCCATCATACATTCACGGTGATTAAGAGTTGAATACTCACTCGCGCGTACAATGAGGTCAGCCTCTGGACGGTTGGCAGCGCCCTCTCGTGTGAGTAGCGGTGTGCAGCCACACCTCACCTCTGACCTCCAAGCTGTCACACCGCAGTCGGGACCAGATCAAAGCCCACACCTGGTCAGTTTCAATCAGACACTCTGAAAGAGGCACAGGTCTCTACCGTCCCACAGGTGCGATAACTTCTTACTGCCACCTGAAAGGCTCACCTTGTGTACGTTGGTTTATGAGTAAGCTATCTTTCATGTGGTGTTATTCAAATTTAACCGCCACAAATTTCCCAAACCAGAATCCGGTAGTTATTGCTATTAACAATTTCACACTATAGAATGCTACTCAGTGAAACTGAAAGATATACAACCTGATTTTCTTCAATAAAGTATAGGCAATGATTGCGACTGAGAATACAGACCGGTTGGGAAAGATTGACAAGATAACTTCAAGGTGTATATTGTGAAAGAAGAAGAGGGTCATATAGAGACTAAACCGTCCTGACACTTTCAAACGGAGTTGGCTTAGTCCTGAAATCCACCCCAATCCGGGCAGGATGACATCCCGTGGGTTTACCGGCCGCGTGAAATCCGCACTGACAGCCCAACACCTGAGGCAATAAGATTGGCCGAGTACAAAGAAGAAGGTTTCCCCGGGTTAGCCAGCCCCACTGCTCCGTTATATAAGACAGGGTTAAGGGCTAACCCTAGATGGCTTCTCTGTTTTTCATCCTAATCTAGGTTTGTATTTATTTAGCAGTTGTTTTGAAACCTCTGTTAATCTTGTCCCAATATTATACAAGTTTTGTAACGTCTTATATTTGGAATTAAGTCCATGTCTTTGATTTGAATACAAATGTTCTTTCCTCAAATCTGTCTGTGCTATTCGTAAATCTATATCTTTTTAAGGTTTTTATTATATTTCACAACTTACAATCTGCTATTGCAAGTTTTCATTGCAGTGTCCAGAAGATACAGAATCTATGTACATGTTTTCTTCCAGCAAATGGGTAACAACTTGTAGTTTTATAATAAAGCATCTTCCATAAGAATGGAGTATCTTCCATTAGATAAGATTATAAACGTTTGAACCTACGAATGTTTATTATCAAGAGACGTCACGAGTTTGAGTCTGAGTTTATTTATTTCACGCATTGTGTTGGCTCCGTAATTTCCCGAGTCGAAGACGAGTGAGATTACGGAATGAGTGATATAAATTCTCAAACTCAAACGAGTGGCGTCTAGATTCTATCCTATCCCATTTCCGTATTTTTTTCAGCATTAGAAAGTAATGACATAAACACTTTATGTCACCCCCGTGACATAAACAAATCCCATGTTAAGCCTATGGCATTTTTTTTTATTAGGGGTAGGATAAAGTACAATATTTCTATATTGGTATGTTCAACTGTTGACGCCAGTACCTTTTTAGGGGGATCTATAAAACTAGCACAGTTATTTGTTTACTGTTTATCATTTCTTATCTTTCGATTCAATATTGGGTAATCTCTGTCTATCGAATCGAAATATAATTTCTTTCATATTTGGAATAACCATATTTTAAGAACTTGCACCTGGTCTCTTGGTTATCTTGTTGCTCCAAACACAATCAATATGCTTGGAAGCATTATATAGAGGAAACCTATGAAAGTCTATGGTTAGAGCTCCATCGAGATTCAATATCGTAGTAATTCACACAGCGAATCTGTGTGAATTACATAGCAATTCCAATGAGATGGGATCGAGCTCTGACCACATACTGGAATAGGTTTCTGAATTGATCTCACCCCTCACATTAACTAATTAGCTAACATTTGTGATATAATCCCCCATTGAGTATTTTGTCTAAATACTCCATGGGCATTGAATATGAGTTCCCAATGTTAGGTCTATGGGGAAAAATACCAGGGGCGAGATAAATGATAAAAATATACTCCTTGGAGAGAATTCAGAACTGTAGATTTACTTTTCATTCGGTTTCATATTCAAATAAAGAGGGTACAGAATTGGCAGGTGTGAAGAAGTTGAACTGTCAATGAACCTTGACAGCTCAAGATGCGATTAACATTGAATGTTCGTGAAAGGTGCGAACTGTTAATGCTCACTTAGCATAAACAAATCACCTTAGAATAATTTCAGAATTGTTCTGTTGTCCAGCCACACCCCACCATCTGTTCCAGAGACCTGTTTCAGTCAATAGAAGTGCTCCATGGTATCTTTAACACATTGATCATGAGACTCCACAGGGTTAAGCTGGCATCTGTGCGTTTGCTCATCATGACAACCCCAACCCGGGTTTCACACGTCCACCCGACCCCCATGCCCTGTGAGGTTGATTAGCTATGCAGCAGACAGGTAGGCTAATTAGATCTCACCTGGGAAGGGAGGTGGGAGAGGTCCTTTACACCTTTATCATTCTCCGAGGAGAGGAGGGTGCGGATTTCCATGCCCAGCTCTCAGCTTTGTGTCAACACTCTCCCAGTCAGCACAGGAGTCAAAAGGCAGCCAGGAGTCATCTCTAGGCATTCAGGTCGGGTTAACAGCTAAATTCATAGTGTAAATAAGGCCTCAGTCGCACCCTCAATGCCCTACTGATGACCCATGTCCCCACAGAGCCGGCGCTTCCACCGTCTAATATCCCTAAGTCGTATTCAAACTGCGCCATGCTATTTGATCCAGTCCGGGCAGAGCTCCGCCAAGACGAGTCCAGTGTCAACAGGCTCTGGAGTCCAGCGTCAACACGCACTGGAGGCGGCGGGGTCCGGTAGAGGGCGGTGCTGGCGCCACCTCCGGGTCTCCTAGACGACGGCTGGACACACACAGAGGTGTGCATCTTCACGCCTATTTCCATGACAACCGGGGATGTTTGCACACGGCACCAAATGCAGCGGGACGGGAAGTGACGTGTACATGATGCGCAGGCAGGATGCGCAAACACTGGCCAGACGCGGGGGTTCTAAGGTGGTCAGATGGGATATGGTGGTTTGCACTAGACGATTCTCGCTGGCGATTTTGGTATTTTGTAGCTCCTGACGACTTTCAGTAGTAAGGCCTGGCGTCCACTTACTACGATAGAAATTTAGACCTCCCGATATGGCTTCGATGCAAAAAGTCAATATCGGAGACATATCGGAAAGATGCAAAATCATAGACATATGTCTAGACATGCCAATCCACCACGCATTGTATGGGTTTTTCATCGGTGTCTTATCGCAGAAATATGGTCAACTGCCCCGATATCAGGTGACCGTCCAACGCGATTTTGATTTTTTATCGGGAGGTGCATCATAGACCATATCACAGCCATATCGTAGTAGGTGGACGCCGGACCTTACACTATAGAAATTGTCTAAAGTAAATGCCAAGCATGTGGCAACTGCAGAAGTCTGATAACATCGGACCACTTAATTCGGCACCACCTGATGACTATTGATCAGGCTCTGACGCCTGTGACTATTTCAATCAGGCTTGAACTAGTTGTCTAGATAGGCAGAGATTCTGTGAAAACTTAAAGTCATCAGTGTAAACCCTCGGGTACATTGTGAGGTCAATGACTTTAGCTGGGACATTGCCACCACCTGACGACTATTGGCTTGACGATCTACAGTCATCACATTTTTAGTCGTCCAATGTAAACGCCGGGTAAGGGTTGTCCAAAAATAGGGAGCAGAGGGAATAACAAGGATAGGAGGAGTGATTGATGATTGTATGTCTTATGGATCAAGTCTAAGTCTATCTAGATCGTGGATGTTGCTTAAGTAAACAGTGAGATTATGTTTATCCTCTAGTCCCAAGATTTAGGATCTAAGTATATTATAACCCTATTGAACATAGACATAATATGGATGATAAATATGCAAGTTATGAATTATTCTACAGATCACAATGACCTTGCCGGGTATATTGAACAATGCTACACATATTAGATAAAAAGAAATATTCACAACCAACTGTTGGGTCATGTAGTGAGGTGTAGGAAGCAATTGAGTGTAGGTTCTATCTTAACGATATTGGATAAATTCCTTTGCATTGAGGACTAAAACATAACACATTGGTATCATTGTCATTTGTATTTATTATAAACCTGTACAATTACAATTTCTCTGTACAAATGTATAGTTCACAAAGGCATATACAAAGAGTATAGTCAGCTGTATAAAAGTATGAGGCAATCTGATAATCCAGTAGAAAAGTGATATTCTCCTTCGTCTTTTGCTACAATTCCCCAAGAAAATATCACAAATCCCACGTTAGTGAAATGGTCAGGCATGTAGTTGTCTTGGCATGTATACGTTAGCCAACATCGGGTCATTGCACATAGTTGATAGATTCTGGAATAGGGACTTGAAAACCCCAATAGATCCTGAAACTTTTATTTTCATTTGATGAACATCTAGATAAGTATATATTCCACTTTCCTTATTTCTGAGATAAGTAATAGAAGAATATGATGATGTTTTCGTTGTGGCAGGTTTCTCGTTGGAAAAGACCACACCTGTTGTGGAAACTGGGACGAAATAAACGTTTGTTGGCAATTATCATCAATCAATGTGACTCCCACGTCTGAGATTATTTTACAAAGTACTGTGGTTCAGACAAATATATTTGCCTTTCTGTTTTATACATGGATCATATATTCTTAACTTTGTATCAGCAATTTACAATCAAAGAAGGTGATATCTCTTCTAGGGGTGTTGGCATTTATCACATTACTATTTCATGATTTATTATGGCCGGGTCGTTATATAAAGCACATCGTAGAATCTCGACAAGTTTCTAGGTTGCCATTATAACTCTGTTTTAGTTTTAGAAGCATTCAGAATTAATACTCGATCACATGGTGATAGGACCAATCAGCATTCATGTTAAATCGTAATCACATCACGGATACTCCAGCTAGATTATTCAATTCAACAGAATCAGAAATGAAATGAGTACATGTTGGGAGTCCCAACTCCATGAAGTTTTATCTCACCCTTGGTATTTTCCCCCAACTTAACATTGGGAGCTCATATCCAACGCCCATTGAGTATTTAGAAAAAATGGGGGTTGATATTACAAAGGTTAGACCATTAGCCAATGTAAAAGGTGAGATAAATTCAGAAACCTATTCAAGTTTACGGTCAGAGTTCGATCCCATCTCATTTGAATCGCTACGTAATCCATGCGGCTTCGCCTTGTGAAGGAATAGAGGGAAACTATGTTCCGGTGAAAGGAAGTCAAAGTTACGAGGTAAGGCTTGGAAAAATTACTGCCCAAGGCCCTGGCCGCGGGCAGTAATTTTTCCAAGCCTTACCGAGTAATTTTGACTTCCTTTCACTGGTACTTGGTTTCCCTATTCCTATATACCTTCAAATGTGGTTTAATAAGAGACAATCTGATTGGTCTAAATGTCAACCTTGGGTAGTATACGGCAACCTTGGGTAGTATACCAACCTTGGGTAGTATCAGATAGTTACTCCACCCCCCAGAGCGTGGTGTAAGCATAGAGTGTACAGCCATAGGTATATAGGAATACGCGATTCAAACTCGACAGGATACAACCTCTGATCCTAAACTTTTTAAGGTTTTTATTTTGGCTGGAGGATAACAGTAGGCTACGATTTACGTGCCTATATCCATGTTACTCCAGGCTGGAAATTACGAAATTACTTTCATAGGTTTCCTCTATAATACATTATTGTTTTTTTTTAATTCTCATAAATACCAGCAATCTCAATGTATCGTCATAAACCCAGAAACGTCAGTATTATCACAGAAGAGCTCGCCATGATAGTTGGGTGTTGGATTCCGGCCATGTTTCTCTCCCAACACCTGCCGTGTCGTGTGTCCGCCCTCACAGAGGCGGCCCAGTCACCTTCCAGTCACCATCCAGGTGTGATTAATACCCAGCACCGCGGTGGAAGACCCCTCTCTGCTCGTTTTGTGTATTTACCGCCAAGTAATTTGACTTCAAATACTTCTCTCAAGATTTACGTCAGCTCCCATTATCTTTCACGATAAACCTGCAAAATATAAACAGGGTGGAACGGTTAGTGTTTATTCCTGTTTACATTGTATATATAAATGGGTATTATGAGGAATATATATTCAGGGATTTTACATCTAATTTAGACTAATTATGATAGCATATAGAGCACGAAGAATCATCTGAATCACAGGAGAATAATAATTCTTAAAACATGGGATGTAGGTAAGATGGGAAGTGTAGTTTGTAAATATATATATAAGTGTGTTAAAGAGTATGTCCTACATTATAATTATATTTTCATTGTATATTTTCATACTTATGTGTGATATATATCAGTACACTATTGTTAATATACAGAAATCCCCATTGTTTGTAATGCAATATATACCCTAGACAATAATACTATCTATTTCTGCTGTATATAAATAATACACATTAGCTGAGTCTTAATCATCCAAGTCATGTTGTTGTATGCGTCGAGCTAGATGAGCAGACGACAATTACCTTAATTATTCGGTTGAGTTGCCGCTCTGTCTCAGGGTGACCAGTCAGGCGGGTTGTAGCTTGTTCCACACACCGTGGGAAGTACAGGATCCAGACCCTGTGAGAATCTCAGTACAGGGGAGTAGAGACCGACCACTCCCTGCAGATGATCCTGAGGGGGGACTTGGTCCTCAGGGAGTTGAGAGGATAAGTGGAGTGGTTGATCCTTGATGTGATGAGATGATCCTTGCCTTTTACCGTTAATCCTGGTGTTTAGATCCTGGATTAGGATCGCTGATAATCACTCTCCCCCCACATTCTTCCATCGTTTTTTGGCACATGGCGCAGATATGTTCTCAGTGAACACTTGATGAGGATATAATTTATAATTTTTTAACAACACACTCCTCTGTTCTCCCACATCGTGGCTGGGGAGCAATCAAGTGTTTTTTTTTTATTATCATCATTTTTGGCTCTCACATTGTAGCAGCTCCACAATGTCAGACGTTATTTCATTTCATTATCTTACACATTTACACACATATGTATATTGAGCACCATTTTGAAATTTGTGAAATCTCAGTGATACACGCCACGTATGATAATAATACTACATGGCAGGTGTACCACTACTGTTAACATTGATTGGGCATTGCATCTAGTCAAAGAACATCATCGTCTCTTGATGACGGAAAGAACCTCAGCCGTTGGCTATACGTGGCTCGCGTAGTAGAAACCGTCTCTATGTGGTCCGTTGTTAGCGCCCCCCTGATTGGCCAGGTTCCATTGGCCACCTGTCCGCGCCATATTGGAGTTACCATGGTAACCCGAGTCTGGCTGCAGCACCAGGTGAGGGGTGTCCTGATGGGAGGAAGTGTCTGATTGGTGGGAGGGGATCCGGCGAGGGGGGGCTGGGGGGTGTCGGTGCCCCCCTCCCGCCCCGCCCGAGGGTCTCGCTGACCTCTCGCGGTCACTGTCTCTACGAGAGTTGTTGGACAACTTCCGGTGGACGCCCGGTGGCAGGGCGCGCGTGGGGAGGCCTTTCTCCTTGGTGGGCGTGGCGATGGGCGATAGATCGGCTCCCTCTGTAAAACAGGAAAACACACCATGAGTTACATGCTAAATGTAGATTATAGAGTGCATAAAAAGTACAGTTTACTGTTCCTGCCAATGGTATATTAAGAAAGAAACTGATGAGTGTTTAGTCTGTGTCACTGTTCGCCATCAAGTTTGGAGCGCGCAGTAATATGAACGAGGCGATAGCTGAATGAATATCTAGAAGCGCTTCAAAGGAGATGGCGAACGGGGACTCAGACCATACACGAATATGTTTCTGATTTTATCTTAGCCTGGAAATATTTATCTGTTTATTGTCCGTTGAGCCAATCCAGGCTAAGATAAATGTTGGGGTATATAGTGCACAGTGTACAAATTGCTATTCCTGCCAGTGGCACATATGCCGTGTTAATCTATTAATCACTCAATTTTCCCCATACACATGGACATTCTAAGTAGACATAAAATGTTTAAAAAAAAAGACAAAAGAAAGAGAAGGCACAGTAATCAATCCCATGTTATTTGAGATGCAGGTGCTTTCCCTCACGACTCTGTCTGAGAATTCCGCTATTGGTGCATAGAAATGGTCCAAATAATTAAGCAGGTTGTGACTCACCCTCCTTAGAAAACACAATAAACATTAATCAGGTAAAGATCTGAGAGGAGCAGTCACAGAACCGGACAGAACCGGTACCCTGACACAGTGAGTCCTCAGATCAGTCACTCCGAACTGGTCACCTTTCCCCCTCTCTATGCCTTCCCTAAAAAGTGCCACCAGGTGTGAAAAGTCCCTAGTTAGACACCACTTCCCATAGAAATACACAGGGAACTCCCTTTTCACACTGCAGTATTGTCAGGAGAAGGGTAGAGGAAAAACAGCCAAAATCAACCCATCAACTTCCCATTGCGGGGTGGGAGGTGGGGTGTTTCTGAAAGGATTCTGATTGGATTTCACGGCCTGGCAGTAGAGCGTGGTCGGCAACGGAACGGGGGCAATGAGTACGGCGGAGGAGGGCGCCCGCAAAGTGGGTGTGAAATTGCAGCTGGGTCCAAGACTCGGCCAAGACTGAACCTGCAGGGTGGTCGAGTGGTAGGTGTACGGTGTGGGAAGAAGTACCGATATGACTCCCCAGCTATATATACCTCCAGGAAGATTCATTTCCGGAATACACGGAAAGAGAGTTTGCCATATATGGTCATATGCAAAGTGGAAAAGGGAGTGTAAACAAACTTTGGAAGTATATCTCTTTAAAAATTGACGAACCCATTGCTTAGCAACTGCATTACATTTTATGCAGAGCAGTACAGACTTGAATATCAAAGTGCATGAGCTCTGCATTTATATCCCATTTAATGAGTTACATATGCTGCAGGCTGTGGTGTGGCATTAAATGCAGCGCAGCCTTGGTGGACTATTTTGCATTGATATACTTCCACAATCAGTTTGTTTACGCTCCCTAAAATGAAACCCTGTTTTCATGTATCGCCAACACAAAGTGGCGTGTGTGTGAGCTGTTGTATCATATTCCACCTGATTTTTGTTTCTGAGACTATATTATCGGTGGGTAATATTACTATGAAATGATATCTCACATATACGCCATTTTGTGTTAGCGATTCCTGAGATCGCTGCAGTTTCTCGCTTGGTGTGTCCTCGGATATGTATATTATAAGACAAACCAAGCAAGAAATGCAATGATTTCCGCAATCCCCTACACAAAATGGCGTGTATGTGCGATATTCTTTCATGGTGGGATCTCTCACCGATGATTTAGCGTTTCAGAAGCAATAGTCGGGGAAAATATGAAATACTATCTCACATACTCGCCATTTTGTGTTGGTAATTCCTGAAATCGCTGCATTTCTCGCTTGGTTTGTCCTGACAGGGTTTAGGAAGTTGGTGAGAACCGTTTGGGGGTACGGGGGGCTACCAAGAGCAGTCTAGTAACGTTTATGAGAAAAAATAGCTATATTTTGGGATGCAAAACCATAGGTTTTGTGCCTTCGTAAGGTCTTTGTCATAGTTAAGAAGACTAGATCAGGCTCATAGACCAGACAGAGTGAAACCATTAGGTGCAAACTTCTTGTGGATGAATCCAACCAGAAAGTCGCACATTGTGTCATTCAATAGCTACTTGTTAGACCAAGATAACGGCCCCTAATCATATAAACAGAAACCACTTTGTTCACATCCACCAACTGACTCAGTATATAGTTGAAATATATGATTCTAGTTACAATAATCATATCCCACACTTTTGATATAAAAAAAACCCACCTCATTTATTGCACCTATAACTTAATATGTGCTACTTTTTAACCATCAAAAAGAGGAAAGCAACCACCCCGTGACATAAATAGGTGGATTGTGTATGGTGTGCCAATACTAAATGACTTTTAACCCGTGGGAACTTTACACCAATACATACAAAGGACAGGTAACACAGGAGTGTGAAACCCACCATTGCACGTTGAGATGGGAGAAAGTTAAGTGCCTTGAAAATAGATCCAAGACGGGACAGACTTTATCTGGCCTGGGGCTTCCCCCTCTATTACAACGCATACAGGGCAATCAGTCGCAATACTATTTACCTGTATTTACCTGTATTCGCCGGGGAGACGAATAAGAAGGGGATATCAGGTGGGAAAACACTCTCTGACTGACGCTAATTCCCACCAATTACATTGTACCTTGAGATTCTTCACAAGGGAAAACATAGGTAATACATTTTACACTGATTATTCTACTTGATATCGAAACTAACATTCTATTCTAAATAAAGATAATTTGAACTAAACTAGGAGCAAATAATATGTTAATCATTGATGAATGAGTGTGCAATTATGAAAGAATAATAATAAAAGGTTTCAGTTACATTCAGTCTATGGATAGTTTTCTGTAAGTTGTAACCAACTTCCACCCACTCAACCTATTTCTGCAACCACCTGAGTCTAGGATCCAAACATATCAGCACCAGTGGGTCAATGAGGTATTTTGGTCTCTAGTGATTGGTCATGGTCAGTTGGGCATGCCTTTAAGACCCTGAGACACTGGCACCCTGACCCTTTCCAGCTCTCACAGTGAAATGCACGCAGATAGTGAAGGGATAGATTTTTCTCAGCACACTGAAAGTGTATGTGAGCACTCTAACCTTTAATAGGCAACGTATATAGAGCGCATAAGCACGCTCTAATAAATAAAAATAAGGAACATCCCTGTTGAAAATACATACAGTAAAACCCCGCTTCTGGGACACCTCGCTTAAGGGGCACCCCGCTTAAAAGGACAGTTTTCTCGGAACAGAAATTCTTATTTAGTTTATTTAAACCCCACTTAAGGGGGCACTTTGCTTGGAACGGAGGGTGTCCCCTTAAGCATAGGCTTAACATTGGGTCACTGTATTCGGTCTGGAGTTCAGAAAAATGAAAAATATTGCTCTAGTGGGATACACTTGACAAATGACGTCATTTGTTAATGTAGAAGTAATTTAGACCGGCGGGGTAGGATAAATTATAAACCAAACTCGAGTTAGTCGTGTTATTGTTCATCGCACTCCGACAAGATCGCGTATTAATGCTCTCGGCTTCGCCTCGCGCAGTAATACGCGATCTTGCCGTCGTGCGATAAACAACAACACGACTCACTCTTGTTTGTCTCCTCTAGTACAGATGTTCTAGACGGTGGCTCTAAGCTAGATGCACACGTGGAGACGGGGTGTGGAGTCCCATCCTCCCGGGTCCCGGTTCTAGACCGACCAGACGAGTTTGTGTGCATGGATATGGAGGCCGACCAGCCCTATGAGCGTGCAAACATGTCTCAACATACTTCAAATACGTGTAATCCGCGGATATAGGGCTAGAGGGAGATCTGTACAGTCTGTTTTATAAAATCACCGAGGTTTCTATACAAATACTGCAGTTTGGTAATGATTTTAAAGTAATATTTGTAAGATTATTTAAGGCGGTTAGGAAAAAAGACATAGTTCCATAAACATAGAAGTTAACATTATATCTATATATATCAATCTGTATATATACATGTACATGTATGTATATATATATATATATATATATATATATATATATATATATATATATATATATATATATATATATATGTATATATATATATATATCTATTTATCTATATATATATACACACAAACATATTATATACATGTATAGTAGAATCTCACCTAACGATCACCTCGCTAATGCGAACACCCCGCGAAAACGGACATTTTGAGTCAGTCCCAGATTGTCCACCTCTGTTTCAAATCTATAAAACGCTCAGTAAACAATCATGAAATTCTGTGACATTTCCTGATAGTATTTTACGTTGTTATGTCACATATGATGAGACTGTACTGACCTTGTATGGTGCGCATGGTGGGGTCCCAGCCCGGGGACGAGGGTCGGTAGTGGTTGAGGTTCTCGGACCCGTCTCCCTCGTTAGACCCGTGCCCGCTGTCAGTGGCGTTCGACATGTCGGCCGAGCATGCGCTGTCCGAGTCGGCCGCCTTGTCGTTGGCGGCCAGGTAGCCGTTCATCACTCCCTTCTGGAAAACAAAAATGTAACATGTACAATCTCATCTCTCAGGGAATTATAACATGTACAATCTCATCTCTCAGAGAGTTACAAGATTCACAATATGATATCTCAGGGAATTACAACATTTACAATCTGATATCTCAGGGAATTACAAGATTCACAATCTCATCTCTCAGGGAATTACAAGATTCTCAATCTCATCTCTCAAGGAATTACAACATTCACAAATTCATCTCTCAGGGAGTTATAACATTCACAATCTTATCTCTCAGGGAATTACAAGATTCACAATCTTATCTCTCAGGGAATTACAAGATTCACAATCTCATTTCTCAGGGAATTATAACATTTACAATCTCATATCTCAGGGAATTATAACATTCATAATCTTATCTCTCAGGGAATTACAAGATTCACAATCTCATTTCTCAGGGAATTACAAGATTCTCAATCTCATATCTCAGGGAATTACAAGATTCACAATCTCATATCTCAGGGAATTATAACATTCAAAATCTCATCTCTCAGGGAATTATAACATTCACAATCTCATTTCTCAGGGAATTACAAGATTCACAATCTCATCTCTCAGGGAATTACAAGATTCACAATCTCATCTCTCAGGGAATTACAACATTCCCAATCTCATATCTCAAGGAATTACAAGATTCACAATCTCATTTCTCAGGGAATTACAACATTCACAAATTCATCTCTCGTGTAAATGTATAAAAATTGTATGAATTTTTTTTATTGATTCGGAGGCAAGGATTCTAGCATGTGCCTCGAGGTAACCATGGTATGACACTCGCGGGGTTTTACCGCAAAGAGACTAACATTTTTACCCACCCACCAACCCCATAAAAATGTTAAACTAAGGTATTGCATTGATTGTATTATTGTCTACGCATTGCCATGCAGTGTATAAGAAATGGCTTGATAAACACTTTCATTTATTGTGCAATTACATGCTTTCTTGATTCAGAATTGAACGATGGTATTGCTGATTATATCTCATCCTGACTGAATCTTCGCTCTTGTTCTATATAAAATATATATGTAGCCCTTATTCATTTGTGAAGATCTCTTGATGTTAGACCTTTACATATATATACATGATATAATCAAAGCCATTATTCATGGCATTTAATATCTAGTTAAAAAAACCAACCTGAACAAGCCCCCACAAATATTTATCATAAAATCTATCGATAATTGGTGCCACCACCTGGTGTTTATAGATGGCGTCAGGAGGTAAAATGGCCGGCTCTATGGCACAATAGCTATGTGCCCGACACTCCCGAGCTTCAACCTGCATCACAGGTTCACCATTAGACTTGCTCAAGTCTTTGATTATGAACATTTATCAAATGATTAATCACAATCGGAATAAAGTTCATTAAAGTATGTATCCTTCTCTTACTGGCCCATGAATCCCAGCAAGGTGAGTAGACATAGGATGCAGGGACTGGAGCCAGTATCCCAGCGATGAGAGTAGACATAGGATGCAGGGACTGAAGCCAGTCTAGTTCACCATCAGACAGGCAGGCTGTATACTCAAGTCACCCGTTACGCGGTACACCCCTCTACGGTGCCGCCCAGTCTCTTTGATCTCCCCGACACACCTGTATCTCCAGTAAAAGCCCACCTGGACTGGCCTGGATCTCACCCACTGATCTAACACTTGGCACGGTTAATGTATGCGCCAGTAATAGGGCGATATTACAAGTTAGGTGTCTGTGATATATGAACTGAGAGAGAGTGGTACAAGGTGAAGACAGGGCCTTTGATGCCTCAATGATAGCAGTGTACCTGTTCAATATAGCGGTTTGCAGTGATATGCTAAGGGGCCATCCATAAAGTACGTACGCACTGATGAGGGGATGGGGGGGGGGGGGGGGTGTCAACAATTTTGGAAATTTTGCGTATGCTCCCTCTTTGTTCTATTGCGTACAAGTTTGGGAGAGGTTGGGAATTCAGAAATTCTCATTTTATGGACGACCCCTATATCTATTTTTTCACGGTCACGATTCATATATCTGGCTATATGGAATCATACACATCTTCGTTGCATTCTATTAAAACATTTGCGATCCGTATATATAGCCATTGCCTCGCAAACACATATATACAATTATATTTATCTCAAGAGGTTGGTTCTTTTGAAATATCGAGCCCTTTTTCTCAGAAGATGAGTGGTTTCTCTGGCATTTAGTGTCAACGCGTCGCGGTTAGCGTTTCACCCCTTTATCCCGGGACTTCCGGTCATTAGCGGTGTCGCCTGAAATGTGCGCCGGACGACAAACACAGGTCAATATGTTGTGGGCGTCGCTTATCGTCAATATGTTGTGGGCGTCGTTTATCGTCAATATGTCATGGGCGTCGCTTATCGTCAATATGTCATGGGCGTCGCTTATCGTCGCCGGAGCCCCCGCTGAGTACGCGTGGCTCGCCGGGCCTTCCTCCGCGCGTTCCCCGGCATTCCGCACAGCGACCCCGCCCTCCGCCCAGTCGCCGCGCACACACCTTGACCTGTGGCGCCATCTTCGGGTAAGACACATACTGGTGTTGTCCACGCATTGTCCACGCATAGAACCTTCCTGCACGTTATGTTAGCTCGGGTTGGGTTAAGTCTGTGGTATCTTAACCCGCCGTTTTGTGAGACCGGAATTCGCTGCATGTAAATGTCTGTTACCCTCCCAGGAGATGTAGAAGAAAAAAAACAGGAAGATCTAATGCAATCAGATATTATGATTTTCAATTCAAAAAAGAAAAAGAAATTACAGGGAAAACAGGAAAGTTGCCGCTTGGCCCGCGCTCAGTCTAGTAGTATCTTGTCGCCCAGGCCGCCCTCAGTGTGAACACACCTTTTAAGTGGAATTGCCCCTTAACCCTGGCCTGACCGGGGAACCCTGCTGCTGTTTGACACCATCCACTACGTGTGAATTGAGTGGTGTCAGCGGAGAGTGAGACTGGCCGGACATTAAGGGTATTCTCCGCCCGTCCCCACACACAACCCGGGCCTGGTCTGACCGGCCACACTGCTCCGCTGGAGTAACCTCCGGGAGACTCGTATTGCGGCACAGTAAACCGGAGCGGCGCAGTGTACTGATACGGGAGGCGGGACTCCGGACGGGAGTACGGTGGACACGGTGCCGTCAGCGCGCCTCCGAGGGCCGTGTGAGGTGTTGGCAGCCGGCGGAGGGGCGTGTACAGGGACGACACAAAGAAGATGACGTCTCCGTGGGGGGCTCACAGCCACACACACTTCACCTCGGGTAAACCAGATGGTCGGGCCACGGAAAGAAAAAAAAAATTCCCAAGAAAAAATGTGGAATTATGGATCAAATTTTGATCAAGCATTTCTGTCTCTTCCCTCTCTATGTGACACACCAGTTTATCACAAGGGAATGTGTATTGAAGTGGAATATGTACACAATATTAAATAGTTTCAGATACAAGCGGCCGTATGCTCCGAGGAGTTGACGCATAGTATTATCCGAGCGTGTGCGAGAATATTGCGTAGAGTCAACTCTGAGGAGCATACAACCGCTTTTATCTGGAATCAGTCTATATTGTATTCATTATCCACAAGTGGCATGTGGATATCAATTCGTTTTAGTTATGTGCTATTTTTCAATACGGACTATTTTTCTGTATGCGCCACCCAGAGCATACACCATATCCGTATGCACTGGATATGTCCATACACACTTCCTTTGTGTTTTCTATGGACACCTTTGTATTAGGTGGATAATAAAGATACACACTCCCTATGTGTTCTCTACGGACACTTTGTATTAGGTGGATATATCTGTATGCTCCTGGCATAGTGATACACTCCCCCTTTCAGTTTTCTACGGACACTTTGTATCATTAGGTGGATGCACCACCCGAAGCATACACCATACACACTTGCTTTGTGTTTTCTACAGACACCTTTGTATTAGGTGGATATATCTGTATGTTCCGGGTATGGTGATACACACTCCCTATGTGTTTTCTATGGACACTCTGCATTAGGTGGATGATAAAGATACACTCCCCCTTTCAGTTTTCTATGGACACTTTGTCTTAGGTGGATAACACAAGGTTAACTTGACCTGCTCAGAGAAGGCGAACCTGCCTGCTCCAGATGGACATGACACGTATATTAGTTCTGTACCTGTCCACCAGATGGCATCACAGGTAGTGTGCTCCACACGGCAGCCCACACTCCCTTCTCTCACCGTGACGTATCGACCTGATATCGCCCACCACGAGGAGTTATTAAGTGCAGTAAGACGGTAATATGCGTGGAGTGACAGCTGGCCGGTGAGTTGTAGCCGAGAGGCTGCAGCATCCTGCGGCCGAGTGACCAGTGGAGGGTCTCTAACGGTCCACTCGTCCTAACCAGGTGATATAACGTTAAGCCATAGGGAGGGAACAGTTCACGCCTGTCATCTGTTACCGGGAAAAAATCACCTGACAAACTCCACATGGTGTGAAACTCTGATCAACCGTACTCCGCACTGAAACGGCTCAGGTGTGCCGAACGGCTCAGGTGTGCCGAACGGCTCAGGTGTGCCGAACGGCTCAGGTGTGCCGAACGGCTCAGGTGTGCCGAACGGCTCAGGTGTGCCGAACGGCTCAGGTGTGCCCACGCAGTTCTGAGAATGTCTACTATTTTTCAGTCCAAATTTGCAGAAAATGTCTAATTTTTCATGTTAAAACTAACAGAAAATATCTAATTTCCCATGTTAAAACCAAGCGATAATGTCTATTTTTCATGTCAAAACTAACAGAGAACATCTAATTTCCCATACTAAAACTAAGCGATAATGTCTTTTTTATTCATGTCAAAACTAACAGAGAATATCTTATTTCCCATATCAAAACTAACAGAAAGCGTCTAATTTCCCATGACAAAATTAACTGATAATGTCTATTTTTTTCATGTCAAAACTAACAGAGGAAAGATAACAGATAAAATTAAGCATGCATCAGAATTCCCCTTCTCCTCCTTATTTACAATCGCTGTAATGCTGCTTATAAATCTCCTCCTTCTAGAAAACCTAATCCTAGTGGACTATTTCTACTGGTACGAATTGACCCATCCATGACCTTCCATTCCTGCAATCCTCAAGAGGAAGCGCTCAGCAATGACCCGTCAAACTCTTTGATGTCTTGGGAGGGTTCAGCGGAGCTTGAGGGAACGGATCTCTGATGTGGAGATATAGAAGGTGAAATGCCGCCGTTTTCTGAGACCGGAATTCGGGCATTTTTCACACTCACTGTGTCAGACACATCCCCACTCTCCACTCATCAAAAGCCTCGAGAAGCGAGACGATTGGACCTAGACACGCGATGGGACTTTGCATCACACCTCCACAATACCTGCATGGAAGGCCTAGCGTGCACAGACACAAGATGGAGCGACGCCACGAGTATATACCTGTAGACAATAATCGATAGTTTTGTGGACAGGCGGCCGTAAACCACGAGAGGTTGACGCGTAGTAATACCCGAGCGCTAGCGAGTGTATTACGAGGTCAACCGCGAGTGGTTTACAGAGCCGCCTGTCCACAAAATCATCGTTTGTTGTATTTATTATCCATCTTTTCCAATAAATTAAACCCAGTAATTGTCATAATAACGGGTATAACATTAGGAACTATTTCTTTGCTCTATAGCACAAAGGGACTATTTTCCCCGTATACCATGGTTTTGAATCCGTATACCACAGGTTTGAATCCGTATACCACAGTTATGGTATCTGACAGGTTTCATACAATGGGTCGTGGTTTACTGAGTCCCCATACATTTTCAATGGAGCCTTTGTATACGATGGATAATAAAGCCAACTGCGTATACCATGCTTGATTTCATGTCTTCTACGGTGTGCTGAACACCTTCTGACGTCGGGTATTTGTAAAAGGCCGCGGTCCCCTTTCACCTGACAGTATGTCCAATACAAAGCTCCAAAGAGCACAGTTCCCGTGTACAGTGTATAGTTTGTCTGACATTTTACTGGTAGTCAAGGGGGTCACTTGGCAGGGAGAGGTGGGGCCTAGCGCGAGGAGTGCTCCTAGATTCATTGTATTGCCGTTTGTCTTATTTACTGTAATCACCGAAGACATGCCAGGGATGTGTAGAGAGGAGGAGTGGATGTTGGAAAGTGCAAATAGGTCCACAGCCAAGCCCACTTATTCAGTTGCACCTATAGGATTTTAAGCACGTTTATGCTAACACTAACGATATAACGATATAACAACTATTAACTATTAACATCACAAGTGTATAAAAAATGGTAGAGTGGGCATTTAGGTAGAGATGCAATCTGTAGCCATTTTTCGTTGTTTTGTTTTGTGTTTTGGTTCAGGTGCTGTCAGCTCAAGCTAATGCTAGCAGCATTTGTCATGATTGCCCCGAGGCTGAACACAGCTGTCAGCTACTAGCACATGCACGGGAATCGTCACCAACTTTTGGATAATTCAAATATCAAGTGAAAAGTGTATGACAAACTATCAGTGTGTGTACGAGTGTACTGTGAATGTGCATTTATCTCACTCCTGGTATTTTCTCCCCAATAGACTTAACATTGGGATTTCGTACTCAATACCCATAGAATATTCAGAAACAAATATTCAATGGGGGAGTATGTCACAAATGTTAACCAGAAAGTCAATGTGAAGGGTGAGATTAATTCAGAAACCTATTTAAGTTTAAAGTCAGAGCTCGATCCCATCTCGATTGAATTGCTATGTGATTCACATGGCTTCGCCTCGTGAAATATTACGCTATTCAAACTTGATGGGATCCTAGCTCTGACCGTAAACTTTCACAGGTTTCCTTTATAGTAATATGGAAGCCATACCTGATGCGCCATATTTGAGAGCAGCCAAGGTTTTTGAGCAGAAGCCTCGTTTCCGAAACCCATTTTGTAAGGGGACGGGGGAACTTTCGTTCCTTGATGCATAAAGTTCGCATCCTGAAGCTCAAATTTCTGTAAGATACAAATAAAAGAATACTTTTACTTTCATGTCCATAAACCAAATAAAAACTTTGCATTTCTGAATATGTTTCTGAAAGCAGACGGGGGAAATCCCCAAGCTCAAAATTCCGAAAAATGCCAGAAAGAAACCCAAAATTAAAAATTAAAAACGAAACTAAGGTGTTTCATCAATCACAGCATGATCATTCCCGACTTTTGACACCGACCCTCGGGTATGAAGACAAGAACCCTCGCAGGCCATTGCGGACCGTGACAGAAACCTTATTATCGCCCACAAATCTACCTTTCAGGTGTAAGCGTCAGTCCTGTTAAGGCAGTGTGATGAAGTTGTCTCCCTTCCCTTTCCCTGAGGCTCACCGCAGGCTCCACGCCGCAGATAATTATCTCAAAATAAGGACGACGATTTATAAGTACACCAGTCACTCCGCTAGCCGCTGAGAGCTAGAGATAAATTAACATTTTGACACGCTTTCTTTGTGTAGGATACAACTTGGGGGGTAAAGGGCCTAGACTCCCGCGTGCCACTGTCTGAGGGTAAATATGGCATGTTGAATGCGGGGAACGGTTCCTCAGGGGGATAACAGAAAAAGGAGTCCTGCTGGGAGTAGAGTCAACACCGTGTGTTACCTAAGGTGAAGTTTGCTATTTTGTCAGGTGATCCATTCCACCTTTAAAGATCCATATGCATACTTGTATGGTGTAAAGTTCCCATTGGCCTTCCTACTACACCTCCCACTCCTATCTATGAGACTCAGCTAACAAGTCACTACTTTTTATTGTTTATACTTTTTCGTGTTCTTGGATTGTATATCCTTGTTGGGAAAAAAATATTTAAACTTTCCCAACCATGCACTCCTTGGTTGCTGACGTGATCACCGGCATTAGAATCCTCATCATAATTATCATATTCTCCAATCAAATTAGACCGTGACACACTCACGGATCCTACACGTAAAAGCATTGTGGTTACACAAATGGTTCTGTAGACTGAGATAGTTTCACTGGTGGAACACCAAGTGATCACCACCATTCTCTGATCAGTCTACCGGGACACCTTAGACTTGCTCAAGTCTTTGATTATGATCATTCATTAAATGATTAAAGAAAATCGGAATACATACACAATATTGACTGGTTTAAGATACAAGCGGCCGTATGCTCCGAGGAGTTGACGCGTAGTAATATCCGAGCATATGCGAGGATATTGCGCAGAGGCAACTCCGAGGAGCATATAACTTTTATCTGAAACCAGTCTATATTGTATTTATTATCCACCTTTTCTGGGCAAGTGGCATGTCGATATCAGTTCATTTTAGTTATGCCCTATTTTTCCGTACGCACTATTTTTCCGTATGCGCCACCCGGAGCATACAACATATCCGTATGCTCCAGGTGTGTCCATACAAACTCCCTATGCCTTTTCTATGGACACATTGTATTAGGTGGATGATAAAATTCATTATAGTATGTGTCCTTCTCTGTCTGGCCCATGAATCAAACTGTGTCACTCAGAAGGGGTGGAGGGGTAGGATACAGGGACTGAGACCAGTCTAGGGACACCATACGGTTATGGTACTTTGAGACTCAAGTCCATAACCCATTTATGAGGCTGGGAAGGTGGCGGCACCACCTCCCCTCAATCCTTAATCACGCTAGAGGTCACAATCAATTTGAAAGGTCACATAACGAGCGGCTGAGAATGAAAAGCCTTTCTCATGGGGCAGGGATGAGCATGGGAAAATCCGCCGTGTCATGCGGGACGCGGCGTCGGAGATGGGAGGCGGGAGGGAGAACCCCTCCCGGAGCAAGGTAGAGAAACATGGCGCTAACTGAAAGAGGTGAATTATTAATGAGTGCACCTGTCCGCCGCTGTGTCGCGCTGTCGTCCATATCGTACCTCCGCCATGAATACTTGATTATCAAAATATGCGGCGCGATTCAAGGCTGGCTGCCGCTTCCATATTGCCACCTGACTCGGTCTTTAACATGGCATTCACGCCGGGGAGTGGGTTATCGTGTTTGTGTATGCGTCCATGGCAAATACAAAACTATCTATCTACATTATTATTTGTCTCCTGGATAAAAGATTTATTTTCAGATAAATGTTTTGGAGATCTTGAATAGAGCGATGATTAAAAAATATCTGTGTTATTGATTGGGTTTATTCATGAGAGGAAGCAAATATTTCCAAAAGATGTATTAGATATTGAATAATTCATGTGCTACTCGCAGATATATCACTTTAACGAGAAAAAACTCCGAACACTTAATAAATGGAATATGCCTGATATAGATGACACTTGTATAGCATATAATTGGTCACCCAATGAAGTATCCCATCAAAACATTATACACTATGATGGAATAGCTTTTGTTGGAGCTGGGACCAGTATGATATATAGCTGGTCTATACACCGTTCGTGCCATGGTGTATTTCTAATTTGTAACTATAAAGCTGTCATACAGGTTCCAGGTACCTGGAGGTGGGAGTTATTCTGTGCGGGGAGTTGGACACAGGAGCAGGCCCGGCCATTGTCTCTCTGCCTATTCATGGGTCTCACATACTCTCACGTGCGAGATTTCCATAACATATCTTCCACCCTTGCCATGTTGGCACATCAACACAAGCAGGACCTGTGATATCGCCAGCCTGTGTGCTATAATCTTTTTTTTTCAGCCAATAAATTACGGGTCTTCCCCGGAATTTTCTCATCAACACTTCCTATACAGGCGTGACATTCAGTGACACCGACATCCTGATTTGAGTTTAATTGCCACTGGTCTCCGCTGCAATGCTTGATATAATTATGGCGGTTTAATTAGGCTACCTACTTTAGATGACTATAAATTCACTATTGCTTATATTAACAGGCTTGTATAATGAGTCAGCAACCGCCATTGTTTCATAATACTGAAACCAACACCTGTAAAGGTTATTATATAGAGACATGGTTAGTGTGCCTGAATATAATCTGTTCCGAGTTGTTTCGTCAGGAAATATTGACCGAGATCGAAGAACGAGGTGAATATTTCCGACCGAAACAACTAGGAACAGATGGAATTCAGACACACGCATTATGTCTCCTTATTATTTGATTCCCGGAAATAACTATAAACACCATTTTGAAACTAAGTCACGTGGTATGGTGTGCAGAACGGAATCCACACAGCTGGCCAGTAAGTATGAGACATTCATGCACAAGTGTATAATGATATAAAAGCGAACCCATGTGGCGATTTCACTTCAGAGCTCAGCGGACCAACGAGTATAGAGAAATGAAGGGGAGACAGCTGGGGGTATCCATGGCCGCTCAAGTACTAATGCCTTCCTAATACTATAGGATTATCTTAAACGGCCCTGAATGACCATCCTTAACAGGATTATAGTGAAACTGATCGGTGATGGTCGTATTAGCCGGGAAGAGGTTTCACCACATCCTCGTTGAGAGGACACAGATGTGACACTGGGCTCCTTTGCGCCCGCCCCACAGGGCCCCAGTCATACCCCGTTTTCAGCGATGCATGAATCTGTAAATGACTCTTAATAGGTGCATTATGAATACCTGAGTCGTTACGTGGCGTCTACTCTACCGGTTCAACCCAATTCTACATATAATTAAAAGTCTCTAAAGTCGGAAGTACATCTTGTGTCAGCCTAGTCGAGACGTAGGTTACTAAACACGGGAATCGAGCGCAACGATCACACCAGTAAGTTGGTATAATTATATCAACGGGGGATTGAAATGCTATCTGTGGAGGTGTCAACAATAAGGGGCCCACAAAAAGCCCGCATTATCGCCCAGGTCCTTAGATTACCCCGCCCTCTACTGTTACTGTCTCCACCCCAACAGCAATCTGCAGGGGCCTTCCTTACCGCTGTCACTATCAACGGGGATGTCAGTTGGGGCCGAGAAAAAACAGTAGAAAACATTTTTTTTTATGTGGAATTTACCGCCTCAGAGAAACTGAGATGACATAGGAATTACATCAATGTTTGCGATGGGGTAAGGCTTAGGGTGTGTTGGGAGGTTCAAACCACTGTTTTATAATTATTGTCTTGAATGAGGCTTAATTCATAGCATTTTTGTTTTATACAGGAATAATTATTTTATAAATTGGAAATGAAAACAAGGATTTCCATGGAAAAGTGGAAAACTGTCACCCCTGTATGGAAATCTCAGTTTTTGAGCCATGTTGGATGTCCTTAAATACAAACTAAAGGAGGTATAATATGATGTCAGCTTTCTCTTTGAATCACCTAATTAGTACACAGGTAGTCCTCATTTATTTATAGGTCAAGTCATCCTAACTAAGCGACATCTATTCATAGTAACATTTACTTAAATCTCCAAACAGGATCAGGGATATTGTCAATGGGTGGTGCTTCACTCTCCCATCCTCCCCCCACCCCTGTCCACCTCCTCCAGGTGAGGTCGACTTCCGGTCACGTGACGTGCTGATGGCATGCTCTCCAGAACAATCAGCACACTCCAATCAGCCCACAACACACCGGCGACAAGCCTGAGCCTCCTTTCTGGCCTCCGGACGGGCCGGGTGGAGAGCGGGAGTCGTTCGGGGATGCACCGGGGCTGAGGGCGCCTTGTGGCCGGGGTCGGGGGCTCGATGACCGCCGGGGTCCCGGAGTGATAATGAGGTTTATAATGTGGCTCGGCGGATAGCGCCCCTCTTACCTGTCACAGTGACAGAGGGCCCCGCTGAGTCCCACGACGAGGCACGGGGTACAGACCCACACACGCCTTTGTTTCCCTCACCAAGGTTTGGATTCGTCCCGCACAAAAACTGCTTTTCATGCCCCAGCAGGAGGCTCTTTGCACCAACTGCGGAGTCAAATGACATTAAATCGCCGTGACCCTTTCTCTCCCTTTCTTCCAAGAAGAGGACATTCTGCCGGGGACTCGGTCCTTGTGGAGGTGGGAGGGCGGGTGCACGGTGGTCTTTCATTGAGGATGAGAATTTGCTTGTTTCGCGAGCGGGTTTGGGAGAAAATACCACGTCGCTGTCTCTGTCCAGAAGGTAGTTGGCAGGAGGGTCTCCCGGCCAATTTGGCGTTCATCCAATAGATGGTATTGTTGCCCATAACACGCAGCCCGAATATTGGCCACGAAGGGGGGGCCGGGGCGTGGGGGGGGGGGGGGGGGAGGGGTGTCCCCCAAATTCGCCAATTTTCCTGAAAGCAAACATGGCGCCCAGTTTGACGCATGCGCAGACAGGACCAGCTGCTTAAGATGATTAGCTAAGATACCGCTCGGGTCCTGACGTCTATGATAGCCATAAGGGCTACGTATACACACACATATATGTATCTCCTGACCTGGGCGTCGTGGGGCACAGTCACGGGCGACCCCCTCGAGGGGGCGCTCCCTGTCTCGTCCCCGCTGAGACGCTTTCATCGTCACACCCGACACAGCCGGGTGGCCGCCGAGGTATGACCAATGGCGATTTGCTTGACCTGAATGGTTCACCTGGTGATAAATCAGAGGCCGGACACACCTGCCCGTGTCAGGGAGAACCGCAGGTAACCACCGGGAGGGGAGCAGCGGGACCCACGCACGGGGAATACACTCTCACCTGTACTGACACCTATAGCGGGGGATCTGTTAGATCTACCGCCTGCTGCAGGGTTGAGGTATCCGTAGAGGAAGCCACAACTCCCTGTACAGGGGGTGTCGTCAATGATAGATACCTCTCATCACAGTGATATCATTTATTATACTATTTAGTCTAAAGTGGAATTCTCACGGTGAGATTCATGTACCTCACAGGGTATCAAATCTCATGAGATTCTGTTTCTTTCTAGAGGCAAATGTTGCCAACAATTGCCAACAATTTTGGGGAAGCCATTATGTCTTTGATTTGATCAAAATCATACCTATGCGAAAGAAGCCATACTATATACAAAATGAAGCCATTATATCTTTCGCAAGAAGCCATTATCATGCGAGGGAAGCCATTGTCTTATTTTTCATAGAAGCCATTGAATCTTTGCAAAGGAAGCCATTATCTAAAACTGATCTATCGATAAATGCTAATTGGCGAAAAGGGAACCACTCACGAATCTGTCCATGGTATGTTTTGGTGCCAGATAATCGTAGGCGTAGTAGTAAGAGTGGAGGATTCAGAAGCTGGCACAAGACGGCATAGTTAATTGTACGCCCACCCCGCTGGCAGTGAGTGAAGCCATTACCCTGATGAGAGAGTGGTCAAGCCACCCACACTGACCAGGGACCTGTTTCAGTAGTCTCGTGACATTAGGCCTAGACAGACATCAACAGCGGCACCAACAGTGCAAGCAATACCGGAAAAAGACTAGAAATATCAGAAAATCGGAGTGCCCAATCTTCTTCATATTTGGAACGATTATAGGTTATATGTATCTCCTACTCATGTTAAAGTATCAATTCCTACGAGAAGTGAGTGAAACTCCGCGTGTCATCGATTGCAATCTTGTGATCTGTCCGAATGGTGTCACAGACGCCATCTAGACATGTCACGAAACTACTGAAACAGGTCCCAGGTTTCCTCATCACTTATATATCACGTCCCATATGAGAGGTGGGACCCGTCCAAAGGTTATCTCCAGTGGTAAGCATCGCGTGCTTCACTCGGTGCACTACTACAGGCACTGCCAGTGAGCAGTCTCCATTGGATCGTAGATAGAGGGAAGCGATTGGTTTCACTCCAGCGGTATTAATTCAGATGAGAACAAAGACTCCTCTCGATAGATCTTTGCTTCGTGCTGGAGCAAACATCAATAGGACTCATATCGAAGCTAATCGATATCACGAAGCGGAACTGAGTGATATCTGCAGCAGAAGACTATGAATGCCATGTAAACAATTATATGAAATTGAGGCATTATATAAACTATCTATATGAACAGTGCACAGCGCTTGCGTCTAATTTTTAATTATTTACAAGATTCTTTCCTAATAAAAATAGTCGAAAGGTGAGTAATAAGTACAACATTACCATTATTTCGATCTGTGTGGCAATATTCTCCTTGTAGTTGACGCTACGCAATCACTCGGAGTTTTACTACGCGTCAACTACGCGGAGAATACGGCCACGCAGATCCAAATCATGGTAATATTGTGTATCTCTATGAGGGGTAGGATGAAGAGGGAGGTGCATGGAGGAGAGGGTGTGATGTCGTGCATGGTGGGAGGTGTTTGATAAATCATCACGGGTTCTCTGCACCCTCTCACACACCCCTCGTTATGTGAGGTTACGTCGGGAAGTGGTCGGGCGGAATTTAAACCCGGGGAACCTTCCCAGAACCACGTCCTGTTTATTTGTGAACTCCCTGGAGGCTTCCAATCCTGCTCAATAATCCACCCGCTATTTAACAACCAATAAACTCGTTAATAACATCGCTCGTCACGTTATATCAACGTCAGAATCACAGTGAAGAACATTCAACGCGAGCTGTGGGAATATATAGGGCACAGAGTGATTGTAATTCTGCCATCATCCACCAGGTAAGTGTGAATTAGCGCTGCTGTAGTCGAAGGGCAACCACTATTTTCTACTATTTTATTCCATAGATAATCGTGAGATGAGGCTAATACTCCTCTATGGTAACCCCCCCCCCCCCCCAAAAAAAAAAATCTAAATAAGATCCATTGATAATTTTACCCGCCACCTGGTATTTTGTTTGGCAAGATGGCCGCCTCCCTAACACAATAGCTACGTGCCCTATACATCTGATTGTGTGGGTGATTGCAGGTGAATCTATTTATAACTAGCACATAGCACGTGGATCGTAATTGAGGACAGGGACAACACCTGAAGCTCACCATGAACAGCATGCACACTTGGTGGTACTTTGATGACATTAGACCAGTTTCAGCAAATTGCACAACTGTATCATCTCCATGTGGTGTTAGGCTGTAATCGCGTCAGTATATTACGGCATATTCCCGCCAGCATTACCGTAATTGTATTTGACCTGGCTGTGAGTGACCCTAACCTCCCGTATTATCGCTCACCCCCCTACTCACCCCACTCAGTGTCCGGAGCTGGACTATGAAATATGCAACATTACACCTGGACCCACTCAGCGCACCTTAAACAGGTAGAAATCTCATAAGGCCATCGATCTGCCGGATTATCCCGCCTTTGGGTTACCTGAGGCAGGTGGGTGATTGGGACAGGGGGTTCAGTGGGACTTAAGGCCCGTTTCCATTGGCTGACGAAAAGGGTGTAGATTTTTTGTGTGTTCTCCTAATAGCGTTATTTACATTTTGCGTCAGCAGTGCTGAAGGTCCGTCAATGGTTCCTGACTGTATATCGGTGACGGCCAATGGAAATAGGCTATTAGGAGAATACAGAAAAGCTACACCGTTGTTGTCGGCCAATGGAAACGGACCTTAAGCGGGATCCAGGCTGCTGACACTGATCTCAGGGGGTGGAGGGTGAGGTGGGGTGAGGTGGGGTGACACTGACACCTACACTGGGGTCCCTCATCGTTAGAGAGACTCAACCACGGGCATTGATTGATGTCTGGTATTTGAGGTGCTGGTCACAAGCCGCAGCTGTTACTTGTCATCTACGCTTGTTGGGAGGAGTGTGTCTGTAAATACTGCTTCTAACTCGCCGGCTTTACTTTCACACTGAGGTCTAGTCACCTCACATGATCTGAAGGCTAGCTCAGGTAAGTAGTTGTCATCCCTTTCTGTAAGTTCAAGGATGGCATTACTGCAGATGTGTACATGAGTTCTGATCTCTCTATTAGTATTATACGGAAACTGGCTTACTGTCTTCGTACGTCAAAAATACGCGGTGAAACTGATGATCACATACATCCCGATGCCGTAGGCAGAGGGATGTATGTGATCAACAGTTTTACCAAGTATTTATATACCTAAAAATGGCGAAATTTTACCTGGTCACGTGATCACATACCCCGTACGTCACAGTGTGGCGTACGGGTATAAATACGCCATGGGTAGGAGCGGGCAGTATGTGTAGGATATACTACCACAGGTATATAATAATACCTATTTTTATTATTGTCGTACTAGCGTGGTCTTATCCCATCAAATCAATTATTTCAATGAATATTCCATATGAATATTGCTGGATTCAACAAACAGAAAGATCAGACACTATTTCAAATTCTCCCTCCCTGAAATATGAAGGTCAGCATGAAGGCTTCCATTGTTTCATGCAGCAGCACTTAAAGGTATCGTTCAGTATTCCACTGGACTCAGTGCTTAGTATCCAGAGGACCAATTTATTCACGGTGAGAAATAAATGACCGTAAAAGTCAACCTGTACTAATAAACGTCTAGCGTGGCGTGCATGCCAACTGCAACTCACACCTCCACCACGGACCCCCTACCACCATGACCCGGCTCCCTAAACCTCACCTGTACATGCCCAGGTCAGGCGTTCGGTCTCATTCAGGTAGCGGGACGGTGAATTCGCCACACCTCAGTGGTAGTAGTGGTGTTAGTGGTCAGTTTAACTGGCCAGTGGTGACCAGCTGACATCCACGGTCAGTAAATCCGTCAGCAGACCGACTGGCCATGTCCATACGGGGGGCAGTGACGTGACCTACTCGTTAATTATTGAGGTGATTAATCAACTTCCTACCCCCTGATGAGGGAGGGACCCATGGCTTCTCCAGCTCCAACAGGGCATGAAATCAGTCCTCCATTAACCGCCTCTTTGTACTTCGACTTTTTTGGATTCTACCAATGAGTACAAACGAGTACAGTATAGGTTTTCTCTCTCTGTGTTAAGCCGGAGACACACCAAGCGAGAAATGCAGCGATTTCTGGAATCGCCAACACAAAATGGCATGTATGTCAGCTATTATTTCATATTTCACCGGATTATTGCTTCTGAAATGCTAAATTAACGGTTGGAGACATTACTATGAAATAATATAGCACATTCACGCCAATTTCTGTCGGCGATTCCAGAGATCGCTGCCGTTACTCGCTTGGTGTGTCTCCGGATTCAAGCCGGAGACACACCAAGCGAGAAAGGCAGCGATTTCTAGAATCGCCAACACAAAATGGCGTATATGTGAGCTATTATTTCATATTTCCCTTGATTATTGCTTCTGGTAAGCTAAATTATCGGTGGGAGATATTACTATGAAAAAAATCTGATGCCAGGGACACACCAAGCGAGTAACGGCAGCGATCTCCAGAATCGCCAACATAAATTTGCGTGTATGTGCGATATCATTTCTTAGTGATATCTCCCACCAATAATGTAGCATCTCTGACGAGATCGCCGCCATGACTCGCTTGGTGTGTCTCCGGCTTAATAGGAGATTGTACGTGAAGGCAGGAAGTAATAACTAGCTGGTCCTAATAATTTCCTTTGCTATTTAAAAACATCTATTACAGTCTATATACGGACTGGCTTCTGTCCCTGACTACTGGTTTCCACCCGTTCATACTCCATCTGATACGACAACCATAATTAAAAGCTCATAGATGAAATACGTGAGCAAGTGCCAATCATACCATTCCTCATTGTATCTTAACTAATCATAACTAGACCATGACGCACCCGGTTCCATTCGTATAATCAAAGGACACTTATCTCTTTGAAGTATAGGAAACTATCATCAATTGATAAGACTGCGACGCTTTGATAATGTGTGATAATGTGTGATAATGTGTGATAACCCACCTAACATTCATCCCAGGAGTTATCTCAATCTGAGTTAGTCGCAGCAATCTAGTTCCCTTCTCCACCACCAGGTTTAATAACGCCTTCTCGGTAACTATGGTGACGGGGAATTATTGATGACCTACGTTGTTACTTCAAACGGACTTCCTTTTTTCCGACGCCGATAGCATCAAGAAACTGCAACCCTGGGCTGATGGCATGCGTTTCCATGGTAACAAACAAGCACGGTGGCACCTTCAGGTGGGGGGAGAGAGGGAGGGGAGGGGGGAGGTTTCTTGTACTGATATACGCCCACTGATTGAGGCAGAACGATTTAATTAAATCCAGACTGAGATTGGCAGAGACCACGCAGGGAGGTATTGTCCGTTAGAAATGCCAGATGTAGATAGAGTTCCTGCTGTGGCTGTTCGTAATACCGCTCTGCGCATGGCTTCTCAAAGGGTATGCAACTTCCACCTGGTCGCTGTAGCATCTGTATTTTAATGATATTCCCACCTCCATCACCACTATAGCCACCACAGCCTCTCACTATAGGCCAGGAAGGCATGTCAGGGACTATGGTGGGATCAGGATTCAAATAGTGTTTCCTTAAAAAGAACTTATAGATTGATTTGTGCTACATATCTAATTAGTTGAAGTAGGTATTTGTTTGTGAATAATAACTAAAGGTTTTGATTTTGCTTCCATATGGAATTCTATAGAATCTTCACTCATATTCTAAGAGTCAAAAATTTTGCTTAACTTTTAGCATAATTTCTGAATAATCAAAACATAAAATATCTAAATAAATCCAAAATATGTGTGGCAATTAAGTCCATAATTTCCGGTTTAATATGCTACCTTTTGCAAATCTATATCTGGTTTACAGATTAAGTTGTGAGAATCTTTTAAACCAAGTCAAGAATTACATGGTAGTTTCCAGTCCCCAATATCACTGCGCGGCCTATTGGGATGGTAGTAGCACACCATCCTTGCATGCTAACAGGTAAAATCGCAGTTTGTCAGAACCATTTAGATCTCCGTTTCCGATAAGCATCCGCTACAAACACCACCGGGACCTTGTTCACCTGGCGAAGCATTTCCTCCAGGGTTTGAGGACTTCTCAGCACACATTTAATGACCCGCTCTCGTGTTGTGAAGGTCACGCTGACCTCTGTACACCAGATGGTAGTTCCGTAGAGACCTCCCGAGCCCCTCGCGTACCCCAAGCTGGAGCCAGCCTGCCTGTGGCTTCACCGAGTCTGATGTAACAAGACTGGTGGAGTCCTCATTGGTTCCTGATACATTCATTAAGCAGGACTCCGGGGATTTGACCAATTTGTAACGCGCTATACACTGTTATGTAAGTGAATGATGGAATCACATCTTTGGGGATGAAAATACAGTCATTAAATTTAATGAATTGGGATCATGACTTGTAGGTGATTTAAACATTTTGCTATTCATCATGATACGTGTTTTGATATATATCATAATAAATCTAACCCGCAGCTAAAAATCCTGCTTTATTGGCCATCATACCAAAGGGCTGGTCGAAAATGAGAAAATACTTTATTTTAATTTAAAAAGGAACTGCATCGAGATCCATATAGCCACTGGAAATCTGCCATGAGTTTTGGTTGGTGAGTAATCTCATGAGGCAAGGCCAAGTGAGATTACGTAGCGAACCAAAATGAAATATCTTCAGTGGCTATGGATCGAGTGTGGTTCAGATTTCATCTCACCACTATCACTGACTAATTGGCTAATGTTTGTGAGGTCATTCTCCATAGAGTAGTTATCTACAATACTCAATGAGCGTTGGATACGAGTTCCCAATGTTAAGTCTATGGGGAAAAAAATACCAGGGGTGAGATAGAAAACAGAAGCGTACCGATACTCAAAATTATGTATATTCTATCCCAGCCTGTGTATGTCAAGCAGGGTTTGATGCAGGGTCAAGCAGGGTTTAATGCGCTATAATTCATATTCTAATTATCCCAGTATAAAATATACGACTCGTATTACATGACACAGGTGTCACCAAACACACCAGGCAGTAAAACCCCGCGGAGGAGCTTCCTGTGGTAGTCACCGCTATGCGGAACGAGAATATAGTCCCAGTGTGGTGCCGGCGGTATAGGCGCGACCCTCAAACGGTCCTCTTTGTACGAGACACCTCCCTACACCTGGGTGGTCGGTGCTGGTGGGTGCACACACGTCACACTGACCACTCCACCTCCAGTAACCCGCACCGGGACCCGCCACTGTCCCTCCACCAGTTAATGGGACATTAGCGTGACCACTGCCGCGTATTGGACGTCCTCTCGTAACCCCCACGCCACGCCCATGGCCCGCTGCGCATGGCACTGCATTGATAATCCGATAGGAAGGCTGTGTTTTTTTTCCTGAGTGGCCAATAATTCATGCTACTGCTCCATCTGATGTCCGCTGGCGATAGTATTCCCGGTACTTAGCGCCAGCGGTCAGTTCAAGGTCGGCAGGGTCAAAAGGTCAAATGACCCTCCTGGCTGTAAGGTCATGTGGCTTCCAGTAGCTTTGAGGGTCCCGTCTTAATTGTTTCCTGCTTTTTGAAATAACTGTATGTGCCTGGTAGGAAATCCTGGTATATTTCTGATTAATAACATGTTAATTGTCATGATAATATGTACATATCTATATATAGGACTGTGTAAATCCATATATAGTGTTAGATGTACATATATCTATGCGCATATTCATGAGGTGCCCATATCTTTACCAACTGTGCGTATGTACACTTCCATGTACATGTATACATCAATACTGGCTGAAATGTTAACTTGACCCAGATACGTATTCCGCTGATTCATTGTTTACAGAAATAAAAAAAAATGAAAATCTTCTTTAGAAAAAAAGACGGACGGCGAAATAACAGTATTTATGAATTAATCACCAAAGGGGAGTTCCGACATTTGGAGTGCCTCATTTATGTATATCCGTCCGCCGCGTTCGTGAATAGACACCTGTATCTTCTGCCTCATTAGTTACCTGGACGTAATTAACGAGGCATACCTGGCTAACGTGGTGCGTCGTGGTGGTCCGGGGAGGTGGGGAGAGACGGACACAGTGCGTGCTCTAGATACCCGGAAAAAATTAAGAAACTATTTAAAATCAAACTAAGAAAACCCCTTGAATTTTTTTATGTTTACCTAAGAAATATAGAATGGTGCAAAATGAGGTATCACCCCCCACACAAGAGTTAAAATATGAATTAACATTATAAACTTCTTAACCACCTGCTAACCTGCAGCCTTCACAGCTGCAACTGTTTAGCTTCCCAACTATGATGATTTCATTCGTGTCAATAGTGAATGCCAAGACATGCTCCGAAAAATGATCAAGAAATCTAAAATCATCTCATTACCACATACCATATCTGCATTTACTAACCACTTATTCAAGGCCATAAGCCTATGTACTATGTACCATTACAAATGTTGAATACCTTTGGATTGTAATTATAAATGTAAATCTACCGTCTGATGGACGAGCCACATTGAGCTGGAATTTTATAAGACAGGCCCAGAGCCTAAATCTCTCCAGGATAAATAAACAAACTAGAAAAAAAAGAAAAAAGGCCCAGGTGTGGTCAGCGCTACGAGCAGCACCCCCGAGGGGCACACCTAGATACCCCAGCTACGGGGGGTGAACGAGCACGCCATGTCTACTGCCCTCACATGCTAACACGACATGTTTCACACGACACCCTGCGAAACATGTGATGGACGACGTCGGGGGCCGATCACCAACATGCACGGCGGATAGCCAGCGGTGAACAGTGTAACGATGGAGGAGAAATATGCGTGTTATTTTTACATCCACAGTTTCACCTCAAAATACATCTACGCAGGAAAACATCTGATCTTAAATATTAACCATTGTTTTGGTTTGTTTACCTAATCTCCTCTAAATAATCACCATGCGTGACAATAGACCAGGATTTTTCTTTTTTCAGTAAACGCGTCTTTTGTTTATTTTATACCGCATTGTTGGGGTATAAATAAATACCTCACATGGACATGTTTATTTTTTCTAAAGGCACGCTTCCAGAAATAACCCCAGGCTACATAAAACAACCAAAGCGAGCGTCAGAGATAACAATCAACATTCTGTACAGCTACACTGAGTGGACACAATTGGACTATTGAGGACATTAGCAGCTCTTTTTGTTGCATTCCCGCCATCTTCCGTCCCCTTGTATTCCCTGAGCTATGATGGATTTTAAACCTCTCCACCTGGTATGGCCACAAACACCGCCCAGCCCCACACATACCTTGTGATGCTGTAACAACTGCTTGTTGTCATACCATGAGCCGGACGGCCGCTGGCAGTAATGAGGTGCTTAGTGGACAAACACAGGACAGTTAAAGTCTTAACCCCGTCCATTCATATCACAAATCCTATTAACTCGCGTTGAGTCCAGGACAAGCCTCAATCCACATGATCAACTCCCGAACCCGCGCCAGGATTCATCGCAGTTCACAAGGAGCGACCACCCGGAAGATGGCCTCCGTTAGATGAATGATCCTCAAAGGTTAATTACCCCAATCATCGCCCACGTACCCTTTCTTTAAGCCGCGCATCTGATAAAAGTAAGACCGCAATACCCAGACACAGACATGCTAAAGAAAATACGGGCTCCTACCCAAGACAAGGACACTGGATTCTATTCATCGCCAGTCGGCCGTATACGGAGCCTCACCCGCGGGCATACACACAAACTTGTCAGATGCCATCATTAATTAAACAAGATGGTTAATTACTAAGCCTGTGTCTAATGAGGGGAGGTGGGTGATATTAGGGGGACCCCTACATCCTATTGTAGCAGGGTCAGTGAGGTGGAAGACCCTCTTTTCTTCTCCGGAATGAGGGTCAAGCGGAATGCGCGCGGGGTTCTGTTGAGGGCGCCGTTGCTATGGTTTCAGGGTGCAAACAGTGCTGCTGATTCTGGAGCCCGTGTTACAAACACATGTTCCCGCGCTGCTGTTGTTTCTGCCGCCACGCCTGACTAGAGCCGGCGGGCAGGCATTGCATGTAGACTGCCCATTGGTCATTTCAGGCCGGTATCACCTGTACGGTTACGGCCACGGTAGACTGGCTCCACTCCCTGCATCCTAAAGCTACCCTCCTGTCTGGGATACAGGGACTGGTACAATCGGTAATGGTGTTGGATTTCTGGCGCTGCTTAGCTCCAGTATTTCTGACACTCTCCATACAGATATCCTGGCTACTGGTTAGGATATCTGCTTGGAGATTGCTACCCTCTCACTTTGATCTCAATCGGGTCACAGTGAGGAGTGGGTAAAATTTACCCCCCTCGATGAGTTTCATGAGCCAGTTAGAGAAGGATACATACTATAATGAACTTAATTCTGATTGTGTTTAATCATTTATTGAATATTCATAATTAAAGACTTGAGCAAGTCTACGGCCACGGCTAGGGCCACGACCAGTCTCCATTAATTAAACACGCCCCAGCGACACCTAGTGTTAATAAACAGCGCCCCCTGCCCAACGACAACTCATTTAGTATTAACTAACCACGACTGTAGCGAAAACAAAGCTACATATATCATTTCACCACCAGGTGCAAGGGACAATGCTCCGATAGCCAAGGCAACGTCAGCGTAAAGTCGACGGAAGGCTGTGTGGGTGATGTAGACTGCCTGCGACGGACACATCAATATCCCCTCATCGTAATACTCCACTCAAAACAAGCATGTGATCATTCACGTTCCGCATGAATATCCGCCATTACTCCAACACACACTTCTCCCTTCTCGTCGCCTGTCATCCGCAGCCCAGTACTTTCCCAACCGGATCCATGCCTCGCTATTGTCCCCGTTTTAATAGGTCTCAGAATCCAATTTGTCAAGTGGACACATGCCTCCCACTGTTCATTTAAGTGTGACTCGTTACTCTATACACCCCACTCCCCCCGTACACTATAACGGTCCTCCTTCGTATCAATAGAAAAGTGCACCTGTCCACTATATACCCCCAAACTCATCACATAGCAGTCACCTCGATTGTCCTCCCAGTTAAGGCCCATTTACATTGGCCGACGAAAACGGTGTAGATTTTTTTAAGTTCTCCTAAAAGCTCATTTCCACTGGCCATCACCGATATACAATCAGGAACCACCGATGGACCTTTGGCACTACTGACGCAAAATGGAAATGGGCTATAAGGGGGACTAAAAAAGTCAATACCGTTTTTCGTCGGCCAATGTAAACGGGGTTTAACTGCCACGGACTGCCTGGTATTGATTGAGGCTCGTGACGCTGTAACCACCTGTTTTGACAGCCGTGGAGGAGCGCCAGGCCCCAGTGGACCTGGAGACAGCTGGAGGAGGGGGGGGGGGGCGCTGACATGGGACATTAACCATTGATCCCACATGCAGAGGGATGCATTAAGAGTCCCCGTGGGGGTTCATGGACGCCTGAAGCCCGGGACGATTTGAGCCCTGGACGCCTTGAGCCTTTCTGTGGACGCCTTGAGCCTATCCTTGGGACGCCTTGAGCCTACCCCATTTTGGTTGCCATGAACCCTTAGATGTAAAAACTTTGAAAATTGCACTTATACTAGTTTATAGTCATATATACTAAACCCTAACCCTTACCCAACCCTTTTCTAACCCTAACCCACCAATTGAACTAAAATGGGGTAGGCTCAAGGCGTCCACGGGGTAGGCTCAAGGCGTCCACGTTTTCGCGCTGACAGGAGGGTCAAACGGTAAAAGGCTCAAGGTGGCCAATGCCCCCCGCGGGATAGTCCCCGGTCAAGACGTATAGGGCACAGAGTGATTGCTAGTTCCCCCATCATCCGCCAGCAAACTGTAAGATAGCACCACTGTAGTCAGGGGGGAAACCGCTGTTATCAGTTGTTATAATCTATAGATAATATTGAGACGAGGCTAAAATTCCTCCATGGCAAGCCCCATATAATCCATTGATAATTGGTCCCACCATCTGGTGTTTTGGATGGCGTCGGGGGGCAATATGGCCGCCTCCATAGCATAATAGCTATGTGCTCTATATTAACCCGATCGTGGCTATGTCATCAGCAACTGTCCCCACTAGAGGGCACCACCAGGCTTGGACCTGCTCCAGTAAGCAGCTCCAACTCCAGGGTTGGGAAATTACAGGTAATTGGACGACGACCGCTCCTGGCAGCGCCTGCCCAGGAGCGGCAGTCATTTGGGGGGGGGGGGGGGGGTGGTTGGTCATTAATTTACTCCCCCGTGTGAGGAAATCAATGCAGTGTAATGTAGGATCAACATAAAGATGAATTATTTATTGGTACCAATCAGGCTTAGACCATTCCAAAGATGGATGTTTTTTTTTATATGCAACCCTTCCACAAGGATGTGGTCAGTTCGACATTCATAACAGATTAAGGAGAGTACCAGGGACCACAACTTTGCCAATGTATATTTTATTTCCTATATTTTATGATAATAACTTGATGTATAATGTCGAAACCCCCCTATGTTATCAATTTTTTTCATTAACCTATATAGATTAATGCTGCTACTCATCATTACAATTCTACAGGAATGGTAAAACGTCATTTTTTTTCAAAATACAATCTGCTGTGGGAATGTCACATCGATTACAAGTTGTGGGGAAGGGAGGGGGGGGGGGGGGCTGTCAGTGAGAGGGTTTCCTCTTAAATGTATCCGGTGGTGTCCCATTGAAAGGCACTGTCTTCATCAAGTACACATCTTTATCTCACCCCTGGTATTTTTCCTCCATAGACTTAATATTGGAAACTCGTATCCAACGCCCATGAGATATTTAGGAAAAATATCCAATGGGGGATTATGTAACAAATGTTAGCCCATTAGTCAATGTGAAGGCTGAGATAAATTCAGAAACCTAATTACTATGTAATTCACGCGGCTTGTGAATTACTATGCGATTCAAACTCGATGGGAAACGAGCTCAGACCCTAACATTCTTAAAGGTTTCCTCTATACTATGGAATATCTGCGTAACGATAAGGGCATTTTGACCACTCTCATTTCAATAATATAGATATTTCATCAGAGTACAGACATCATCGTCAACACATGGTGGATAGACTATAGCAGGACCGCACAGCTCTGCGCCGTCCCACGACTTGTCCTGACAACCATTTAAAAAAGTGAGTGCCCGCGAAATTGGTATGTCCATCATGTGAAGGGCCCCCCGGGGCGTATTAAGCGTCAGACGTGCAACTCCCAGCGGATCTGACTTCTTCGGCATCAGTCGTCCTCTGAGGGATACGGAGTGACATGTGGGACCGCTCCAGACCGTCTTCTCCCGGTGACATGTACCGAGGCGGTCTGCCTCGGCGCCGGGGAAGGGTCCCCCAGTTAGACTGGCTCCAGTCCCTGCATCCTATGGCTACCCCTCCACCTAGACTGGCTCCAGTCACTGCATCCTGTGGCTACCCCTCCAACTAGACTGGCTGCAGTCCCTGCATCCTGTGGCTACCCCTCCACCTAGACTGGCTCCAGTCCCTGCATCCTATGGCTACCCTCCTCGCTGGGATACTGGCTCCAGTCCCTGCATCCTATGGCTACCCTCCTCGCTGGGATACAGGAACTACAGTAGATCCAGGCGTAAGCGGACACCCTCCGTTCCGGGTCAAAGTGGCTGCTTACGCGGGGTGTCCGCTTATCCGGAGTTGAAATAAACATCTAATAGAGGGAACCGTTCCGAGCAAAGGTGTCCGTTAACGCGGGGTGTTCCCTTATGCGGGGTGTCCATTAGGCGGAGTTCTACTGCATATTGTTACAGGGAGTGGCTTGGAGCCATAAACAGGAGATTTGTTTCATAGTGGACAAGTCTTTAATTCATGGGCCAGTCAGAGAAGGATATATACTTTAATGAACTTTATTCTCATTGTGTTTAATCATTTAATGAATGTTCATAATCGGAGACTTGAGCAAGTCTATCCCCCAGCCTCCAGTGGCGCCAGAGACGCGAGGGGCGTGCCCAGTGAACCATGGAGCTACGAGACCAGGCAGCAGTTGACAGCGGATGACATGCTCGAGCAAATACGTATTCTTCCCAGGAAATCATAGTGGGGTTCATTTGCGGCCAGCGATATGGATCCTAAGTATCAAGTGGTGAGTCTCGGGGCATAGTACAGCGATCACCTGTACGCTACCCGCGGCGATGCCACTGTGACCACCTGAATAGACTTAATTGGTGAAATCCAATCTAGAACTGGCTGCAAAGTGACCACCTGGGGAGGGTGTTCGCCTTTCAGGGGGCTCCGCAAATTGCGCGCTTATAGACCCTTCTCTCTTGATGGAACTAACCGTTGTGAAAATGTCTTTGGTGATGGGTATGGAGGCGTGAACCGTCAGTGTGTAATGACTAGGCTCGCGGGCACAGAGGTGTCGAGGATATAAAAAAATATCTGAGGTTTCGGGACTGAGAACCTTGAAGATTCCTAAGGGACTTTATGTGGTGTTTGATATCCAGAATCATAGAGATAGCTGGTTCGGGCAAGCACAAGAAAAAAATCACTGACCAGAAAATGGAAAGTCATTAGATGTGTTTGAAATGATATTGTGAGTGCGTGAGAGGGAGCCTGTGTGTCCCTGTGTCACGCTCATCCTTAACAGAAAGCCATGTGTACAAACTCCAAAGAAACTGCCTTTCAATCCTGGCGCCATGCTAAGTAGCAGGTTTTATCGGGGCATACCAATGTAACCTTTGTGGCGAGGTGAATCCTCACTCAGATCTAATGGCCCTTTAACGTTAGAAGTCCATTGGGGTTTTCTTCTGATGGACACATGTGGCAGGATACAGTGAAGCAGAGAAGCTTGTCATGTCATTACCTCCTCCCGGGTTAATATGGGGGCATGTCATACGGCCGGGAATAACTGGGTGTCACTGGGGGATGTCTGGGGATAACATGCCTCCGTCACCCAGTCACTTGCCTTCTCCACTTCAAAGCCAGAGTAACCAGAGGTAAATTGGCGTAATACCACCTCGCGGCCACAGCCTGTCACAGGAGGCAAAGAGGCAATGAGGACCAGCGTCAAACCTCCTGACAAGTCCTTATTTTCAACCCAGGATGGTAGCAGTTTCTCAAAAGACGACGGGTGTGAATTGAGAGCCGTGAAAGTTGCCGTGCTTGATTCGCCTGCATATTTATTTCAAATTGTAACCTAGCAGGTGGTCCCTATTGGACCTGGATCTGTAGGTTACAAAGGCTTTCTAAGTGATACATTATTTCGCACAAGCACTCCGTCCAGATTTAAGAGCTCCATTACACCTTACTCGGAAACCGGCTTGGGAGGCAAACACTGCCGACGCTTTGCCATCAGTCTCAAGCCATCTGTACATAAAACAGGGGGCTGTGCCCTAAAAATAAATCTTGAGAATTTCCTGTATACAATCTTAGATTAGACATCCATCTATCGATGAAATCCTAATGAAATGACACATGTAGGGCTATTATACACTGGCACATATATGTGAAACACTATTAAATCCTAGTAGATGCCGAAGTGAAGGTATCTGAAAAACTCATCTATATGAGAGATACTGCTAATAATAAAAAAAAATAAAAAAATAGAAGTTTTTCATTTCCCTATTTGTATCAAAATAACTCACATACTGTGAGAGATGCAAATAAACATAATAAAAAAAATCCCTATCTGGGCAGTGAAAATTTGTCAAATTTAAGATTAATATATACCTTAGGAATTTCTCAGATTTTATTTTGGGAACTGCTCCCGGGTTGAAGGCTCACTGGATGTGGGTGTGTGTGGACGGTCGGAGTGGGGGAGGGGATGGGGGGGGGGGGGCGTAACACATGAGGATATCTCAGGTGGGATGGTACCTAAGATCCACTCTCCCTCTGCGAAGGAACCGCTTGGTTCGGCAAAGACGGTGCGTATTCACATGATACCTTGAGAACCATTTGGAGGGGCTTAGACTGGTGTCTGCCGCCTGTGTACACTCCTCGTCCGCCAGGCGTGCCACGGCCGGGCAGGTCCCGCACAGGTAAGAGGAGGGGGGTGAGTATTCTCCAGGTAAGCCCCCAGCACAAGCCTCACCATTGCGTGGCTGTATTTATCCAGGTGAGATGAAAGAAACCCAAACACCCCTCACAATCTACCCCCAGCAGCACAAGAATATCCCGAAATTGATCTCAGCAATCAGGGGGTAACATCTCTTTAAATCTCTCTGACCATATGGACAACCCATTGAAAACTGAGTTTGAAATCAGTCCCCTAGTCGGCTCCGGCACAAAGGGTTTAATTTAGCAGCTATTACCACCGTGAATATACCGGCAAGGGGTTAGGTGTATGCGTGGACATACCTGGGGATTTTCACTTGGATAACCCTGGCAACGGAGCACTTGAAGCGGTACGGCACGACTGGGTGTGCTTTGTGCCCGTTATGCATTCCTGTATGCCGAAGTGATCATAACTTCACGGCACGCCTGCCACCCGCTATGTCTTCTTACTTCTCTCACGGGAGGCCTGCTCCTAAAAACTGCCGCCAGATATCCGCCAGAAAAACATCCTAAAGTCTTCCAACAACCATATTCCTGCTGTCCAAAAAAAGGTAAAGGGCATCTAATCGTACTTTTCCCAATAAGACTTTAATAATAAAGTATAATTTCAGAGCATGCGCTTGGCATAAGAGGAAGGTTTGATTTGAAAGTAAACTAAGAAAATTACCCAGAAAGAGTTTCAGGAGCCATTCCTCTTTGGTACGTGGAGCGGTTCCAAAGAGAATGCTTCTGACTTCACGGTAACGACAGTAATAATAGAGTCATGACTCATAAACTCGCAGTCGGCCTCACTGACACATGGGTTTCGGGGTGTGTTATAGATGAGGGTTCAGGAATAACAACCAGGATCACCCACACACCCACACACACACGCATATGGCTTCTTCGTTTCCTCCCGCAGCTGTTTTCTGCAGCCACGAGAAGCGGATCGCATGCCATGGAGGCGTTAAGGCGGGCACCACTCCCTCAGCTCACTAGCGGCCGTGGGAGGGGCGACAAGGACCGAGTGAGAGGGAGAATGGTCGGCACAAAGGTAGGGTGTTCGCGGAGGACGGTCCCGGGGAACAAAAGACTACCTGCGGACACAATAGATACGGTGTCGCCGTGCCAAGACGTGCAGGTGAATTTCTTCTCATTGGGAGGGATACGTGTAGGCATGATTGTCCTACAGCAAGAGGTAGCAATAACCAGAGGGCCATCACCTCGGTGCCCCTCACAACCCCACGCAACACGCCTACTGTCTCCCCTTCCTCCTGCTACTAACAGTTAAAGGCGCATACCTCCTGTTGTCTAGGTAACCAGAGGACACACTGGCTGGGATCCAAAGCAGGGATCCAGAGGCTATGAGAGGGTTAGGAGGGGGACAGTGGCATGTCGCAAGTGGTTGTTGTGTCTTCCTTTACGCTGGATCTCTGGAGACTAAAAGGGTCGCCTCTTTAGAACCGAGATCTAAAGCAAACGGTGAGGCTGTAACGATTATAGGCAGACAGAACGCTACCATGACCAATACTTAAATGTGGGTCCCCGACCTTGAACTACCAAAGGAGGTGCCGTTACATAAAGACGACGCTACAGTAGGCAGGACGAAGAGTATACACAGTATATGGTGGGGTACGGATGCAGTTGTATAATCTCTAATGTAAGATACATATAAGCCATGAGAATGAAGGAAGTACAATATGTTATGATACAATAAGTTAGAAGATATTGGATCAAGGTCTTCCTAGTGCTTGAGTATCGACATACTACGTCAACGTTATTCACGTTATATATGTATATATATATGTATATATATATATATATATATATATATATATATATGTATATATATATATACATATATATACATATTTATATATACATATATATATACATATATATATATATATATATATATATACATATATACATATATATATATATATATATATATATATATGAATGTTACCACACTTTGTATTATTTTGTCGTCTATTGCCTGGAAGACCGGTTGTATAAGCCGAAAGCAACAAATACCTTTTACAAAAAAAAAACAACCCGTGAACATTCCGGCAACATCTCCCGACCGAAATATGTGAGGGGCGTTATCGCGAGCAATAAAACTACTTAGTACCCTGCACTTTAGATATCAACATCCAACGTAATAAACCACCAGGAGTTATCAGAATCGCCCTGCCTAGGACGGAGTGGTAGCTGTATAAACGGGGCGTGTCTACTCTGTGAGGGTACGGTGGTGTAGAGTGTTGGTCGTACGAGGCTCGTGGTGAGAGCCATGATAGTTGAAGATGAGAAGACACATGTCACATCTTGGTCACGCACCCTGACGAAGAAGTTGGGGGTAAACAGGCACCCTCTCATAAGATCTCACACTCTCTAAGTCGTATTCTGTACAAGGTTCTCACTGCACTGTATGGGATGAGAATTCTTAACAAACTAGGCTAAGAGCCTTGAGAACCCACTGGCACACAGTATTCCCATTAGGTGGCATCATTGAGATTATAGGAATCTTTGGGTTGCATTGATGTGCGTCTTTAGCACGGGAGGTAGGCCATTGGATTCTCAAGGCTCTAAGCCTAGCTCGTTAAGAATCATTCTCCATAGAGCGTAGTGAGAGTATAGAAAACGACTCAGAGAGTGTGAGATCTTATGAGAGGGAGCCTCACTAATAACCAGACATCTATTTGATGGCCCAGTCTCGGAGTCTCCACGGAAGACGGATGAGGTGTCATAGACATATCGAGGCCGCTATTTATCTCTCGTCCCCCTGAGGATGGGGGTGTGGGGGGGGGGGGGGGGGGAGTGCAATAGTTAGAAGCGTCATTTTCATATGCGCAAAACCTGCTTGAGACTTTTTAGGTTTGCTTTATCGCCACTCTCTCATCTGGATCTCGCTAATGTCCTCATGTATATTTTTTATATGATTGGAGGCATCACATTCAGCATCTCCTTGTTCACCTAGACTTGTCCAAGTCTTTGATTATGAACATTCATTGAATGATTAAACAAAATCAGGAGAAGGTATGTTGCAGTGTGACTGGTCCAGGAATCAAACCAGTATGGCGGCGAGGAGGGCTGGGGTAGGTGCAGGAATAAAGGGTACTGAAACCAGTTTACTCCTGACAATACCATCACATATAGTCTTTGTATAGCACCCATTGTTTCCCTACTGTTACCACAGGAACCCATCCCTGCCAGTTCTCATCCCTGTTCATCTGGAACCACTCATACTTGTACTAGTGAGGGGCAGTAAGCCCTGCCGTATGAATCTCTTCACCTATTACTTATTATATGATAGTACTGCCTTACCATTGACAAAATAGTCATGTAGACGTATAGAGCTGGTTATAAGTACAACAGGCCTAAGAGCCAATGTACTACCAGGATAAATAAAGGAATAATAAAAGAAGCTGCCCGGGCTTATCTCGGCACCCCGGCGGGGCTCCCTCTGCCGGCCCGTGGCGGTCGGGATCCGGCGGCGGCGGCGGCGGCGTGAGGCCCAGCCCGGTCCGTCAGGCTGTGACAGTGACTCGTCCAGCCCCGGAGGCCCTACACCCGTCTCATTATCTGTAAACATACCATGACATGACGCGAAGGAGCCGCCCGCCTCCATGTCCCCTCCTCCTCCTCTTCCCCAGCCATTACCACTGCCCACCTGACATCACTCCAGCGGACCACTCACACCTCACCCGGGGTAATTCACAGTAATGGCGCAATCTGCGCTGTATCGGGGATAAACGGGCGATATACAGCATAAGGAGCAACAGAGGAAGGTGAAAAACGTCCGCAAATATAATACCCTGTAACTTCTTTTACGAGGCAGAATGTCTACTTAAGTTTCAGGATCCCCCATGCCGTCTTGAGAAGTTAAGGTTGTCTGTAAGACGGGGAAACGTTGACACTCGAGATTGAGATTTTTTCTCATGGCTGCTCTGGTAGATTTATGTTGACTATTTGTTGCGCATGGAGTTTTATTTCACCCCTGGTATTTTTGTCCCATAGGACCTCTTAACATTGGGAACTCCATGCCCATGCCCCTATGAATATTGCAGTCCATTCCCCATGGTCTATATCCTGTGCATCATCTAGTCTTTTAGGGTGTACAGGGGAGAGATAGATACAGAAAGCAACTCATTTTGGTCAAAGTTGTTGTTCTCCAACTCATTTGAATGCTACATGAAATTCACTCGGCTGTCACCTCGTTTATATCACTCTGCATCAAACTCTTGGAGAATGACGACTTTGATCAAAACTTGTTGGTTTCTTCTTTAGTATGTACAACACGCTAAAATACGGCCCAAATTCATATCTTCTCACCCTCTTCTTGGTTTGAATTCTGGTGTTGAATTGCAGACTGAGGAATAGCACATATGGGAATTTAAATTACAATCTTTTACTGCCTCTCCCCACTCCTCCTAAAGACACAAAGCGATACGTCATGAATATGCAAATGAGCTTATATCGCCACACGACCAATCAGATCCAATAAAGAGGAAAATGGAGAGAGAGATATTACATAAGTCGAGCCACTAGCCTTCCATCTCACCGTTGCCGACTTCCAAACCCCACCGGTCTAATATACATGGACTTCTGATAACATAAATCAATCAATGGACCATAGTCCATGTTTAGGACCGCACTGTAGTGCTTTTGTCTAATAATCCTTTGATGTGGCAGACCGTTTGGCTCATACCAATTCGATTAAAACGATAATGGAGCTACAAGGACGAACACACCCCAACTGACTTGACAAAGACTGGGGTTGTAGTTACCTGTTCTCCCGGTGGGGGTCGTGGCAGTGCTAAGAGCATTGATTACCCGTACAGTGGTCTCTATACCTGTGCCGTTGCAATATCAGGGTGCTCAATCGGGAAGTAGGGGGTGGGAGGTGGGGTGAAGGTAAGGTGATGGGCTTACCCTGATAGCATCTGCTCACCTGTGCCATGTTACGTATGCTAATGACCTCCAGATAGGATCAAGCTGTGGATACTGAGGCAGATTGCCACCTCTATTATAGCCAAGACGGGAATAACCCGGCCCTTCACTCTGCAGCCTACTATTGGTCATCATTGCCGTTGAATCGAAGAGGGAGTCAGGAATTGTATTGCCTGACAATGGTTCTTTGGTTGCCTCCACTCTTTTGTGTGACACATGGCCGTGCTGTAAAAGACGTGCCAGTGTGATGAGATTCCAGGATAAATGTTATCACAGGAAACACTCGCTTGACGGCTACTTTTTCTTTCTCACCTGTGAATAGTAAAAAAGGGCAGCCAAACCCCAATCTCTTTTTTAAAAGTGTGTCTTTTCAATCTCCCCATCCGTTGGATTTTTCCGTGATACTCCATAGCGGCCATTCTTATCTACACCGACAGAAAACACGACCGACTGCGTGGTAACCTGCCACGTCCCCGCTCTCCCCTTTTCACCTTGCTCAGAATGGGGATATTTTTACTTGTATGTGATTGATATCACCAGTAAACAGCCTTCTAATCTTACCTCAGGCGAGGACACTACCTGTGTTACTTGCGGATAAAACCTTTGCACATTTCATCAAGACCCATTCAATATAGTTTTTCCTTTACCTATTTACTCATAGCGCAGGCAACGCAAACATGGGCGATATATCCTGTTAAAGGAACAGTGTTTACGTTGACTTTTGAGGGGGCGATGGGGCCGAGCTCTGGAAAATAGGTCTTTGCTTTGTATTCACGCAATAGAGCATTCTAGTTTTTCCTCCAGCCTCAATTTTGAAAGAACATTGATGCGTTGTTTGTGATGAAATGAACACTCTCACAACTAAATATGGAAAAAGCTTTGCAAATAGCCCAGACCTTGACTAGTGAAGGTCTACCCCCTTAGGGGACAAATATGCTACAGTTTAACAAATCAAAAAAGAAAAAAAAAACCCCACAAAAACACACGCACACACCTACACAGGAGCCTTCATTCCATAATGGATGCGCCAAGAGATGCGTGACCCTGTCCGTTCAATAGACACACTATTCTATATACACCTATGCTTTATAACGTATTTCTGTGACCAAATCGCAGGGAAAAAGCCCCCCTGAAAGGCCAGCGCTCACGAGTGGGGGAGGGGACATGAAAGGGCGCTTCCTTTCACCCTGATATAAGGCTGGCACACCACAGCCCGTCTGCGCGTACTAAACAGGAGTTTTTCCCCTCTCGGCAGAGAGAACACCCAAACGGCATGAAGATCTCCCGTCTCAGTCTCCGTCTTCATATTAGCGCGCGTCGCTGACCATGAATGTGGGGGGAGATCGAGGCCTGACTGGGCCCGTATAACAGCACGGGAGGAAAGCTCGGGAAAACGCGTCCGCGGCCAGCAACTAGTGCCGCACTTAAACGCGTATATTAAACGCATACATCCCCACTCAGGTGGAATATGGGATGAAAACAGCCACAAGTTTACCCTACCTTAAAGGTGTGGTGTATCATAGAGGAAACCTATGAAAGTTTAGGGTCAGAGCTCGTTTTCCCATCGAGTTTGAATTGTGTAGTAATTCACAAGACAAAGCCGCATGAGTTACATTGCGATTCAAACATATTGGGATCAAGCTCTGACCCTAAACTGGAATAGGTTCCGGAATTTACCTCACCTTTCACATTTACTATGTCTATATATATATATATATATATATATATATATATATATATATATATATATATATATGTATATATATATAAACATATATATATACTTATACATATACATATACATATGTATATATATATATATATATATATATATCAATATATATATATATATATATATATATATATATATCAATATATATATACATATCATGTGTATATAATGTATATGCACACGGTGCAATACACTCGTTGCCCAACCTACCAACTTACATACACAGAGTTTGTTTCGGTTATTATATAATATTATATCTCTCACTGCAGCCACAACTTATATTGGTGTCTGTTGTCAACACACGCTCCTCACCATCGGGATCCAGGGAAACACGGCAAGGACATGGCCACAGATCGATGCGGTCTACACCTGGGTGCATTGTTCTACGGCTACAGATGCCATGTGGGAGAATTGTTGATGTTGTACACCATGACCAATTGGTAGCACGTGCCAGAATGCCACTTATGTAAGGGGCATAAACCTGCCTATAGTTTCTATACAGGACAAGCCTAGTTTCCTGCTAAATAGCCCCGGGGTTTTCCATCTATGGCATCACACTGAAATAACACATTAATGTGTTGGTGTCCCCTGAGGCCATGTATGCACAGAAATCAGCATTAGGGTGTATACGAGTGGCATGTACGTGTATGCTTTCATAGGGGATATTATCTAATTCAATTCACACATTTCTTGATGGGGGGATGCATGCATCGTGGGTCAGGAGAAAGGTGAAATAAGCCTTATACAGTCATAGGACGAGGGAAGAATATTATTGGAGTAGGGGGTGAAGTGTAAATTATTCAATAGGGGTGGATGTGAAAATCACAGCATCCTATTTTGAGTGACTTTTCCCCCTACTATTGCTCTTTCTGGTGTGATGTCACTGTTAGAATGTGCGGGATGCGCCCATAGTACCTGGGCTAAATATAAGACGAGCTGTGAATGGTCGCGCTTGACCCTTGTTTGAACGGGATGTGTAACTAGGAATCAGTTTACAATAGTAAAAGGTGCAGGGTAAACAAGGTCCCCGGCGCTTCCCCTGTTAGCGGGCAAACACCGTACCCCTCCCCCGCTCCCCCGGCCACAGCCCGACCACCAAGCCCGGTTTCATTTAATGAAGAGTAGAGGAGCCAGTTGATACTAATCCCCAAGGAATTTTTTTTTCATCCCCCGCAAATTCGAATCCACTTACCCACTTAGCATCACGGCCGACACCCTGACCTTGTCGCTCTACCCTAGCCCGCCATTGGAGCCAACTGCAAATTGAAGCTTCGCACATTTGTTGGCGGGAATAAAATACCCCTGAAGAGGAGTAGGAATCGTGTCTAGACTCCAAACAGGAGGTGTTGTTTGAACTCCCCATTCCCCTCCACCGCCCCCTGAGGTCGCATGTATCTCGGTGGCACATCTCATGTGTTTATCGGCGGTCGGATCGAGATCTAACCAGTTTGGTGGGTATTTTATGTATAAGGTGTTTTTTTGGATCACACAAGGATCCAACAGTGGTTCGTGGATAGGGCGCGCATTGTGCCACCTCCCATCAAATCGCCATTAGTGGAAACACACTCCCCTCCCTCCCACCATCCCGGCGTGGTACCAGGTGGGGGGAACGCGTTCAGCGAGCGCTAATTGGTTAAAGTATAAAATAGAGCCACGATTTTTCACACTTAGCTCCCAGGTGAATTCATCGGTGGATTCCCAGATGGGTAAGTGGCCGAGGGGGGCTGGCGAGGTTAATGGCTCTTAATATATCTAAGGGTACTAGTGTGAGCGACAATGGAGGAGCGCACAACACGAGCCAGACCTTGACCTTTTGCTCTGATACAGACGTATGGTTCCCCTCACACATTTATTAGTCTCATGAATTAAACATCAGAGCTATTCATTATATCTAAACACACACTGATCACACGGGGAATAATCGCTCCACTACGCACACCGCAGCGGTGACATGTTTATTAAAGTAGACCTCCATGTTAAAAGTCCACCATCTATAGGGCACAGAGCAATTGCTAGTTCTGCCATCATCTACCAGTAAATTGTCAGATAGCGCCACTGAAGTTGGCGGGCTACCACTGTTATAATCTATAGATAATATTGAGACAAGGCTAAAATTACTTCATGGCAAGCCCCCCCCAAAATATATTTGAAAAAATCCATTGATAATTGGTCGCATCACCTGGTGTTTTGGATGGCGTTGGGGGATCAAGTTGGCCGCCTCCATAGCACAGTAGCTATGTGCCTTATAGCGGTACCTTTATGTAAAGTAATTGGTCGTGAATTAATGGGTTCAAAACATCACGGCCGTGTGGGAATAATGGAGATTTACCTGTCACAGGTAGGTTCTGCTCCTGGTGATAGCATGGGAAAATCTGCCACTACCAGTTGCCAAGGTGAATGTATGCGGTGTCTGGTCTATGGCGAGGTTCTAGCCTGGATGGGTCAATATTTCCACAGCCTGCCAACGGGGAACTCCAGTCCTTCCCACACCACCCACTGGTCCCCGTAAAGTGCTAGTTCCACCAACACACAAGATGTAGCGAGATTTGTCATGATTTGGTTGTCTTGCTAAATCTTGCTAGGTTTCGAATAATTGCATGCATTTTTGGCGAGAACCACCAAGGTTAAGAACCTTTGCTGTGTTCTTGTCACGATATGCCGCTGTATGTCAGCAATAGATCGTGAGGCATTGCGGTGGTGGAGCACTAAAATATACAGAAATCATTGCGAAAGAATAGATATATCATTGTGCATGACGTATCACGGCAAAGGATGTAAGATATATCATGGCACTGTACGATGCACCAAGATACAACATGGCAAATGCATTGTGTTGGTGTAATCAGCACTTGATACATTTAGAACACCGCTGTTCCTACTAATAATGTGCACTCAGTGCTCTGGTGATTATTGTAAACCAAGGTCCATGACTTCATCTGCTCCAGAGTAGTGGCTACGTTTAGTTCAGCTATCATGAATCAGAACAGAATGTCCACCATAACCACCGTTTCCCAGCACTCCACCCTCACAATAACCTCCCATACTCAAGTGTTAATCTCAGAAACCATGCCGATTCATACAAGTATTTATCTAATTTAGATCTCCCTGAGAAGTGTTTGTTTTTATGATGCGGCTCGGTCGGGGTCGGGGGGATTCTAGTAATACCATCTTTAGTTTGTGGGAGAAGGTACAGTGGAGGGTGGTGAGGGTTCTGGGTTTGTCTGCTGGGTCTAATAGCATTAGACAATACGCCCTCCTCCAGCCTAACCCCTTGACCCTCACTACGACCGTCCTCGCAAGTCCGCTGAAAGGCTGCTGACAGAACGGACACAACACGGGGCGGCGGGCTTTTGTCACCGCCTTCACCGCCCAACAAAAACCCTGACACTCAGCCCTAAGCCAGCCACACATGCTCCATGCCCCAACAGACCGCCCCATGCCTCTTGCATCCCCTGTGAGCAACCATAAAGTGACCCATGGCATGTGTTCTCAAGTATTTCTGGATGTGAAGCCTGTACCCTGAAGAGGGTGGTGTGAAGGTGGTGGTAGTAGTGGAGTGTGAAGTGTGGTGGAGGTGGTGGTGGTGGCTTCAGTGGTTCAGGGAGGGAGACATGATCGCAGCCATACGACCTGGGTGGGCGTTTCGTTTTTATTTATTTTTATTTTATAGAAGCATCCTCACAAAAGCACAGGTGACTAAAGGAGAGAGGATTGAATTCAGCAAGTGTGTAGGAAGGCCAAAATAAATACATCTTTATGAAGGTTTGGGTTTTAGCATTTTCCTACGGTTTTCCCTCACGGTAGAGTTGAATGTCAGTAATTGCCCGGTATCATTGATGTAATTATATATTTACCTACGACCCATTAAGGCTGGTTTTTATCTCTGAGTTTCTGCTGTGTGTCACCTCAGAACTCACCTACTCGATTTCTCCTGGAGGGCCACGAAATGTGACTTCATCCTCCACTGACCCTCCAGAATCATGCAAGGAGAGGTTTTTACAGAGCCTCCGAGCTGACCCGTGGCTGTTCACAAGTCTGTGGGTTGACCTGGCTGCATTGTTGTCTACAACAGCTGCTGATGGCCATCATGTGTCCTACGATAATTACTAATAACAGCAAGCTAGCCGCAATTTCTATGTCACGCCCAGTCCCTCCCCCCCCCACTGTGGGTTATTTAAGTAGCAGTAATTTGCAGTCGCACAAGCGTAATTGATTACATATACACATTAATTTCTTGGATGCAATTTAATGGGCAATATCATTACATGTATATATATATGTATATATATATATATATATATATATATATATATATATATATAATATATATGTATATATATTATATGTGTGTGTATATATATAATATATATATATGTATTGTATATATGTATATATATGCATTGTATGTATGCATATTATATATATATATATATATATATATATATATATATATATATATTTATATATGCATATATGTATATAATATGTACTATATATACATACATTTTTGTCTACTTATGCAGTTTTCTCAGTCTCTATCCATGAAATATGCCAGGTGTAGACGCCACGGGGGATTTCCTAATGGAAAGACTCAATAACAATATTTGGTTTCTAGATAAAATACCACACTGGTTGGATTAGACCCAAGGTCGCAACCATAAAGGATATAGTAAACAACCGTGGCCTAGTCGCTACAAATAGTACAATATCAACCTGGTTGAATTTCAACTAGGGTTCAATAAAATACTGACGTATGCATCACCGGCCATGGCCTTAGCCAGTGCATGAGAGATAGAGTTTCAAATAGCGTGCCCAGGTTGTTGTGAAGCCACTGTGGATGATAAAGGCCCTCGTGCTACTGTAGGCTGGGAGGTGTAGCGGGGTATGTAGACTTGCTAAAGTCTTTGATTATGAACATACATTAAATGATTAATCGAAATGAGAATAAAGTTCATTATAGTATGTATCCTTCTCTGACTGTCCCATGAATCAAAGACTTGTCCACTCTGACCAGAATCTCCTGTTTATTACCCCAAGCCACTCCCTGTAACCCTATACCTCCCCCTACCCCTCCCCCCTCTCCTCCTCCAGTTCCCTGGCCGCCTGTGTTGTCGTAGCAATATATTTCGCCTACTCCTGATTATGTCTCAATGAGATCAAAGTGAGAGGGTATCCATCTCCCAGCAGATATCCTGACCAGTAGCCAGACCTCTGCTTGGGGAGTGTGGCGCAAAATCGCGCCAGTCTACACGGCCGATTGCAGATGAGACCAGTCCCTGTATTACTCAGAAGGGGTGGAGGGGAAGGATACAGGGACTGAGGCCAGTCTAGGATGAGACCAGTCCCTGTATTACTCAGAAGGGGTGGAGGGGAAGGATACAGGGACTGAGGCCACTCTATGATGAGACCAGTCCCTGTGTCACTCAGAAGGGGTGGAGGGGTAGGATACAGGGACTGAGGCCAGTCTAGGCTGGGAGATGTAGCGGGTTTGCAGTAGAGGTGTGGGATATGAGCGTGAGAGAAGATGGGGAAAGTGATCGTGTCCAGCCTCTCAGCATTGCCCCCTCCCCCTGTGTTAACACAGGCACAAAGGGGCACACCATGGTGAGGATGTGACCTTTAGGGTGGGACAAGGATTACCCGTAACACCTTTGGTAAACCTGATCAATATAACCCGATACAATGACCGGAGTGCCTGGCGGGAACATCAAAGGCAGGTCCCATTCCCTTCTCGTGATACCCAAGCAGCCAGCCCGCCCTTGTCTCACCGGACTGGGGTGTTTAGGGGAGGAGTGACCCACTCCCCTCCTCTGTGTCGTCAGATGTCTGCCTCGCCTCTCTAATGCGGACCAGCCTTGATTAGGTCTCTCAGAGGAGAACCAAAACTTGACCACCTGCCGTCGGTTAGTCTGACCGATGGTAACAGATTTCCTTAATGTTGCCAGTAATGTGCAATTGGGTACAATCTGTGGTAAGGCATTGTAAACGATGTATTATGAGAAAACGTGGTTACTGAGCCCGTAGAAGGTCATTTGATGAAAATATCTGGCCTGACGCCGCAGGCAGGAGGGCCGTATGTGTTTTTACCAAATGACCAAGAACGGACATCATACGGGCTCAATCACTACGTTTTCTTATTACTATATACCGCCTACTCGTTTAAAACACCGTTTTATCAACTGTACAAAGTCGATGCCATTAACTACGCCCGCTGTCACAGTGGGCGCGAACATTATTTATACTACACCCCTAGCAGCGGGTAGTATTTCATAGACGTTCGGTCACAGGTATATAGTAATACGATTTTTCTTTTATATGCAGTCAGGATAGGTATTTTTATGGACATTGTAATCACCAACTTGAGATATTTAAATTCAGATATTTAAATCTTAATTGGGTGAAGATAGAATGTAACAAAGCGAGAGGATGCAATTGAGAAGGATATCATCACAATTGGTCAAATACTTGCCGCGTAAGGAAAATATCATTTTTTATGCTTTTATTTAGACTGGAGGGTCTACTAGGGTAGAACCCTGTTTTCAGTAGGCTCCATTCTAGGGGCATATGTTTTGTGATATCAAAGCTATCATTTTGAAAAATAAAGTTCGGCGAGGCAATCAATTTACATCGTCTTTTAACTAAAAAGCTATTTTTTCGGTTTAAAGCCTCTATAATATCTGCATCACAGATTATTCTGGGAACCTCTGTACAATATGGAGTATGTCTGTATGATCAACAGATTCCTGTGAAATCCATCTAATAAAGAAATAAACAGATTAAAATATGCACTAATTAACGTGGCATCTACCCGGAGAGGTGGTTAGTGCTCAGTAATTGGCACATAATGAACCCAGTCTAAGCTGCCACAATCCAGGCCCGGTCTCTAAACAGGTTTACCTGCGAGCGCCGTCCAAACTTCACGGGCGCAGTCTCACACCCTCTGAAGGCACGCTAACCTGTTTACGTCTAACATGCTGGAGGTTTTTCTGCCACCTTTTGTGTTAGGTCTGGAAGCCGTTGAACCAATAGCGGTGTGAGGGTTAATTTCGGCGGCTGAGTGGTGTCAGATTGTGCGGGGGGAAACAAGGGGGGGGGGCGCTAGAACAAAAGTAGTCATTAGAACAATCAGAGCGGGGTGGGTGCAGGGGGGGGGGGGGGTGACAGTGGACGAATGCCTCGTGGTCATTAGTTCTGCTGGAGGAGGGTGAGAGGAGACACCCCGCGTGCTAGACTTGCTCCAGTCCCTGCATCCTATGGCTACCCTCCTCACTGGGTCCAGTCCCTGCATCCTATGGCTACCCTCCTCACTGGGTCCAGTCCCTGCATCCTATGGCTACCCTCCTCACTTGCTCCAGTCCCTGCATCCTATGGCTACCCTCCTCACTGGCTCCAGTCCCTGCATCCTATGGCTACCCTCCTCACTGGGTCCAGTCCCTGCATCCTATGGCTACTCTCCTCACTGGCTCCAGTCCCTGCATCCTATGGCTACCCTCCTTGCTGGGATACAGGGACTGGTACAAACAGTAATGGTGTTGGATTTCTGGCACTGTATAGCTCCAGTATTCCCAATACTTTCCAAACAGATATCCTGGCTACTGGTTAGGATATCTGGTGGGAGATTGATACCCTCTCACTTTGATCTCAATCGGGTCACGGTCTAGAGAAGGCGAAATTTATTGCTATGGGAATACAGGGAGCAGCTTGGGGGCCATAAACAGAAGATTCTGTTCATAGTGGACAAGTCTTTGATTCATGAGACAGTCAGAGAAGGATACATACTATAATGAACTTTATTCTGATTTTGATTAATTATTTAATAAATGTTTATAATCAAAGACTTGAGCAAGTCTACCCGCGTGCCTGTAATGAGGCATCGTGCACGTCCAGGTGGCGCTGGCAGGGGGCATGTTGTCCCTATGTGTCAACCCCCTCCTCCTCACCCATGTATCTGGGTATGTCGTACTTATGTGTCACCCCTCTCCTCCTAACCAATGTATCCATGCCTGAACTCTGCCCTAATCGCCCAGCGTTAAGACAATGGGGAGCATCGTGGGGAACATGTGTCATGGTGGTAATTAGGGGTTACGCATGGCCGTGTGTGGATGATGGGGCTTTTAACAATGTCTCATCATAATGAGCTGTGATCCCCAAACAAGCCCTCTAAAATACTAACACTCATAATATTCTAGTATTACATTTCATACTGAAATACTTATAGTATTAGGGCAAGTTATTTGGATTCAATCAGATACCATATTCAGGTACATATGGTATATATGAAACTTGTTTCAACATAAGGTAACCCTACAAGTACATGATTGCGGCAAATAATTAATACATGTCTAGGTTTGAAGCAAAATGCAGGACCTACTTTCAAAAAAACCTTATTTAGCAGTTAGTAGAGCTTAGCGAATGTGTCATTATACATCGTATATATAATCCATGTATACTATGCATACACCAAATACAGAACAGCCATGTTAACTTCTGATAATACACAGTGAACATAATAAGCATGTCATATGATATAATCACTCTTTGTATCCCACGATCGAGCATGTATGCTGCAAATAAAAGACTCAGTCACGACATATGGCTTCATTTTTGTCTTTGAACAGAAATATTAATCAGTGCCTTGTTGTGAGTCTCAATAGAGGAGGGGGCACATTGTGTATGATTTCACTGGTGTGTATTATTGATTGGTTGCATGGTGATGGATTTGGGGCAGAAACCTTATGATTAGGAGAATTACGACACAACTTTTCCGCAGTGAATAGAGAGAAAAAAAACCTCTATGCCAGCCGGAAACTGTAACCGATGTTAAATCGCTGAAAGCTGCTATTGACACAGTTCGATAATTGTTCAGTTCCAATTGCACCCCTAAAAAGATTAGCCACACTCCCAACAGATGTCGCATTGATATGAACGATTCCGTTTTAAAATTAAAAAAAAATATACACAAGCGGTTTCCTCTATGCTTCCCCTTCTCTTACAACGCAGTTTCTGGTCTTAAAATAAGTCTAGAAATAGGAGGAATAAGTGGCTATTTGTTGGTGCTTTACCCCAAGTCCAGGTAGTATTCTGTCGGGGTGTCTCTTGATTAAAGCATGCTCTTTCGTCTTGTTGCGTGCACCGTGGACGATCGCATGTGTGCCCGGCCACGCATGAGTCACTGCCGTCGGTGCCGTCCCCCGCCACCTCCAGTCTCTGCACCTGAGACGTGGTGACCCGCCGGGGCACCTCCAGGTAGCGACACACCCTCCGCCTCACCCCAACTCCGCCTCACCCCACCTCCCCCACCATCTCAGGGCACTTTTCTTTCCTTCTCACTTCCCTCGCTCTTACCTCCCTCTATATCAGCTTTGGCAACTCCTCGCGACATGTTACTTGTGCTGAGAGTCAGACATATATATATATATATATATATATATATATATATATATATATATATATATATATATATATATACAGTAGAACCCCGTATACATACATCTTACATATATATATATATTTGAGATCGTTGATATATATATAAATATATATTTGAGATCTTTGATCACTATATATATATATTCATATATATATTCATACATGTGTATATATATATATATATATATATATATATATATATATATATATATACTCACCCCGATGGTTACGTATGGAATTTAGGGCGCTGGATATTGAAGGTAATTCAGAGGCAGTTGTCAAACTAGCTTAATCCAATGTGCTTCTACAAGGCCTACTTGGCTGGATATAAAGTTCTATATCGCTTCTAGTCAGAGCGCAAAATATTGAAGCTGCACAGGTTGAGCAGAGTGGACGATTGTGATTGTGAAATGAAACGACGGATTTAATATTGGGGTCTGATCTTAAAGTATATTCTTATCTCGACTATTCTGACCGTATACTGTAGCGAGGCTTACTTTAAGAAACAGTCTATGGATATATTCAGGCAGTTCACACAACTCCCGTGTCCAGTCAGTGGCCTCTGAGACCGCCTCCTGGAGTGAGAAGGAGCACGGGGACTTCTCCAGCTCGAGAAGGGGGCCACAATAACTGGAGGTGCTAACATGTCATTTTCTCCCCAGGACACCTACAGTCGCCAGCACCGAGCTGAGGCTTAAGGAGAACGTTAGACTGGCCCCAGTCCCTGTACCACTCCACCCACCCCACCCCTCCTCTACTATGAATCCTGGGACCTGTTTCACTAGTTTCGTGACATGTCTAGATGGGGTCTGTGACACCATACGGACAGATCACAAGATTGCAGTAGATGACACATGGAGTTTCACTCACTTCTCGTAGGAATTAAGCAATGACATTTTAATACGAGTAGGGGATACATATAATCTATAATCTTTCCAAATATGAAGAAGATTGGCCACTTCGATCTTCTGATATTTGCTAGTCTTTTTCTGCTGTTGCTTGCACTGGTGGTGCCGCTGTTAATCATGAATATCCATAATCAAAGACTTGAGCAAGTCGAAGAAAACGTCTACAAACAGGAGGCAATCCGGAGGTTGGGGGAATTGGCGGGAGAGTGTGTGTATGTATACATGGGGGAGTGGGGGAGAAGGGATAGGGGGTCAGTCATACATGTAGACACGACCCCCCCCCCCTTCCCCCTCCCTCAGCAGCATGTATAGATGTAATGGCGCTCAGGGGAAGTCTGCACCTGTCAAAAGGGGCGGGGTTATTGGTAATAAGCCGGCCTCACCTGGCTCTCATAATACCATAGTGGTTGTTATCATGGGTAGTTATAGTTGGTGGGGTGCGCCGACCGGAAAAGACCACGACTCATAGGAGGCAGTGGTGTCCTAAATTTCTGTCCCCAAAAAATTAAAAAAATTATAATTGGTTGGTGGAAGGGTAAAAGAGATCACCCGCTATATTCTGGTGCATAGCCATATTTGTAAGTTGACGCAAAATGAATATAACCATAAATCAACGAGTATAAATGTAAGAACGCATTGATTCTAGAGCTAAGGTACAGGATATGCATGTTGGATGGCTAAATTGAAAGTAAATAAATCCCCGAAAGTTTGCCTTTTCACTCAGATTCATGTTGCACGCTATTCTCACACCCATGAACCACCCTCCTCGTTTTTGATCATTCCGAATCCTTACAAAGGCTGTTTCCAACCAAGCGCATTCCCAGGGGTAAATTTCCCTCAAATTTAATCAAATGGAAGTCTTTGATATGGGGCCGTGTTTTGCTACGCCCTGCTGCCCGGCCTGGCCCGCCACCTCGCGGTATGCGCGTCCCGCTCCCAGTCCCCGCCTCCCCCAACAGTCCGCTGATTGAGGTGTCGGGGTCAGCCTGGTGGAATTACGGGAAATGGGTCAGCTTTTGAGTAGCTCAGGCGGAGCGTGAGGGCGCGTGAACTCAGCGAGTCGAGTCGGCGAACGCATTAAGGTTCACACAACCTCATCGAGTTTGTCATGCAAGGGCGTCGCAGCGAGCGGCACGGGAGCGGGCACTTATATAGCACCACCACTACCACCACTACCGGCTAGACACCAAGATCCCCCAACCCTCCCGCGGTCATATATACACCTGAACATAGCGTAACGTGACGGGGCCTACTGTGAACATACCTGAAAATAACTTTGCTGAAAACCAGAGGTTACTGGTTCTGTGAATTATCTCACCCCGGTATTTTTTTCCATGGGCTTAACGTTAGGAACTCATACTGCATGGTCATGCAGGTCTTATTTCCAATACTCTATGGGTAATTGGGTGAGTTATCTTATTGATTAATAATGTTTCTGATCTTGTATAAGGGCTGAGATGAAATCAGAAACCCACTTGATGAGAATAACATAGTCCGCACTCCACCTCGTTTGACTGGTACGTAAATTCACGCAGCTTCACTTCGTGGATTACTCCGCGGTCAGACTTGATAGAGTACATACCAAGTTATTTTCAACTCATGAGTTTCCTTCTAATAACCATCCTTTTAGATTTCATTCTCCAGGTTGTTTTTTAAATGACCTCTTTCCAATTTCTGGCTATTAATTGCGAATATCTTAAGATATTTCTTCTTTACTAATCTTATAATTATACCTGTGTTAGTTCCCACATTAATCTCTGTCTTCCTTTAACGATGTAATTATTCCTATACGTTAAACTCTGCCCTTTGGTTCCAGAAGAGTTCCTCTTGTATTTTTTGTCTCTATATGGCACGTTAAGTGTAGGTTTTCTGCACTCTCTTCCCTACAGGCGCGTAACGCCTGAACTGACTCCACTCTGAGAGGTAGAGAGTTGAGAACGGGACGAGGAGGTTGACCTGTGACGACCAGAGGAGTTATGAGGTCGGTCATTATCTCAGGCAGGTTAGTGCCGCGCCATGTTGACGACCACCTCAAAGCTCCTGAATCTCAATCTACAATGCCAACTGAACTGTCGACACCTTATTTAGGTGCTGGTACCGTGTGTATAGTTCACATAGTATCAGGTGCCCAAGGCCCAACTAGAAACCTTAGTGATGATCTGCCTTATACACAAACAATTTTACGAAAGAAAAAAAAAGAATTCCACAATTATAAGGTCTTATTATAGAATTTTAAGGAAAAAAAAAGAGTATTCCACAAATAATTTTAAGATCTTATTATAGAATTTTAAGAAGAAAAAAAGAAAAAAAGAAGAATTCCACAAACAATTTTAAGATCTTATTATAGAAGAAACGGTTGTGATTTACTGATAAAATGAAGGTCTCTTTTGTGTAGTAATTGTTATTTTCAATTGACAGTAAAACAGATTCATAGATGTATTCATAGATGTATATGTAGATGTATACATATATTGTCATTCTCAACTGGAAATGAGATACCTTATGTAATCATATTGGTTATCATCATTCTCCATTGGCAGTCACAGGCCTTTGTGTAATCATACTGGCATTAACAGGTGAGGGCAAAACGTTGCATAATGTATGTATACTGAGCCTCACTTTACGGCGGGAAGGAGGCTGATCGCCAGCACTTAACATGCTGTAACGGTCAGAAGTAAGTAGAGGTGTACCTGACATGTAATCAGAGAGCAGTCTTTATCTTAGCCTGGAATAAATGTCCATAGGCTTAACGTTAGGAACTCGTTCTCAACAGGCTTCCGAGTACGGTAACTCATTCTCAATGGGTGATAAACAGATAACCATATCCAGACTAAGATCAAATCAGAAATATATTCGTGCTTGGTCTGTGTCCCCGTTCGCCATCGAGTATGAAGTGCTGAGTAACGAGGTAATAGCTGAGTGAATATTCTGAAGCGCAAACTCATCTATTTTTTTCTTGATATCGACCTGATCCATTTCAAACATATTCACATGTATATGAACATGTAAATTCTTGAGATGGCTAAAAAGATCTATGCGTATTGATTTTTCTGAATAATGTCTGGGTAAAAATTCAGTTTATCACTAAGGACCTGATCTTCAAATGGCTGAAACCGCCCCTAATTAATTTAGGGAAAAAATGAAAATACACCATATTTCAACATTCATCTACCACTACACCTTACATAAAAAATCCCCCACTTTATAACACAAAAGCCACCTACCTCTAAATCCTTATTTTTGAGATCGAAGCTGCTGTTCATTTTGCCGTTATTTTTGTGCGGAGATCCAGCACCTCCCCCGCCTCCTCCCTGATTGATGTTCTTGGTCATATTCCCAGTATTATTATCCACGGCCCCGGCGCCGTCCCCGGCCGCTCCCTGCTTGTCGGCCGCCAGCTTCTGATCGGCAAGGCGAGGCATGTAGTTGTACTTCTTAGCGGCATTCCTGCGCTGGGAGAGCACGATGAACACAATGGCGACGACGAGGATGACCATGACGACCCCCGAGATGCAGGCAATGCTGATGACGATAGTCAGGTTATTGTTGGAGATCATGGCACCTGAGGCATCTGCGGATTTATTCACCACCACATTGAGGAGGGTTTCGAAGAAGCGCACTGGTTGACCGTTATCATGGACGTTGATGAAGAGGGTGAAGTAGCGATCGTTATCGGGTACGCTTTTCAGACTGGCGGCAGCGAGGACAGCCCCAGTGTACATGTTCATGGCGAAGAGTCCCTTCTCATTGCCTCCTGTGATGTTGTAGGTGAGTTTGGAGTTGTCGCCGTAGTCGGCATCACGCGCGTTGATGCGTGTGACCACGAAGCCAACGGGCACATCCTCCGCCACGTAGACCGTGTTGTTGAGAGGATTCGGGTAGTCCACGATTGGGGAGTTGTCGTTGTCGTCCAGCACCGACACGAAGACGTTGGTGGTGTTTGTCTGGTCCGGGGACCCTGTGCTCGTTGCCATGACGACCAGGCGATACACCCCACTGAGCTCCCGGTCCAGCATCTTGCGGGTGTAAATCCGACCGTTGTTCGTGTCAACACGGAAGGCGTTTTCGGAGTTGAAATTGGAGTCGAGGGAGAACATGAAGCGGTTGGACGGAGAGGAGTCTGGGTCGGTGGCATTCACCTGCCCAACGAAGGTGTTGCTTTCCAGATTCTCCGGCACTCCAAAGATATAACTGGTCTTGGAGAACTGCGGTGGCACATCATCCTCATCAATCACTCCCACGCGAACAGTCGCGGTTGCAGACTGAGCCGGGTTCCCACCATCTGATGCGACCACGACAATCTCCATACTAGTGAGCCCTAATTCCTTCAGTGATTCATAGTCCAGGGCCATCTTGGCTCTGATGTCCCCAGTTTCTGGGTTGACTTTGAAGTACCTTCCGGTCGTCTCATCGACGATGGAGTAGCGGAGGCGCGCGTTGTCGCCCGAGTCGCCGTCGCTGGCAGTGACCATAATGACCTCTGTGTCTGGCTCATTGTTCTCCGCTAAGGTGGTGGAGTAGACAGTCTTGTCAAACTCAGGCTGGTGGTCGTTCTCATCCCGGACCATCACACGAATGCTCTGCGTGGAGGTGAGTTGTGGGGTGCCGAAGTCATGACAGTTAAGTGCCGGCTCATATTCAGCTCTCCGCTCACGGTCAAACACCACCTTGGTGACGATCTTGTACTCAGTCTTGTACACATTCTGCAGCTGGAAATGCTCAGTGTCTGTTAGTGAGCAGTTAAAGCGACCATTCTCCCCACCATCCACATCTCGGACTGTGATGTGGGCGACGAATGTACCGACCGGCTGGTTTTCTGAGATCTCCACCGATTCCTTGTTCGGCTCCGTGTTGAGGGTGATCTGTGGGGCATGATCATTGAGGTCCTGGACATGCACCACCACCTTGGCCACAGCAGTAAGGGCATCCTGCGGGCTCTTATCACTTGCCACAACACTGAGCGTATACGTGTCTCCTTCTTCGTAGTCCAACACCTTCTTCACAAAGATCTCCCCGGAGAGCTGATCGATCCCGAAGAGATTCCCGAACTGGTCTTCTGTCCGTGTGGTGAAGCTATACTCCACCTGCCCTTCGAGTCCATCATCCGGATCCACTGCTTTGACCTGGTATATAGTCGTAAACTCAGGCACATTCTCCTGCACAAACACCTGGTAGGTTTTATTTTCAAAGGTTGGATGGTTATCATTGATATCCTTCACGTTGATGACCACCTCCATGGTGCCCATCTTGGGTGGCGTGCCAGCATCGTAAGCGACCACCTGCATCTTGTAAGTGGACTTATCCTCCCGGTCCAAGGGCTCTTGCAGGACAAGCTGTATGTCCGTACCACCATCCGGGTTGCTCAGCTGGAAGACATCGGAGGAGGAGACAAGCTCGTAGCGTGTGATGCCATACCTGGGGCTGTCCGGATCATTCGCAGGCTGGATCCTGATCGTGGTCCCCGGGGCGGAGGATTCCAACAGAGTCCTCTCAATCTGCACTTCCGGGAAGGTTGGCGTGTTGTCGTTGACATCCTCAATCTCCACAAGAACGGGGATGATCTCGAAGATGTTCTTGGCGAGGAGTCGGGCACGGATGTCCAGGTTGAACTGGCACTTGGCCTGGTGTGGGCACAGCACGTCACGGTCCACTGCCTCCTCAGCGGTCAGGATGCCACCGTTGATGCGAAACAGGGACTTGTACTCGGAAGACGTATCGAGGAAGTCGTACTCGAGCTGGGTGTAGCTCTCCGGGTATTTCTGCGGGAGACCGCTGGCAGTGGCGATGTTCCCGATGAACGTCCCCGGCTTCTCCTCCTCGGGGAGCCGGTAGGTGAGCGGCGTGCGGCCGGTCTCCGGGCCCTGAGCCCGCACCGTGTGGAGGAGTGAAACCCCGATTACGGCCAGCAGTATCACAGCAGTGGGCATCGTTACGGTACAAGCCATCATAGTATAGTACTAAACACCACTCTCAGAAAATATAAATATAAAACCAAATCTCACTTCAAATGGTAAATATCCTTAGGGTCACACAAGGCACATAACTGGTTTGCTCAGCTGGTAATATCCTGGGCAGGAGCAGTGAAAGTGTGGGTCACCGATTGGACATCACTGGCGGTGCCCGTGAGACCGTGTCGGACACGGGAGTTCTGACGGCGCTCCCACGCAGGCTTCCCGGTAAATAGTAAGTCTCCGCCCGGTCTCGCTCGCCCCGACTGGGTCCACTTCACCTGGGTATGGAGCTAGTTGTGAGGTATCCTCCTTGCCTGAGGTAGTAGCAGTCACTGGGTCGAGAACCTGAAAGACAACAAAAATAGTACAAATCAATAAGAGGTTCGTGGAAGTGGAGACTTGGTTTTTATGAGTCATACAAGAAGGGTACAGAAAGGTGGTATTGAGAGAATGCACAAGCAGACAGCTGATATTCAGATTATGTGTGTTATGTGAGAGAAAACTGGAATTAGAATCAATACGGAATCATTGAAGAATGTCTCATTAAATGAGATTTTAGATACAGATGGTAAAGGGGGGGGGGGGGGCGACAGTTGGTACCTGTGTGGATCTGTACCTGTCAGCCTTCCCTCACCACACCCCCGCAGTCTCTGAGAGGCGACACAGGTATCACAGCACCAACGACGTAGAAGCACGCCCGACAATCAAACCAAACACACACCTGAACACCACATAGATCTATCCACAGCAGCGCGAGTCCTGGCGCTTCATCCTAGTACGATGCGCGGTAAAATAATCCAAGAAAGTAGGGTCACTGTAGGGAATGTGTGGGTGAGTGTGTGTGTGACGAAATAGGCTCCTCCGGTATCCTCCAGTAGGGCCCTAGTGTGGCCTGCACTCCGTGTGCGTTCAGACTGAACCGGTCGACGAGCCCTGCGACTCCCTCACCCGCCCCAGTAGCCGCCCCCCGCCCACCCGTCACCGCCAGCCCGCTCAGCCAATCAGAGCGCAGTATTCCCCGTCCATTCAGATGGTGCACGGCGAGCGCTGCCAGGTGGCGCCACTGCGCCGTGGGGGTGTGTTTTCTGCCGGAGTTGTGCGTGGGGACGCGCCGTCAACGGCCCCCGGTCCCCCCGGTCTCTCTGCGGTCCACGCAGCCTCCGGGGCATTAGAGGGGACACGGCGGTAGAACCACAAGGTAGACAGAGCGGTGGTTAGACCTCTGTGTTACAGCCTGATATACATTAAGGCCCGTTTCCATTGGCCGACGAAAACGGTGTAGATTATTTGAGTTCTTCTAAGAGCCAACTTCTTTTGGCTGTTACCGATCTACAGTTAGGAACTACCGACGGACCCTTAGCATTTCTAACGCAAAATAGAAATGGGCTTTTAGGAGAACTCAAATAATCTACACCGTTTTCGTCGGCCAATGGAAATGGGCCTTTAGCGGTGGTTAGGTACGCTATAGCCTGATATACCATACACCAACAAGACCTACTGGCAGGCCCCAACACTGCTACCTCACCCCACAGTCCCCGCACACCCATAGCAACTCCAAACCTCCCTCCAAGAATGTCTGAATGGCTGGATTTATCCATATTTATGAGGGTTTACCTTTAGAAAGATTCTGTCAACAAGACCGTCTAATCTAACGTGTGAAATGTGGAGTTTTCATTGAATGGCGTGCTTCAATGTGGGGGAGTGAGTCAACAGATGTGGAAATGGTTTAATTGGTGCATGTCCTTTTTTTCGCCCATGAAACATCATTATAATTGTAGATAGTAATTTGGGGGTTTTCATTCGACTGCAGATAATAGGATTTCACAAAAAGTACAGAAAAGGATTCATGTAGTTGTGTTTACATTGGAATATGACTTGACGTTTTTCACATTTCACGTTTGGGATGAGAGCCAAAGTAGCACATGTAATTATCGCAACCAGTTCCGTTAATTGCAAAACATAAACTTAACCCGCGCTAGCTTCAATTAACACACCTTATTCAAAACTTTATATGTACTAATTATGCTTAACTTTGTATATAATAACATCTATTGTAACCGTCTCTCGTTTGAAAATAAATATTGGACAGATATGACATTATTATTTACCTGTGGTTGTATGAACTACGTTCATACGATCAGTTACACTACGTATACTACCCGCTCCTACCCATGGCGTATTTATACCCGTACGCCACACTGTGACGTACAGGGTCTGTGATCACGTGAATAGATAAAATATCGCCCTTTTTAAGTATATGATAATATGAAAACAGGCTGACTGTCTTCGTACGTCAAAATTGGTAGAATTATTGATCACATACATCCCTCCGCCTACGACATCGGGATGTATGTGATCAATAATTTCACCGTGTATTTTTGACGTACGAAAACAGTAAGCCAGTTTCCGTATAATACATGTGTATATATATCCATGTAAAGAAAATGAAACTGGACCGAGAGTAGAACTTTAGCACTACCAGGTAACCCCTCAAGGGCCAAAACATAAACCACGTCACTGGCCATAGAAACCTTTTGAAGACAATAGCCACACATATCACAAACGTCTGACATAGAAGTCACAGGTGAGGCGTATTTGCCCTTCCACACAGTGTTGAAAAGGGGAGACCATTTGTTGGTATAGCCAACCATCTGTGTGAGCCAAAGGCACGTTCATCTTACCCACCTGTCACAGGTAACCTCTGTGGACTATATACAATGTAAGTAAACACCTCAAGTTCCCATGCGCCCTGCCCAGGAGTAATCTTCTCCAGGGTCTAGCGCTCCGCCCATGGTGGTATAGACCCGTAAGGCCCCCGTCTCCCTGCCCCATGCACCTGTAGCGTTTACAGGTGATTAGAGCAGTGGACAGGGCTTAGGTAAACGCCCCTACCGGACCAGTGTCCAATGGTGGTAAACATTGGCGATGTATGGGCAGTGTGTGGCAGGTATGATGGGCCGACTCGAGGTAATGAGTTTAAGCCTTCAGCATATTTACCCGGGCCATGCCAGGTCAAATAGCCGTACATGGCCGCTACACACCCTTCTAATTATTGTGTCCATACTCTAGGGTACGGCTATTGCATCTTCAGATTTCGGGGATAAGTATATTGTGCTGTGTGAGGGTGTGTGCTTGGTACGCAGGTTTAATTACCTGCGTACTTTCAGCGGGTAATTTCAGTGGGGAAAGTGTTTGAAAGGAACTAACAGTGTCCTTTGATCAATTTTCTGATTTTGTGTATAAGTCGGTGACCTTCCTGGGATCTAAATATATTTTATATACAAGCCTTTATACACAGATATTTGTATATATATATGTATACATGCATATATATATATATATATATATATATATATATATATATATATATATATATATATATATGTATATATATATGTACGTATACATATACAGTTACGTATACATATACAGTTATATATACAAATACATGTATGTATTGCATGTACATCTTATCCATATACATTACGTATACATCATGGATATATATATATATATATATATATATATATATATATATATATATATATATATACATATATATATAATATGATACACACACACACACACACACACATATATATATATATATATATATATATATATATATATATATATATATATATATATGTATATAATATACCTGTGTTTTACTTTCACCAGCTGTATACACATGACAGCAATGGGATTGTATTTTCCTTTAGACAGGCCTCTAGAGATTAGAAGTATACCCCTATTTTTACCTGTACCTTTATTTACACCTAGGGAGCTTTCCAAATGTCGCAACGCATTTAATGCTTGTACATACATGTGCACGTCAAGCACCCCTTGTTTACCCTGTTATACACCCTTCTGGGGTAAAAACGGGGTTTACAAGGCAGGTTTGTGGTCGGCCCTGCGCGGTGTATTCACCCGTATACGCCGAGCGGACCTGACATGCAATGGAGAAGAGGCGGTCGTTCTCTGTTCTCTCCCAAGTAAGGTCTTGAAGGGAATCAAGTCAATTTGGGTCGAGGAACTGTACGTGTCGAGCACTAATATCCATCATTATAGCGCCGTTTGTGGGGGGCCGAGGCTGGCGGCACGTGGCTGGGTGTGAGGGTGTGGAGGGAGTATGACTGCACGTTCGTGGGGTGGGTGGGGGTTCAGCATGGGTCTACATATTGGGGCGGTGGTACATGAATAGATTCAAATACTCATTCATGGGTGCTCGTAGAAGATGGTAAGTCATGTGGAAGTCCTGTTCCAGGTGGTGGTTGCTGTAGGGCGCCCGCTCCATCTGCCCATCTCCCACCTCCGTTAATACATACATCTGCACGGTGTTTTCTAGACTTGCTCAAATCTTTGATTATGAACATAAATTCAATGAATAAAATAAATTACAATGTGTAAGGTTCCTTGGACTGGCTCAGGAATCAAAGCTAACGTATTGTACTAGTCCCTGTGTCAGTCAGGCCAAGGGGAGAGTAGGTGGAGGGGTAAGGAGGGCGTGCGGTGGCGGTAGGCAGCAGTAGGAGTAGGACACAGGGACGGAGGCTAGTCTAGGTGTTTTCCTCCCAGCTACCTGGGCTTCTATAGAGGAAACCTATGGGAGTTTACGGTCATAGCTCATATCCCATCGAGTTCGAATCGCGTAGTAATTTAGATGGCGGAGCCGGGTGAATTACGTAGCGATTCAAATGAGATGGGATCGAGTACTGACCCTACACTTGAATAGGTTTCTGAATTTATCTCACCCCTCACATTGACTAATTGGCTAACATTTGTGACATAATCCCCCATTGAGTATTTTTTTCTAAATACTCCATGGGCATTGGATACGAGTTCCCAATGGTAGGTCTATGGGGAATACATGTTTTTCATTCCGAGGTTCCTGTGATACAACGCGAGCTTTGTCGACTCCCTACGTGTATTTATACAGGAAACCTTAGGAAATTTTAAGGTCAGAGCTCATATCGAGTTTAAATCGCGTAGTAATTCACAAGGCGAAGCCGCGTAAATTACGTAGGCTAGTGGTCTCTTTGATTGCCTAGCCTTTGTGACATAATCCGCAATTGAGTATTTTTTTTTATTGAATTCTGTATGGGCGTTGGGTACGGGTTCCCAATGTTAATTCTATGGGTAAAATTACCAGGGTTGAGATAAAAACCGGGCACCCACTGCTTGCGATATGGCTCTGACATGGCTCCGATATAGCTATGAATCAAAATAACTGCATCATAGTCTTTTCAGAATGGTGAAACATTCGGTTTTATAGAATGTTAAAATGCGAAATTGAATCACTGCATCGTATCTGTCTTGGGATGTTGAAAAATTCTGTGTCGTAGTGTGTTAGAACGCTTTTCTAAGGTCCGGCGTCCACCTACTACGATATGGCTCCGATATGGTCTACGATGCACCTCCCGATAAAAAATCGAAATCGCGTCGGAAGGTTACCTAATATCGGGGCAGTTGACCACGTTTCTGCGATTAGACACCGATAAAACCCCCATACAATGCATGGTGGAGTGGCATGTCTAGACATATGTCTACGATTTTGCACCTTCCCGATAAGGCACCGATTTTGACATTTTGTATCGGTGCCATATCGGGAGGTCTACGATTCTATCGTAGTTGGTGGACGCCGGGCCTTATTGTGTCAGGAGCTCAGTGGGTTCCTGGCCTTAACGGAGGCAATTCAACCAATACCAATCATCCTTCTCATAACTCAATGTGGTTATATCCACATCTTACTGCCAGAGGCAAAAAAAAAAAAAAAAAAAAAAATAGAAAAAAAAAAAAATAATAAAAAACAGAAAAAAAACTTCACTTCACTTGTGGCCCACACAATGGCCCGTACACCACATATACCTGGTGGTCTCTTTAACTGTTCCGCCTCCCATTAAGTGCGCATTAAAGATCCATATGAAAGAAGTCAAGATGTTCTTCCGTATTCAGCACACTGACCCTCGGAGAAGGATGCCTCAGCCGTAGCCTGAGGTCTCTAATTAGAGATTTCGCAGGTATTTCGCCCGAGTGGAGACATTGGCGGCCGGTGAAAGCCTCTGACAGGACTCGGAGGCGTGAAGCCGAAGCTGGCCCCGGGGGGACGGTATGATATTTGGGCACGAAGCAGTTATAATTGCAGGCACCATGGCCGCGGGGTAAGGTGAAGGGACAGTGGATGCAACGGGGCCTCCCGGGGAGGGGTCGTTAGCGCCGGGCAGCGCTCCCCGCCGACACAGATGGGGCGGGGGCGGCGTGAAAGCCCCGACCACGGGGGTGGGGCTGGTGGTGGAGGGTGCGGATGCTGCTTATAACCCTCTCAGTACTGAGGGTTAACACCAAGGGTACTATGGAGAAACCAAACAAGAGTTAGTCGTGTTGTTGTTCATCGCACGATGGCAAGATCGCGTATTACTGCGCGAGGCGAAGCTGAGAGCAGTAATACGCAATCTTGCCGGAGTGTGATGAACAATAACACGATTAACTCGAGTTTGGTTTAGAATTTATCCTACCCCGCCCATCTAAATTACTTCTACATTAACAGATGACATCATTTGTCAGGTGTATCCCACTAGAGTGATATTTTTCATTTTTCTGAACTCCAGACCGAATACAGTGACCCAATGTTAAGCCTATGGAGTTTTTTTATTAGGGGTAGGATAAAAAGGTTAGCGTAGGTGTGGGGGTCTGTTCCTAAAGTCCAAGGAGTTTCTCCCATTCCATCGCATAAGGGGCCATCTAGACTGGCTCCAGTCCCTGCATCCTATGGCTACCCTCCTCGTTGGGATACAGGATTTGATTCATGGGCCGATCAGAGAAGGATACATACTATAATGAACTTTATTCTGATTGTGATTAATCATTTTATGAATGTTCATAATCAAAGACTTGAGCAAGTCTAGGGGTCATCCATAAAGTATATAGCAATAATTCTGAAAATACCCCCTACCCCCATTCTCAATGTTTTTTTTTTTTTTTTAATTGGGTCAGTTCGCTGTACATAAGACGCGGTCTACCACTTTCCCATTTTGTTGGTCATTCAATATCACACATTAAATCTTAAAATCAACCATAGGTGACTAGTTTGACATTTTAATCTTGTATGCAATAGAACAGAAATGGATCATACGCAAAATTGTGGATATATTCATTATAGTGGCAACTAATTTCCAACCTCCATTGTACAAGTAACACCTCTTTCTATACGTAAATATTGACCCCTCCTTGGTGAGTACGTACTTTATGGATAGCCCCTAAACAATTCACCTTAAAAAAATCTCTGAATATATGTAATTATTATTGCATTGTGATTAATTTGGAAGTGATTGGATTTTTTTTTTTTGTGTGTTGTAAGGAATTGAGTCGGGTAAGGTCTGAAATCGTAGGTGTAGGGGTAAGTTCTCCCAGTCCAAAGAGTTTGTTCCATTCCAACGCATAAACAATTTCCTTTACAGTATTCTCTGAATATATGTAATTATTATTGCATTATGATTGATTTGGAAGTGATTGGATTTATTTCTTTGTATTGTCAGGAAATGAGTCTGGAAAGGTCTGAGACATCACTACTTCCTAGATTGATTTTAGGACGTGGATTGATTATAGGGCCTTGGCACAGGGAACGTGGCCAGAAGGGCCTTTCTGAGGGCGTTTCTGTGCGCGGTCGGGGGTAGTGGTGGCTTCAGGGCGCGGTGTCTGGGGGACGGGCCCCAAACACGGTCATATCACACCGCCCCCAGCTGTGCGTATGGAGGCCTTTATGTGGCTGGGAGCTGCGGAGTCTGGTAACAGGGGAAGTAGGAGTCGGACGTACTGGCAGCGTGAATGTAAGACTCTTAGATACAAATGAGAAATTCAAAACGGATACCAAAGGAAACCTCACTGCCCTACGCTTAACTTACTGAGAGCTGTATTTTTTCCACATCCCAACTCCACTACATTAGAATAGACCCTATTATTATTAATGTTATGTATAGATTGATTACTTAATGTATATACTCTGTAGTATTAGTTGTCTTGGTCTGTACTACTGGATTGATAAGTACACATTGTTACCTTTTTTGTTCTGTTATATACAACGATACTGAAAGTGAAACATGGCCCTGGAGCCTACTGAAAATAGGGTGAAGTTGCATCCTAGTAGAATACTCCAGGTTAAATAATAACATTAAAAAGATATATTAAAAAAATGCAACACAGCAATGCAGATACAGGACTTTCAGCATGGATTCCAGCTGGCACCTTAAGTGGGAAACACACTGTACGATTTTGTTCCCACCGATGAACTCCCTTAATCGTAAGATAGTCTCAGTAAAAACTGAATGAGAGTTAAGCCCAATTCACATCTACCGATTTCGGAACATTGATGTACCTTTGTTGTCGACAAAGGAACGGTACTTTGTCTCAGGCGAGCCATCCTAACGGAGGCAGCCCTAGTTGGTAGATGTAGGACAGCTAGGCAAGGTTCAGCTAACAATTAATGAGATGTTCTTTTGTCGCCGACGAGTTGTGGTTCGATGTTCCTAAATCGGTATTCTGAAGCACTGCAAATGAGATGTGAATGAGGACTCACATCAAATCCGAATATATCTGTTTCTGATTTTATCTTAGCCTGGAAATATTTATCTGTCTATCGCCAATTGAGTATGAGTTACCATACTGGCAATCCTGTTGAGTACGAGTTCTTATTTTAAGCCTATGGGCGTTTATACCAGGCTAAGACAAAGATGCAGTCACCAAAGAGCATAGCACTTAACTAGGAGCAAATCGAATGTTCATCATTGATGAAAGAGCGTGCAATTTTAAATGAATAACAACTAAAAGGTTTGGGTTATATTCAGTCTATGGATCGTTTTCTATAACCACTTGCCTTTTCTATAACTGCCTGAGCCTATCTATAGAATCCAAACATATCAAACACCAGTAGGTCAATGAGGTATTTCGGTCTTGAGTGATTGGTCATGTTCAGCTGGGCATGCCTCTAAGACCCTCAGACGCTGGCACCCTGCTCCTTATCCAATAGCACAGCGAATATCACACAGATAATGAAGGGATAGATTTTTCTCAGCACGCTGAAAGTGTATGTGGCCACTCTGACCATTTATAGGCAACGTATATAGCGCGTACTAGCACGCTCTAAAACGCATATAAAACGCACCCGCTTAGCATCACGGATACACCCATCG